>OX637463.1:33607456-34196133 GCA_951799995.1 Trifolium subterraneum
GTAGCAAAGTTTTTCACAAGAAAGGGGGGGTTTGAATTGTGAACCTTTAAAATATTTCCTATAAAAATTATCAAACACAATATACTTGAAGAATATAATTAGATTGTTAGTTAAAACAAATATTCAAAAGTGTTGCAGTCAGGAGAACGTTCTCCCAACACTCTCTGACAATATATATTAAATTGTGATCTGTGTGATTAGTGATTGCAAGAATTAAATCAGAGTAAGGGAAGAGAATGCACACAACAATTTATCCCGTTCACCCAAAATGCTTGGGCTAGTCCAGTCCCACACTCCTTGTGAGATGGTCCACTAAGAGATGCTAATGATCTCAAGTTACACTTCCTTTGATCTAGATCTAAGACCAAATAATCTTCTAAGCCCTACAAGCTTAATCTACCTCAGTCACGCTGACTATGAAGGTGTCACTCAATTAGTAGTTACGTACTAACTTGAGCCAATGGTTACAATGAAGAAAGATTTGGTAATCAAAGCCTATTCACTCAATACATTATGAGAAACTTTGAAAATGGATGGATAAACTCTCAAAAACACTCACTAGATATTCTGATCCTATATATATAAATTACAAATCTGAGTGAGAGAGAAAAGAAGAGCTCTTGATAAAAACTTGTATCACAAAACAAGTGTTGAAGATGTAGTGGAGACTCTTGCTCTTCAAAGTTGCCAAGGACCTCTATATATAGATGAATGATGATCAGGGAGTCTTGTCCACGAAGTATATCCGTTGGAAGCTTGAAAATAACGGCTAGTAGCTCTGCATAATGACAGCTCATGTATTTTGAAGAAAACTGATCAGTCTGAGATTGATCTCCAAAGTTTCTTCTTCTGACTTATGATAGAGGAGCGTATGAATAGCTGTTGTTGAGCTGTAATGTTGCTTATCAAACAAGTATAGTCGTTGTGCAGCTTTTGGATAATCTTTGAACAGCTGTATGTAAGCTGGTGTCACTCCAAGTGAATGTTTTCTCTTTCCAGCATTGGTCTGAGACTGTTCTCCAAATTCTGGCGTGAATGAATTTCTTCCTTTTGAAGCAAAGAAGCTAGAGCACGAAAAGGCCAGCTGTTATGGATAAAATTAGCAGCTGGAGGTTGTACTTGATGTTCCAAAATGTCCTTGTTGCAAGTACAAGTGTCATAGAGAAAGAGAAACAACATTGGAGAATGTTCTTTCTTTATTCCTTTAAAGTACAAGTCAAATGCAAGACTAGGGTGTGCTGTCTAATTTTCCATGGTCCATACAAAGTCAGTTCCATCAATTGAGTATAAAAATATCCTTGTGTCATATGCTCAATATTCACATGTTCAAACATAGAACTTGGTAAAAATAGTAAGTTCTCTATTCATGAGAGAAACCTTTGCCTTAAATTATCTCTTGGACTGTAGAGATTTTGAGAGTGAAGCCCAAGATAAAAGTGATTATTTGTCTTGTACATGGTTGACTTATCCATAAGTCTTTTTGCCTTGATTGTGTGAAAATGATGTTGCGCAGATTTCAGAGTTCAATCTGAGACCGTTCTCCAAGCTTTTGTTTTTATCAAAATAAAAACATGATATTTGATCTAAATAGCTCAATTGTTCCTAGCTTAATTAAAACACTCAAAAGCACTTGTTAGATACCAAAAAGATTAGAATTACACTTAAAAAATAATTAAGAGGTTTGTTATCTTTAAAACATCAATTTGAGATTTTGCCTCAACAATCTCCCCCTTTTTGATGATGACAAACTTCTTGAATTATGTTTTTAGATGGAATTCTAATTTTAATCAAAATTCAAAAGTGCTTGAAATAAAATGTCTAGTGTTTTTAATTTGTAAGCTCCCCCTCAATTCAAGCATTCAATTTTCAAAATGATCATGCTTATGACATAAAAGAATTGAGTAACATAAATTGGATTTGAATCAATTAATAAACATTAATCATCAATCTCACATATGTGAGCATCCAAACACAGTTCACAGCCGATGATTAATACAAAATGATTCAAACATGCATCAAAAGCAAATTAGTCCTTATTTAGACCACAAATACATAGTAGGAGAAGTTCATATGACATCAAAAGAAACTTCCCAAAATATCTAATCACTAAACAGGACCATTAAAGCATAAGTTCATAAATTAAAAAAAACAGAACAATTATCAAATATCCATTTGCAGTAGCTAGACAAGCTTCAAAACATCATTGGGCTCCCCCTTGATTTATCAATTCATTCTCCCCCTTTGTCATCATTGAAAAGGGGTGTTCCAGGAGCAATAAGCAAAGTTTATCAATCAGTGGCTCCATCAGGAGCAGGTGAAGTGGTAGGACAATCATCATCATCAGATTTGTCTTTTGTAGCAGGAAAATGAGCAAATTGTGGTGTTTCAATTTCTGGAGGTGGAGGAATGTGAAGTTGGGGACAAACAACAGTGGTAAACCAAGTTCTCAAAATTTTGGATTCCAAAATCATGTGATCCATCATGGAGTGTTGAACAGCCATTCCCTTAATCACAATATCCAAGTCTTTTCTCATTTGTTCCATGTCAGTTTCAAGCCTAAAGCGTTTGGTGGGCCTTGAAGGGCCAGGAAAGTCAGAGTTGACATTTCCCTCAAACACTAGTTGTTGAGTTCCAACATTTGCAGCATTGACAGATGAGCAAAATGAATCAAAGGTAACAAATGAAGATGTGATAGATGGTAATGTGCTGTCAGTAGGATTTGGCATGGTGGAAATTTCAGGAGTATTAGATGTCAAAATGTTTCTTATAAATTCAGAAGTGCAAAAGAAAGACAAACTTCCTTGGCTTGAGGTCATTAATGGTGAAAACATGGGTTACAAGTTTCTCACTTTCAGTGGTGGGATCAGCATCAGTATGGAGATCGTTCTCCAAACGGTCTCCAGAAGCATCAGCAAGCACATTTAAATTGGTTTTCTCAAAAACTTCTCTTTTTCTTTTAACCCCAACATCAACAACAGGGGTTTCAGATTCCTTCTTCATGTGACTCACATTTTTCAAACTAAAAGTGTAGTAGTGATTTTCAGAAGGTGTGTTATCCATATCAGCATAGTAAAGTCTAAAAACTCTTGTCAAAAGCATGGCATATGGTAGGGCTATTTTCTTAAAACCAGAGGTGGCAACATGAATCATGTGATGTAAGATAATGTATGGAAGGTTCAATTTAACTCCTTTGGCCATGTGATACATCATAAGTAGGTCAAGATCAGTTACCTTGTCTTTGCTTCCAGTGCGAGGAAAAAAGGAATGTTGACACATGTTATGGAGAAGTTTGTACTCAGTCTTCAGCATTGAGGATGGAGGAGCATTCTTCTTGGCTCCTTCTTCAGTGAACATCTTTTTCTTCAATTCTTCTTTACTAATCTTGATTTGGTCATACCAATCATTTCCATAAACTTCCAGCCCTTCACTTTTGATTCCAATCAAGCTTCCAATGACATAAGGATCCACCACTATTTCAACATCCTTGATGTTTGAAGTAATCAGGTCTTTTTCTGGAAACACTTGGTGAAATTCTGGCGTAGCAATGGGGTACCGGATGTTCCTACCTTTGCAACTACAATGCTAGCAACGAAGTAAATAATATGCAGAATAATAAACAACTGGAAATTAAATGTACGCAGGAGTTTGTTAACCCAGTTCGGCGTATAACACGACCTACTCTGGGGGATACCAATCCAGGAGTGAATCCACTATGATAAAACTAGTTAGAAGTTTCCAGCAAACGACCCGTTTACACTTCGTCACCTAGTTTCTACCCGTGCTTCCTTCAACCTAGGACCACCTAGATTAGAGACACCTATCTCTCCTCCTCTTAACCACACAACCAGTGTGATTGATCTAAACTTGAGAACAGTGAAGTCACACTTCAAACAATAACCTATCTCCGTGCTTAAAAGCTTAGGAGTAGACTAAAACCCTTACAACACAAGAACACAGTCCTAAGCAAGTATCAAAGAGATACAAGATAGGCTCACAATAAAAAATACGAGACACAGCTAAAACCCTAGACACAAATATTATATTTCTTCACAAGAGTTTCAGTTACATAAAACAGTCTATGGCCTTCAATATATATAGTGCACAAACCAGCAACGCTGGTGCCTTGAATTTCGTCTTCAAAAATAGGATCAAACTATAGTATATCCGATACAAACTCTTTGGTCAAGCAAATCCAACAATATCCTAAAATATAGGAATATATTTTAGAGAACATATGCTATCGGATAAGTTCAATGAATAAGCGAGTTCCATATATTGTGGAACAAGTAAAACGCTAACACAGCGCTAAAGGGATAGACATGAGGAATATCACGCGTAACCAATTCTTCACATCTTCAGGCTATAGGATGTCGTTCCATATGTCGCCACATCTGCTACTACATCTGGCTAAATGTTGTTGTTGTAAAATTAAGCCAATTTTAAAAACCTAACAAACTCCCCCTTTGGCAAATTTTGACTAAAACAATATTAGGCAGATTATCAAAGGATGTGGATAGAACACAGTAAGAATACTATGCCCTCTACACTTCAAGTGAATTAAACTCTATAACAAACATCAGAGCTTGGCACAGCGGGATGAGTTTATTCACAGCACAACAACATCAAGATATAAACAGTCTTCAAAGTGGATTCACAAACTTGATCAGAAATAAGATTTCTCATGTTAAGGTCCTCAACAACACACATTTGTCACAACAGAAGACAAACAAACAAAAAATCTAGTCAAATAGAGAAAAATAAATTCTCCATTCAGACTTTTCTGGATGGTATCCAAGGTGGGTATCTTCAACAGATAAAATCTCCCCCTGAAGCTATGCATAATACAATAAAGGATATTTTTCTCCCCCCACTACATGCATATATAAACTCACCCACACCAGATGTAAATTCAAATGTAGCTACCATATCTACCACATGCACACATAGAGCTACCATATCTACCACATGCACACACAGAACTACCATATCTACCACATGCACACACAGAGCTATCAAACATATAAGAACATCAAACATCAAAACTTACTCCCCCTTTTTAGTCACGAATTTGTCAAAGTTAAACAGGAGAGAAAACCAAAAAGCACACGTAGGTGCATCACACATCCAGGGCATAACCCATACTTAGAAAAACAAAAAAATTACATCAGCACGTTCTTCCAGAATCAAAAACCAAGACTTTCATCAGAGTCTGGCACAGTAACATTGTCAGCAGGATTAACTCCAACATCCCCGTCCACATTCACTTCAGCATGGATAGTTGAGGGTCCAGCAGTGCCAGTACGCTCCTCAGATTCCAAGGCTTCTATTACTTTATCAAGTTTTAGCTTCTTGTCCCTAAGAGCTTTGCTGACATCCTTCAGATCTGCAATCATTTGTTTCCTGGTCATGGAGACATTTGATGGGGTGGCGAATGGGACATCCAAATCCACCTCATGTGGTCCTTCAAGTAATCTGCAGTCAAAAGTAAGGGCAGTCTCTCTCTTGCATGGAACAACAGAGTTCCTGAGAATATTTGGGTGCTGGGAGAGAATAATACCACACAAAACAGTAGGAAATGCTATAGGTAACCTAGTTGCAGTAGACTTAGCATGCACGAGGGTTTGATCAAAGATATAGTTTCCAACATTAAAAGGAGTTTTGGTGCCCAGAGCATAAATGAACTTACCAAGTCCAGTAGCCACAGAGTAATTGTGAGATGTAGGAACCCAGTTAGCAGCTGCAATCTTGTTTAACAGAGCATATTTGACAGTAAGATTGGTTGTAGACAACTTAACCTTTCTAGGCCATTTCAGAACCTTCCCTCCAGTTAGAGTCTTGCAAACTTCATTATCAGTGACCTCTATAGCAGGTTCATCAACATCCTTCCTTCCCAGGAATTGGTTAATCACAGACGGAGAAAAATCTATACACAAACCACACACAAATACTTTCCTATACTCAGCACTAAAAGGATCATCACAGTCAGGTCCTATGTTGACCAAAAATTCTTTAACTAGCATTTCATAACACATACCAAGATCAGTCACAGTTTTCTCCAAACCATCGAACTTAATTAGTTCCATAAGATCATCACATTCTATCATTTCAGGACTTAAACATCTTTCAACAGCTAGACGCCTATGATATATAAATTGCCACTGACTTACATATGAGGAATCATGAAAGGAGACATTGTCCAGTGTGGCATGGAGACTGGTGTCAGTAACTAAGGATCTGCTTCTTGCCTTCTTTCTGGATGTAGTAGTCAAGGCAGCAGCATCTTGGTCAGCATCGTACTTAGAATCACTAGAGCTTACTTCCTTCCTCTTTAAACCTTTCTTCTTCTTCTCATTTGGAGGAGTACCTTTGCTCCAAGTCCTTGGGGGACCATATAGAACAGGTTTACACCCAGGTTTGATTACAGTCTTGGATGAGGCATCCAGTGAAGTGACAGGAGTAACACCTTGCCTTACAGACCTCTGTCTGGTTCGTCCAGCCACACTCTGAATGGGTGTGGAACGCACAGTTGTTTCATGAGTAATGACCAGATCTTCTTCAACACAATCAGCTTGAGCTTCATCAACTTTTGAACTGGTACCCTGTTTCTCAGCAGAAGCAGTAGAGTCATCAACAGACTTATCATCTTCCTCTATCCTATCAGCAACACCAGTCACAGAATCATTTGGCAGAATGACAGATGCAGCCTGCGATGGTCCAGCCTGTTCAACCACATTTGTGTTTGGTGAAGGAGTTGTAAACACTTCAGCAACAGACTTCAAATTTTCACCATTTGTATCAGAAATTTTATCAACATCATCTGATTGAACAGTGATTTCTGGGGGTTGAACATTTATATCACAGTCAGCCCTAGGGTTATCAACACTCAAATCATCAACAGAATTGGGGCTTTTGTCTACAGTATCAGGAATTAAATTTGGACTTGCATCCAGGGAATCTTTATCAATAACAACATCATTGTCGGTTTTAGATTGATTCGTATCCAGATAAAGATCAGACATAGACAGTGCTCGAGACGTTTCACCTTTCTTGGAGGATTTCTTCTTTTTACTCTTCTTGATTTTAATCGAAGCTGACGAAGGCGAGGTTTTCTTCTTTCGATGTTTCTTTGACTTAGAATGACGAGAAGAAGACTTACTTTTCTTGGACGAACGAGGATCCTTCTTCGATTGAGCTTCTTCCGAATCGACAAGCAAATCTGGAGCATTTGAATCGCATGCATGTTTCTTAGAAGTCTCATCGTGATCAGACACATCTTTTTCGGTTGAGTTTTGAGAGTTGCTAGACATGATGAAATGGTGATTGCAAAGTGATGAATCAGAAACACAAAGACTTGAGAAAAGTTGTAACAGTGTGTAGTAGAGAGAGAAGTTGAACGGATGAGACGTTGAAACGTTTAAGTGAAAAATGTATGAGTGATAAAGAGTGTAATATGGTGGAGTATTAATGTTCCTTCTATCTTGGGCAGCGTGCTCAATATATGAAGAGTTAGACTTTGATGCACGCGCGTGAAATGCTAATTGCTACAAACTTTCAAATAGGCAAATTCCTAGCTTGCCCCTGAGTTTTTCAAATTGATTAAGATCTAGCGCCTTTGTAAAAATATCAGCCAGTTGTTCACCTGTGGTAACATGCTCTAACATCACTATTTTATCTTCAACTAGTTCTCTGATAAAATGGTGTCTGATATCAATATGCTTGGTTCTGTTGTGCTGGATTGGATTCTTGGAGATATTAATAGCACTCATATTGTCACAAAATAATTTCATAGTTTCCTGATGAATACCATATTCACTGAGCATTTGTTTCATCCAAACTAACTGAGAACAACTACTACCGGCTGCAATATACTCCGCTTCAGCTGTAGATAGAGAGACACAATTTTGTTTCTTACTAAACCAGGATATTAAGTTATTTCCCAAGAAGAAACATCCTCCAGATGTACTTTTTCTGTCATCTGCACTCCCAGCCCAATCAGCATCACAATATCCAATTAACATTGCACTATCACCATGTGTATATAACATTCCATAATCACTAGTACCACTCACATATTTCAAAATTCTTTTAACTTGAGTGAGGTGACTTACCTTGGGTTCAGCCTGGTATCTTGCACATACTCTAACTGCAAATGTGATATCTGGTCTACTTGCAGTGAGATATAACAAGCTTCCATTCATGCTCCTATAGAGACTTTGATCAACTTTTACTCCCTTCTCGTCTTTAGATAGTTTCAAATGCGTAGGAGCAGGAGTTCTCTTGTGACTTGCACTTTCCATACCAAACTTCTTCACAATGTTCTTAGCATACTTGCTTTGAGAGATGAAAATAGTATCTTCCATCTGTTTTACTTGTAGTCCAAGAAAGAATGTTAGCTCACCAACCATACTCATTTCAAATTCAGATTGCATTTGTTGTACGAAATGTTGCACCATCCTGTCTGATATGCCACCAAATACAATATCATCTACATAAATCTGAGCTATCATCAGCTCTTTTTCTTCTGCCTTAACAAACAGGGTTTTATCATTACCTCCCTTCCTGTAACCTTGTTTTATTAAGTATTCTGTCAGTCTCTCATACCAAGCCCTAGGTGCTTGCTTGAGACCGTACAATGCCTTTTTTAACTTGTACACATGATCAGGGTGGTTTGGATCAACAAACCCTTTTGGCTGCTCAACATATACATCTTCATTCAAGTACCCATTTAGAAAGGCGCTTTTCACATCCATTTGGTAAAGCTTGAATTTTAAAATGCATGCCATACCAAGAAGTAGCCTTCTGGATTCTAAGCGAGCTACCGGTGCAAACGTCTCTTCAAAGTCAACACCTTCTATCTGAGTATATCCCTGAGCCACCAGCCTGGCTTTATTCCTTGTAACCACTCCTTGTGAATCAGATTTGTTTTTATACACTGATCACGGTCGTTTCGTGATCAAATAATGTTTTAAGAAAAGTAGTACAAGGTAGTTAACCTTGGTCGTTTCACAAGGACCTCTGATTTGATAATTAGTAAAAATAAGAACAATGAATAACACAATTAAATGGGGGTTTTGGTTTGTTCTGATCGAAAGAGTATTAGAAATTCAACTAATTAAAGACGATTGATTCATTGGTTTTAGGAAAACTTTGTTCATTACATGTCCATCATAGGTCACTGATATATTAATTCATTCAAAGGTCTATGCTTGGCTGGTTACTAAACTAATTAAACAAGCGATAATCAGGTTCGTAGAAATTCATTCAATTAAGCAAAGAATGTGTTCAACCAACCATGAGCAATGAACAAGCGCCTTAGAACACGGTTGACATCATTAAAAAAATCGGCCAGCCCTTTTGCTAAGCGCAAAAGCTTATATCAATTCTATTCAAATTAATTTAAACAAGCGGAAAACTAATTCGAATAATCTCAACGGTATAAACTCATCACAAAATAATTAAGCATCATTAGCAATGAAATTCATACTGAACAAAGAGGCATGAATTGATATAAGATAGCATAGACATGTAAACGAAATTATAATTAGAATTCGAACCTCAGGAACTCATAAACAAAGTTTCCGTATACCAACGAATCAACCTACGAATTTAGTTCTCCATGAGGGCAGCAGCCGCCTTTTGTTTTCTAATTTCGTGGATACTCAATATGAAACCCTGGTCTGAGTTTTTAGCTTTTATATTACATGGAAAATGGGCCTTAAAAGAATCGGGCCGAAAAATATAAGTTGTGCTGGAAATTGGTAATTTAAATCACGTATGGGACATAAACGTAATTATTTGACTTATTTGCGCTCCACATTGGCTTTCGGCTTCAACATGAAAGTTGTAGATCTTTCTCTTAGCTTTCCAACGCATCCTCCCGCGCCTCAATCCGATATTCGTAGCTCAAGTTATGGTCTGCACAATCAGAAGGTGTCAAATTACTGTTTATTACGAAAATAAATAGCAAAACATAAATAATAGCAAAACTAGACTCTAAACACAATACATGATAAAAATACCATATTAGCAGGAGAAGTCATAAAATTGTCATAGCACAGAGTGATTAAAAAGTGCATTAAAATGCACTTATCATACACCCACTTGGTACCAATTATGTTAGTGTCTATAGGTCTTGGTACTAGATCCCATACTTCACATCTCTTGAATTGATTCAATTCTTCTTGCATTGCTTCAATCCAAAACTCATTAGCCAATGCTTCTTTAACATTCTTGGGCTCAATCTTAGACACAAAGCATGCATTTGACACAACATCCTGTGATCTTCTAGTAGTAATGCCTTGATCAGGATCACCAATTATCAGATCTGTGGGGTGATTCTTTTGAACTCTAACTGAAGGACCTTTGTTCACTGGAGCATTGTACAAATCAGTCTCTCTTCCAGACTTTTCAACTTTATCTATGTGATTTTCTTCTTCCAGATCATCAGATGGGGCAAGAGTAGAGTCAGCATGGGGATCAGCATCTGTTTCTTTGACAGAGAAGGTGTCTTCAACTACGACATTAATAGATTCCATTACCGTGCTAGTTCTTGAGTTAAATACTCTAAAAGCCCTACTGTTTGTAGAATATCCTAAAAAGATTCCTTCTTCACTTTTAGGATCCAATTTTCTTCTAGGTTCTCTATCTGCAAGAATGTAACATTTACTTCCAAAGATGTGAAAGTATTTTACAGTAGGCTTCCTCCCTTTCCATAGTTCATATAGAGTATTTGACGTTCCAGTTCTCAATGTGACTCTGTTGTGAATATAATACGCAGTACTCATAGCTTCAGCCCAGAAATGGTAAGGTAGTTTCTTAGCATGCAGCATTACTCTGGCACATTCCTGCAAAGTCCTGTTTTTCCTTTCCACAACACCATTCTGTTGAGGTGTAATGGGGGACGAGAACTCATGCCCAATACCTTCTGAAGCACAGAAATCAGCAAAACTAGAGTTTTCGAATTCCCTTCCGTGATCACTTCTGATTCTTATAATACCTTCATCTTTTTCTCTTTGTAGTTGTACACACAAGTCTTTGAACACAAAAAAAGTATCAGATTTTTCTCTAAGAAAGCTAATCCACGTATATCTTGAGTAATCATCCACTACAACAAAGGCATATTTCTTTCCTCCTAGACTTTCCACTTGCATAGGGCCCATCAAGTCCATGTGTAGTAATTCAAGGACTCTGGATGTGGTTAAATGGGGCACTGTAGGGTGCGACATTTTAATTTGCTTTCCAACCTGACATTCTCCACATATCTTCCCTTCTTCTATCTTCAATTTGGGCATTCCTCTAACAGCTTCTTCAGTGATAATCTTCTTCATGCTCTTAAGATTGAGATGACCAAGTTTCCTGTGCCATACATTAACCTCATCTTCTTTAGTTATCAAACAAGAAGATAAGTTAGTTTCATCTGGAGCTACCCACAAATAACAGTTATCCTTTGACCTTACTCCTTTCATTATCACTTCACCTTCTTCATTAGTTACTAGACATTCACCTTTGGTAAAGTTAACCTTCATTCCTTGATCACAGAGTTGACTTATGCTGATTAGATTGGCTGTTAATCCTTTCACGAGAAGAACATCATCAAGATCAGGTTGTCCAACATTTGCTGGTCTTCCAATACCTTTAATCTCACCTTTTGCACCATCACCGAACGTAACATAACTAGTGGAGTAAGATTTAAGATCCACCAGAAACTTTTCTATACCAGTCATATGTCTGGAGCAACCGCTGTCGAAGTACCAGTCTTCTCTAGAGGTAGCCCTAAGAGATGTGTGAGCAATTAGGCCAGCAACATTACCTTTAGGCTTCCACTCTTTTGCTTGATTAATCTCTTCTTTCTCAGGAACTTCCCTCTGACTTCTCTTTGGGAACCCATATAATCTATAGCAAAATGGTCTTATATGTCCTCTTCTTCCACAGTAATGACAAATCCAGGATTGTGGTCTCATATTTCTAAATCCCAGATGGGGTTGAAAATGGGGCAACCTCTGTTTTAGCATTGGAAATTTTTTGTTTCTCCCAGATGGCAAAAACTTCAGCTCAGGATCATACTCCTTGGGTTTATTCAGATCCTCATTTCATACCCAATACCTTTTACCCAGTTTCCTTCTTCCTGCGATTTAATTAGTTTTTCTAGAACGACAGTGCTATTGTTCATAGAAACTTCCTTTTTAAGCTTTTCAAGTGTGGAATTTAGTTGCGTTACCTCATTATTCAGTTCAGAAATCTGAGCCAGGTGCTTGTTCTTTTCAGACTGTAGTTCCAAAATAAGCCTTTTTTGATTTTCTTGACTTCTACAAACCTCTTCACTTCTCTTGCACAGAGCTCTATAGGATTCAACTAACTCTTCATAAGATACATCCCCATGATTAGATTCAGTGTCAGAACTGCACAGTCCAGTTAATGCAGTGATATGCTTTGCAGTTTCACCAGATGTGTCATCATCTGAGTCTTCATCCTCTGACCATGTTGCAGTCATTCCCTTTTGTTGCTTCTTCAAGTAATTAGGGCATTCATACCTGATATGTCCATATCCACTACAGTCATGACACTGTACTCCTATCACTTAACTCACTTTTTCTTCAACTTTAGGTTTCTTTTGAAAACCAGAATTCTTGTTGATGTCGAGTGAAATGGGGGACACATTCGGCTTTACATTCTGTTTACCTCTCCTATCCATTCTTCTTAGTACTTTATTGAATTGTCTTCCTAGGAGAGCCATAGCTTCAGATAAGCTTTCATCAGTATCTGCCTCATCTTGTGCATCATCAGTATCAGCATTTGAGACAAAAGCTATTGTCATACCCCATTTTTTGACCGATTGATTTTTGTTCGGCATTTAAAACCTTCCTGCCTTTTTTGTCATTTCTGACGAAATTTCGGCAGAGAGGTATTTTAAAATACCTCATTTGTTGTTTCTTTTATATTTGTTCTTTTTCTATTATTATTATTTATTATTTTTTACCATTATTATTATCTTCTTTCTTTTAAAAATTTATTTATTCATTTTATTTTCTGTTTTTATTAATTTTCGTATTTTAGTCAATTTAATTTAATTATTTTGTTTTATTTTATTTTTACTTTGTCCTTTTGTCCTTTTTTTTTTCTGATAAAAAAAAAAAACCAGAAAATTTGAAAAGTCAACTTCCTTTTCTCCCACACAGTACAGGGAACACACAGTACAGGGAACATTTTTTTTTCTGTCTAAAACAGTGTCCTTCATTGTCCAAAATCAGATCCTGGTTCCCCATCTTAGAACCCAATTGGTGTATTTAGTGAACAGCAAAAAATCAGATCTGGACAGAAAAATCATCACCGCAGCTCTTCTTCCTTTCCAAAAAAAATCAAACCAAAAAGAACCAAAAGAAATAAAAAACGACAGAATCAAACCCAGAAAAAATCATAAACATAAAATCATCTTCATCATCATCCTCACCAAAACCCAGTTCATCGTTCATCAACCGTAAAAAAACCCATAAACAAAACCCAAAAACCCGAAACCAAACATTATCAAATCCGAACCCACAACATCAACCCAGAATCAAAACCGAAACAATTCCAAACCAAAACCGAATTCGAATCACAAATCAAAACCAAAAAAACAGAGAAACATAGTAGAAGAAGAAGAAATTGGAAGCGAAACAGAACCAAGACCACCAAAGGTTGAAAAAAATTTCCTTTTTTCTTCGATCTGGACTAGGGGTATTTGGTTTGTTTTTTTCGATTTTATATTCGGGTATAGGGGGTGTTTTTTTATGTTGAAAATTGTTTGAAATAGTGGAGTTTGTGAGAGAAAGAATATGGGCCGGCGGCGGAGTGAAGAGAGAGAGAAGAGAAATGAAAAATGGGAAATTTTAGGGTTTGGGGGTATATATACCCCAACCCGATCCGGTGTGCGCGTGTCTATCGCAGCACACCGTGCACCCGCTCATCTCAGCCACTGATCTTCATCAGATGGCTGAGATCTCTCCATTTCAGGATTAATCCAGAGGCGTCTGATCTATCAGACAGCCAGGATTTGTCCTGGCTTTTTTTGTTTGGTAACACACGGTTGGGCCCTTGTAAGGGCTGGGCCTGACTATCATACTGCTATTCACACCCCCCTGTTATTTCGTTTTATGATTCACACCCCCCTGTCTTAATTTTATTTTTATTTTTTTTAGCTTATGAGATAAGTGCTTTTGGCATAAGCTATTTTAGCTTTTATTCTAGCCAATCAAGCATGATGTCGAGGCTTATTTATTTATTTGATATTTAGATATTGGTAATATTATTTCATGTTTTGTTTTGTTAATTAATTTTATTTTAAGCTTATGAGATAAATGCTTTTGGCATAAGCTATTTTAGCTTTGTTTAGCCTTGTAAAGCATGATGTCGAGGTTTATTTTCATTGTCTTATTTTCGTATTTATTTACTTATGCTATTCATCCATTACATATCATATTTATTTCATTACGTCGATTTATTCATCATTTTTTTACCGTTATTTTATTATCGTAACATTGAGTATTTATCGCTTATTAATTGCTATTTACTTCTGCTTTTGAATTTAGGATGTAAATAGACCAAATGTAAACTCTAAATAAAAGTGCATAGCATACCCCGTCTCTTGCATCATTTCATATTTATTTTCTCGCGAAAATTTTAGAGTGTGATTAGGCCAATGTACCCTAAATGAAAAATTGCATCTCATGCATATTTATTTTTTTATCGCTTTCCGCCAATATGCGTAACGTTAAATTCCGAGGGAAAAGACACCGTTTTGATCAAATATCATTACGGACCGTCTTCGCGCTTAATTTGCTTATTGCGACGTTTTTTTTCTTTTAGCGCTACCTTTTAAATTTTAAACCCAACATTCCCCTTTTTAAATAGTTAGTCATTTTCTTCTCAAAAAATGAGGTCAAAACCTCTTTCAAAAAAATACATAATTATTTTCCTTTCGAAATATCACAAAAAAACACAAAAATTTTCATCAAACATTTCTATCAAAAAACCTTGGAATTCAAACCAAGTGTCTTTTATCACTTCAAACATTTTCTCAACTAACCTTGGATTTTAAACCAAGTGTCCGCGTCTTATTTCATAATCAAATCTCAATCAATTTAACCATTTAGACTTTCTTCACAAATTAACATCAATCAACTTCACATTTTTGCCACTTTTGGCTTTTGGTCTTTAAAACCATTTTCAAAAACTTTAAAATTAAACAAACAAATTTACTCGTCTTTTTACCCCGAACTACGGTGGTTTGATCCTTCGGGTACGTAGGCATGAGACTTGTCTCTCCGATCAATAAAATCAACAAAAAACATTTTTCTTCTTTTCATTCTTTAAGCATTTTTTATCATTTATTTTAATTTCCCACTTATACATTTTTTTTTACAAGCAATTAAAATAAAGCGCATAGATAGAATAAAAACAAGAGGTTCCTATAGAGTACTATAGATACTTAGGGTGCTAATACCTTCCCTTCGTATAACCAACCCCCGAACCTTGTTCTCTAAAAAAAAGGTTTTTTCGAACTTTTTTCCCTTTCCCTCGGATAAATTAAAGATCGGTGGTGGAATATTAAATTGTGATTCGAAGTTAATTAATAACTCGATATCCAAAAATCACCGCGACAGAAATGGCGACTTCACTGGGGACAACCAAGCGGGTTGAACCTAACTTGTTTTAATCCTTGTTTTGCGCTAGTATTTTATTGCTTATTTGTTTATATGTGTATATATGTTTTTTTGGGATCTCTTGAGTGGTGAGATAAGTCCTAACCCGGGCTTGAGCGACACAATAAGATAGGAGGGGATGAAATCATAGTGACATGTCCTTAGATTATGAAGCACATGTGATATGATCCCGCTCGGTGGAGGCCTCACGACGGTAGTACTCGTCGTCATGATAAGTCATGATGGTGTTATTATTTTCAATGTGAGTGTCCGGAGAAGCCGAGGACCTTTAGATTACCTTTAACCCATCTTGGCCTTTTTAGGGCGTAGTGCGGTGACTAATCAAGAGTAAGTCTTGAATTTAGTTGTCACGCGAGACTACACTCAAACGAGATCATTTTGTGAATATTGTTGGAACGAGAGTAGTCACGTAATCCAATGATGTTCATAAGGCGGTTGATGACTTTGGGAACTTTGTAGAACCCGTCATGCAGGTACAAATAACCATAGTACTTATCATATGGGAGGGCTTTTACCCTTAAGCTCCATCATTATGTATCCCAACCTTCAAGCTATGTTGTGAATCATTGTAACGTAATCATGCATCCATGCATTCATTTCATCATAAGGAAAAAATCTTTTTCGAAGGACCTAAGAGGATTATTTTGTAAACATCGCAGATTATGGACCTAAAGAAAAGGAACACTAAGAAGTACAGTTTCAAGGAGCCAGACCTTTCCCGACTAAGAGAGCTAGGATCTCTAGTCCCTTTCCCCGAAGATTTCCAAAAGCAATATGGGAAGCTTTTGAGCATCCTCAATACAAATGTCGAAGAAGGGGCTCTTAACACACTTGTCCAGTTCTACGACCCAATTTATCATTGCTTCACTTTTGTTGACTATCAGTTGGTTCCTACTCTAGAGGAATATTCTTATTGGGTTGGTTTGCCGATCTCGGAAAAAGTACCTTATACCGGCTTGGAAGAATTTCCCGCGCCTTCAGCTATTGCACAAGCTCTCCATTTGAATAGTTCTGACATAGCCTCTAATATCACTAAAAAGGGGGGATCTCAAGGATTGACTGCCAATTTCTTATTCGGAAGGGCATTCATGTTTGCTGAAAAGGGGAGTGTGGACGCTTTCGAAGCTATCCTCGCTCTACTCATCTATGGGTTGGTGTTATTCCCCAACGTCGACTACTTTGTTGATAGTAGTGCCATCCAAATCTTTTTGGGAGGAAACCCTGTTCCTACCCTACTTGCGGATGCCTACCATTCCATTCACCATAGAACTCAAAAGGGTAACGGACTTATTATTTGTTGTGCACCATTACTATATAGGTGGTTTATTTCGCACCTACCTCAGACTAGTCGCTTCAAAGAGAATCCAGAAAAGCTCCGGTGGTCCCAAAGGATTATGCCTCTTACCTCGGCCGATATAGTTTGGTATAATGCCGCTTCTGATATAAGCGCAATCATTGATAGTTGTGGAGATTTCCCCAATGTGCCTCTTCTTGGCATACGAGGAGGAATCAGTTATAACCCTACTCTTGCTAGACGACAGTTCGGATATCCCATGAGGGATCGGCCTGAGAGTGTCCTCTTGACCGGCATATTTTATTCCAATGAAGAAGGGAGCCAATACATGAGGAAAGAGTTTGCTCGGGCTTGGTACAATGTCCATAGGGAAGGAAAGAATCAATTAGGAAGGAAGCTTGGTATTGTCTCCGAAGAATACACAAAGTGGGTAATAAGTAGGGCTATAGAACGCGGGATGCCTTATAGTTTTTCATCTTCTGCCGATGCATCTTCTCCTACCACACCACCTTCAGTTATCCCATTCGAGACTATAGATGAGTTCCAGGAACTTTTGACTAAATTGAAACTTGAGAAAGAATCGTGGGAGAGAAAGTTCCGAGAGTCTGAGATTGAGAACAAAGAGTTGAGGGAGAAGTTGAAAGAACAAGAGAAGATGCTCTCTCTACAAAGTGGTCTGTTGGCCGAGAAGGAAGATATGATTAGGGTCAAGGATGCCTTATTGAGACAAGATAGCAAGAGGAAGAAGAGGCAAGGGGATTTATTTTCCTCTGGCTTCGATTCACATTTTGATGGCGAGTTGGCTTCATGGAAATTGAATTTAGTTT
Source organism: Trifolium subterraneum (assembly GCA_951799995.1). NCBI lineage: Eukaryota > Viridiplantae > Streptophyta > Magnoliopsida > Fabales > Fabaceae > Trifolium > Trifolium subterraneum. Next base: position 33,625,276 of record OX637463.1, read on the forward strand.
TATTTTATGTTTTTATTTTTTGAAAAAAAATGGTTGTAACCTTTGAATTATTAATGCAATTTTTATTTACTTTTCCTTTTCTTAAAAATGTTTACAAAATTATTGTCTTAAAGTCCTTCGAAAAAATCTTGCATATTTTAACATAACATATTCATGCATCATATCACATTCATAAGTTTCAAAAAATCGAGTCTCATATTCTTTCTCTCCTCTCTGTCCCAGTTAAAGTGGCCCGACGACCACGCCCACAGCCATCTCGCACGTACAACACTCGAGCAAACAGGAAAAAGAGAATGGACCAAGTTGAACAAGAGAATGTTGAGCTCCATGGGGAAGTAACAACGCTCCGGGCTGAAGTAGAGAAGCTAACCGCCATGGTGACATCGTTGGTGGCTGCGCAGAATCGGCCACTAACCCCTCCTCCTCAAGCTACAGTCATCTCTGAAATTGTCACCGCCCCGGTTCCAGTGGTACCCGTCAACGCACATCAGCACGTCATGCCCGAAGGTTATCCTTGGGGCATGCCCATGAATTTTAATGAAGGGCTTCGACCCCAAGTTCCCGAGGTCCCCACTCCTACTTTGCCGCATGCTACTGTTGTTCCCCAACCTGGGATGGTTCTTCCTCAAGTCACTATGTGCGTCCCTCAGTCAACAATGACCATTCCAGCTTCCGTAGCTCACACCGTTCCTTATGTGAGCGAACCAGTCTATCATGCGGAGGATCCAGAGACTTATGGCCGTATGGATAATCTTCAAGATCAGTTTGATAAGATGCAGCTCGAGATTAAGGCCCTTCGTGGGAAGGATTTGTTCGGCAAAAACGCCCATGACCTTTGCTTGGTACCAAACGTTAGGATCCCACCTAAGTTTAAGGTCCCCGAGTTTGAGAAGTACAAAGGAAATTCTTGCCCTCAGAGCCATCTGGTAATGTACGCCCGAAAGATGTCTACTCAAACAGACAACCATCAGTTACTAGTCCACTACTTTCAGGATAGCTTGACAGGTGCCGCTTTGAAGTGGTACATGGGCTTAGATAGTGCCAAGATCCAAACGTTCAATGATTTGGGCGAAGCTTTTGTCCGTCAATACAAATACAATCTAGACATGGCTCCAGATAGAGATCAACTTCGAGGAATGTCTCAAAAAGACAAGGAGAGTTTCAAAGAATACGCCCAGCGATGGAGAGAGATTGCCGCTCAGATTTGTCCACCACTAGAAGAAAAAGAAATGACCAAGATTTTCCTAAATACTCTTGATTCATTTTACTATGAACGAATGATTGCTAGTGCACCTAGTGATTTCACTGAGATGGTAAACATGGGAATGCGACTTGAAGAAGGGGTCCGACAAGGACGTTTGGTCAGAGAAAGTGTTCCGGTCAACAGTGCGAAGAGGTTTGGAAGTAACTTTGCAAGGAGAAAGGAGTCAGAAGTAAGTATGGTGGCTCATGGACAGCATCAACGACCGTATATGGGCTACCAACACGTTGCAGCCGTCTCACCAGTGCCTCAAAACCCGCCTTACCAGCCACAAATGACCCAAAGACCACCTTCACACTATCCACCACTTTATCAACAAACATATCCTCAACAACCATACCCACAGCAACCACAAATTCGACCACAAACTCCCCAACAACCTTACAATTATCCCAATCGCACCCAGAGAAATCCATCATTTGACCCCATACCCATGAAATACGCTGACCTACTCCCCGCCCTACTCGCCAAAAATCTTGTCCAGACGAGACCACCTCCACCTGCGCCAACAGTACTACCTACTTGGTACCGTAGTGACCTAACTTGTGCCTTCCATCAAGGGGCCCCTGGCCATGATGTAGAACGTTGCTACGCCTTCAAAAAAGCTGTTCAAGAATTAATCCATAATAAGGTGCTGTCCTTCAAAGATGAAAATCCCAACGTCCGAAACAATCCGCTGCCCAATCACGGGTCCTCTGTCCATTTTATCCAAAGTTGCCAAGAAACAAGCACCATTCTCAGTATAAAAGATATCAAAACCCCGTTGGTGCCCATTCATAGTAAGATGTGTGAAGCAAAGTTGTTTAGCCATGATCATGCAACTTGTGAGGAATGTTTGAAGAATCCTCAAGGTTGTTCCCGAGTTCAAGAGGACATACAAAGGTTGATGGATAAAGGAGAGTTGGTAGTTACAAAGAAGAGCGAGGATGTTTGCGTCATAGTACCAGAATTCAATATCTCTGACCGTCTCGAGATGATATATAATAGTGGAGAGCCCACAGTTACCCCGCTGGTGATCTGCGTGCCAGGGCCTATGCCATATACGTCCCTGAGAGCTGTGCCATATAGATATGATGCCACCATGTTGCAAGATGGGGTGGAAATACCTATTCCTCCTTTGATATCCGTGGACAATATTGCAGATAATAGCAAAATACTGAGGAGTGGGCGTATTCTTCCGGGAGTGGTTCAAGAAAAGACCGGTAGTCCTGTTGAAAAAACACAAATTCCTGACTCTAGCGGGACTGTTGAAAGGGTGTATGAAGACTCAGATGAAATTTTGAAAATGATCAAGAGAAGTGAGTATAAGATCGTGGATCAATTACTACAAACCCCTTCCAAGATTTCAATTTTATCACTCTTGTTGAATTCTGATGCGCACAGAGATGCACTAATGAAGGTCTTGGACCAGGCATATGTCGACCATGACGTAACCTTGGGCCAATTTGGTAGCATAGTGGGGAATGTCACAGCCTGCAATAACTTGAGTTTCAGCGACGAGGAACTCCCTGAAAAAGGAAAGGATCATAACTTAGCATTACATATCTCGGTAATTTGTAAATCTGATGCCTTATCAAATGTGTTGGTGGATACCGGGTCATCTTTGAATGTAATGTCCAAGTTTACTCTCGACAAGCTCGCATACTGTGGTGCGCCTTTGAAGCCGAGTGCGTTAATCGTGAAAGCCTTCGATGGGTCAAGAAAATCAGTAATCGGTGAAATAGACCTACCCATTTCAGTTGGTCCCTATGAGTTCCAAATTACCTTTCAAGTCATGGATATTCAAGCTTCTTATAGTTGTTTGTTGGGGCGACCATGGATTCACGAAGCGGGGGCGGTGACTTCCACACTTCACCAAAAGCTGAAATTTGTGCGGGAAGGAAAATTGGTGATTGTGAATGGAGAGGAAGCTTTATTGGTGAGCCATTTGTCAGCTTTTTCTCATATCAGTGCTGATGTTAGGGACGGTACGTCTTTCCAGGGGCTTTCTATTGAAGAGAAAAGGTCGAAAAAGGGGAAAACATTTATGTCTTCTGCAAAAGATGGGCAAAGGGAAGTACAACAAAGGTCACATCTGAAATGGGGGAAGTTATTACAAATGCCGAAAAGAAGACACATGGAGGGTCTGGGATCTACTACGTCTACAACAAAGGTCAATCCAAATAAGGGTACTTTCGTCAGTGCTGAACCAATTTACACTCCACCAGAAACTAATGCTATCATTGAAGACGAAGTTGAAGAAGAGCAGCCTTCTTTCGTGATTCCAGGAGGAATTTGCCGCAATTGGGTCGTTGTTGATGTCCCCTCTGTCACTCCTCTATCTAAGTAATATGTTTGTCTATTCTTGTTTTCCAAAAAAATTCTTTTGTCCTGCCCAAGGCAAAAGCGAACGCATGTGGGGCTTTGTTTTGAGCTTCAAGTATTTTAATGAAATTGTCGTTTTTATCATGACTTTTGTTTTTGTTTTCTTTTTATTTCTGGAAAATGGTAACACAAAAAAAACCAAAGTACATATTTTGTTTTCCTTCTACTTCCTAGCTTTTAATCGTTTTCCAAAAGGTTTGCATTCTTTTATTTAATAAAATCAATCATAAATCATATGCAGATTAAGCATCAATGAACCCGTTGAACACAATGTTCCTAGGCCCTCTCCCAACTTTGAGTTCCCTGTTTACGAGGCTGAAGAGGAAGAGGATGAAGGGATCCCTGATGAGATCAAACGACTATTAGATCAAGAGAAGAAAGTCATTCAGCCTCATGAGGAAGATGTGGAGTTAATTGATTTAAGTTCCGGCGAAGGAAAGAAAGAAATCAAGATTGGGGCATCCTTAGAAGCATCTGTCAAGGAAAGGGTGATCGTTTTACTCAGAGAATATGTTGACATCTTCGCCTGGTCATATCAGGATATGCCCGGTTTAGATCCCGAAATTGTGGAACATCATTTGCCTCTGAAGCCAGAATGTCCTCCGGTAAAGCAAAAATTAAGAAGAACTCATCCAGATATGGCCCTCAAGATCAAAGAAGAAGTACAAAAACAAATTGATGCTGGTTTTCTTATCACCTCAGAATATCCTCAGTGGTTGGCTAATATAGTACCGGTTCCAAAGAAGGACGGCAAAGTCAGGATGTGTGTTGATTACAGAGATTTGAACAAAGCCAGTCCGAAAGATGATTTTCCTTTGCCTCACATTGATGTATTGGTCGATAACACAGCTAAATCCAAGGTTTTCTCCTTCATGGATGGTTTCTCCGGGTACAATCAGATCAAGATGGCAGTTGAAGATAGAGAGAAGACCGCTTTCATTACACCTTGGGGCACTTTCTGTTACAAAGTAATGCCTTTTGGTCTAACGAATGCGGGTGCTACTTATCAAAGGGGCATGACTACCCTTTTTCATGACATGATGCACAAAGAGATCGAGGTATACGTAGATGATATGATTGTCAAATCGGGTACTGAAGAAGAGCACGTGGAGTACTTATCGAAAATGTTTCAAAGGTTGAGGAAATATCGTCTCCGTTTAAATCCCAACAAATGTACTTTCGGTGTTAGATCCGGAAAGCTCCTGGGGTTCATTGTTAGTCAAAAGGGTATCGAGGTGGATCCAGACAAAGTCAGAGCCATCAGAGAAATGCCAGCTCCACAAACAGAAAAGCAAGTTAGAGGTTTCCTGGGTCGACTAAATTACATCTCTAGATTCATCTCCCATATGACTGCCACATGTGGGCCGATTTTCAAATTGCTTCGCAAAAATCAAGGGATTGTTTGGACAGAGGACTGTCAGAAGGCTTTTGACAGTATCAAAGAGTATTTAATGGAACCTCCGATCCTTATCCCTCCAGTTGAAGGAAGACCGCTCATCATGTATTTAACCGTGCTAGAGGAATCTATGGGTTGTGTGCTGGGGCAACAGGATGAAACCGGTAGAAAAGAGCATGCAATCTATTATTTGAGTAAGAAATTCACAGATTGTGAGTCTCGATACTCCATGCTTGAGAAGACTTGTTGTGCTTTGGCTTGGGCTGCCAAACGTCTCCGACATTACTTGATTAATCATACTACTTGGTTGATATCCAAAATGGATCCAATTAAGTACATTTTTGAGAAGGCAGCTCTAACCGGAAGAATTGCCCGTTGGCAGATGTTGTTATCCGAATACGATATTGAGTACCGTACCCAAAAGGCAATCAAGGGTAGTATTCTTGCTGACCATTTGGCTCACCAACCAGTTGAAGATTACCAGCCGATCAAGTTTGATTTTCCAGATGAAGAGATCATGTATTTGAAGATGAAGGATTGCGATGAACCGATGTTTGGCGAGGGACCAGATCCTGAATCCCAGTGGGGTTTGATATTTGATGGGGCCGTCAACCTTTACGGTAGTGGAATTGGGGCAATCATTGTTACCCCTAAAGGTGCTCACATTCCTTTCACTGCGAGATTACAGTTTGAATGTACTAACAATATTGCAGAATATGAAGCTTGCATCATGGGCATTGAAGAAGCTATTGACTTAAGGATCAAAAACATCGACATTTATGGGGACTCAGCTCTTGTGATTAATCAGATCAAAGGGGAATGGGAGACTCGCCATGCTGGTTTGATTCCTTACAGAGATTATGCAAGACGATTGTTAACTTTCTTCAATAAAGTGGAGCTACATCACATTCCTCGTGACGAGAATCAAATGGCCGATGCTTTGGCCACTCTATCTTCAATGTACCGGGTTAATCGCCGGAACGAGATACCAACCATCAGTATTCGGTGCCTTGAGAGACCAACATATGTGTTTGCAACCGAGGAAGTGGTGGATGACAAACCTTGGTTTCATGATATCAAGACGTTCCTTCAGAAGCAAGAATATCCCCCTGGGGCATCTAGCAAAGACAAAAAGACTCTGAGAAGGCTGTCCAGTAGTTTCTTCCTGAACGATGAGGTGTTATACAAAAGGAATTTTGATATGGTCCTGCTGCGGTGTGTGGACAAACATGAGGCTGATCTATTGATGCATGAAGTACATGAAGGTTCATTCGGAACCCATCCTAATGGACACACAATGGCCAAGAAAATGCTAAGAGCCGGCTACTATTGGATGACAATGGAGTCTGATTGTTACAAACATGCTAGAAAATGCCATAAATGTCAGATTTATGCGGATAAGATACATCTACCGCCAACTTCTCTGAATGTTCTCTCTTCTCCTTGGCCGTTCTCCATGTGGGGTATCGACATGATTGGTCGGATTGAACCAAAGGCTTCCAACGGACATCGTTTCATCTTAGTGGCTATTGATTACTTCACCAAGTGGGTTGAGGCGGCGTCTTATGCCAATGTGACCAAGCAGGTGGTCGTACGTTTTATCAAGAACCATCTTATCTGCCGTTATGGTGTTCCTAACAAGATTATCACAGATAACGGGACAAATTTGAATAACAAAATGATGAAAGACCTGTGTGACGAGTTCAAGATTGAGCATCATAATTCATCTCCTTACCGGCCTCAGATGAATGGCGCAGTTGAAGCTGCAAATAAGAACATCAAGAAGATCGTGCAGAAAATGGTGGTCACTTACAAAGATTGGCATGAAATGTTACCTTTTGCTTTACATGGATACCGTACTTCAGTTCGTACTTCGACAGGGGCAACCCCTTTCTCTTTAGTATACGGCATGGAAGCAGTACTTCCCGTAGAGGTTGAAATCCCATCAATGAGAGTCTTAATGGAAACTGAGTTGGCCGAGGCCGAGTGGTGCCAAAATAGATATGACCAATTGAATTTAATTGAGGAGAAACGCATGGCGGCTTTATGTCATGGACAGTTATATCAGAGAAGAATGAAACAGGCTTTTGACAAGAAGGTTCGGCCTCGTGAGTTCCGTGAAGGTGACCTTGTGCTCAAAAAGATTTTGTCCTTTCAGCCGGATTCTAGGGGCAAGTGGATGCCTAATTATGAAGGCCCGTATGTTGTCAAAAGAGCTTTTTCTGGTGGTGCTATGACTCTTGCAACCATGGATGGTGATGAGCTCCCTCGTCCTGTGAATGCCGATGCAGTCAAGAAATACTTTGTCTAAAAAATAAAAGAACAGCTCGCTAAGTTGAAAACCTGAAAGGGCGGCTTAGGCAAAAATGAGCGTCTCGGTGGGCTGAAAACCCGAAAGGGCGGTCCAGGCAAAAATTAGAGACATAAACAGAAAATAATATCCTGATGGTTCGAAAACCTGAAAAGGCGATCTATGCAAAAGTTAAGGAATAAGACAAGTAACTGCATCGGATCAGGCATCACTTGCTCAGAGTACCTCGATTGACAGAATATCTTTGGCTTACAACATTTTAGACTGCAAATTCAAAGTTGTTAGGGAGAATAGCGATCATTGTGTTTAACGTACCTTTCCCACCCAATTACCATTTTTCATCTCTGTAACGATCTGTGAGGTTGTGCTTTTCGCCAATCGCCGCTCTTTTAATCAAATTCGAGCCTGTGCCCTCTATTTGGAATTCAAATTTATTTGCAATTTTGTTTCTCCCTCTTTCAATTTAAAGTACTTGAAGCAAAAACTCAAAAAAAATAATTTAAAGTTTGTTAGTAGTTTTTTCTTTTTCTTAAAAAAAAATATACAAATGACAAACATATTTCTTAGATTCATGAGTCATACAAGCATATATCATCATTGTTCCGAAAGCAGACAGATTCAACAAAACAAATACAGTCATTGCTAAAAAAAAACAAAAGCTCGATGAGTCGAAAACCTGAAAAGGCGGCTTAGGCAAAAAATGAGCGTCCCGGTGGATTGAAAACCCGAAAGGGCGGTCCAGGCAAAAATTAGGGGCAAAACAAGAAAAAGAAATATATTCCCGGTGGATTGAAAACCCGAAAGGGCGATTCAGGCAAAAGTTAGGGATTTCAAAAAAAAAGCAAAAGCATGACTGTTGAAGCAAAGACCATGAGAAAATATTCGGTTTCAGTGTACGAAATGGCGACTTCTGCCAGACCTCTGACCAATGGGCTTTACCCCGAGAAGCAATCACTCTTAACATGGATTGACACACCATACCGGGTTTTACCCCGAGGATCTGATTTATTTCGCCTATAACGATGGTGTCCCCAGCAGAGGACTACCGAGTGGTTGTACGGATACGTCGGCCCAATGTTCATCTTTTCTGATCAAGCTTTTGTCTCATCCAGTCGTGTACAAATATCATTCAATCATACAAATACAAACTTCATAACAATCATTCATACATACATGCATACATGCATGCATACTTACAATCATTCACATGTCCATACATATATTCATATTCATATGCAACGTGCAAACAAAATCATTCATACAGGCTACATTGACCATCACGTGTCCTGTTTCAATACATCACAAAAAGAGTCATCCCCAGCGTATCTGGTCCAGAGATGTCTCCATCAATCATACATTAACAAAAAAAGTCATCCCTAGTGAGTCTGGTCCAGAGATGTCTCCATCAAACATATTTCAAAGTAGCAGGTTTTGCAAACAATCAACTGCAAACTTATGGTTAGTTTCCCCAAAAGAAGTCATTGCCAGTGTGTCTGGTCTAGACAAATACATATTCTTGTCATGTCTCGCTCTCCCACAATGTCAGCAGACAATTTATTTCCTCGATATGTCCTTACCATCCCACAATGATGGTAGTCACTGTCTTTGCTTGTCCTTACCATCCCACAATGTTGGTAGACACTGCCTTTACTTGTCCTTACCATCCCCCAATGTTGGTGGACACTGTCTTTACTTCTGTCCATACACAGGACTTTATCGCTTTCAGTCTTTACTTCTGTCCGCACACAGGACTTTATCTGCTTATGTCCACACACAGGACTTTATCGCTTTCAGTCTTTACTTCTGTCCGCACACAGGACTTTATCTGCTTATGTCCACACACAGGACTCTATCGCTTTCAGTCTTTACTTCTGTCCGCATACAGGACTTTACCGCTTTCTGTCTTCATTACTTTTGTCAAAAAAAATCTTCATTTTATTCAAACACTCATAAACATAACACTCATGACGTCATATCATAGCATTTTATAATTTAATCCGGTCAAAAAACGGTGTACTCTGTATTTAAGTCTCTTCCACCGTCGAACCAAAACAAAAACATCATCAAAAATCATCCTTTTCTTTTTATCTCCGACGGAAGAAAACTTAAATAGGGGCATCTGTCATACCCCATTTTTTGACCGATTGATTTTTGTTCGGCATTTAAAACCTTCCTGCCTTTTTTGTCATTTCTGACGAAATTTCGGCAGAGAGGTATTTTAAAATACCTCATTTGTTGTTTCTTTTATATTTGTTCTTTTTCTATTATTATTATTTATTATTTTTTACCATTATTATTATCTTCTTTCTTTTAAAAATTTATTTATTCATTTTATTTTCTGTTTTTATTAATTTTCGTATTTTAGTCAATTTAATTTAATTATTTTGTTTTATTTTATTTTTACTTTGTCCTTTTGTCCTTTTTTTTTTCTGATAAAAAAAAAAAACCAGAAAATTTGAAAAGTCAACTTCCTTTTCTCCCACACAGTACAGGGAACACACAGTACAGGGAACATTTTTTTTTCTGTCTAAAACAGTGTCCTTCATTGTCCAAAATCAGATCCTGGTTCCCCATCTTAGAACCCAATTGGTGTATTTAGTGAACAGCAAAAAATCAGATCTGGACAGAAAAATCATCACCGCAGCTCTTCTTCCTTTCCAAAAAAAATCAAACCAAAAAGAACCAAAAGAAATAAAAAACGACAGAATCAAACCCAGAAAAAATCATAAACATAAAATCATCTTCATCATCATCCTCACCAAAACCCAGTTCATCGTTCATCAACCGTAAAAAAACCCATAAACAAAACCCAAAAACCCGAAACCAAACATTATCAAATCCGAACCCACAACATCAACCCAGAATCAAAACCGAAACAATTCCAAACCAAAACCGAATTCGAATCACAAATCAAAACCAAAAAAACAGAGAAACATAGTAGAAGAAGAAGAAATTGGAAGCGAAACAGAACCAAGACCACCAAAGGTTGAAAAAAATTTCCTTTTTTCTTCGATCTGGACTAGGGGTATTTGGTTTGTTTTTTTCGATTTTAGATTCGGGTATAGGGGGTGTTTTTTTATGTTGAAAATTGTTTGAAATAGTGGAGTTTGTGAGAGAAAGAATATGGGCCGGCGGCGGAGTGAAGAGAGAGAGAAGAGAAATGAAAAATGGGAAATTTTAGGGTTTGGGGGTATATATACCCCAACCCGATCCGGTGTGCGCGTGTCTATCGCAGCACACCGTGCACCCGCTCATCTCAGCCACTGATCTTCATCAGATGGCTGAGATCTCTCCATTTCAGGATTAATCCAGAGGCGTCTGATCTATCAGACAGCCAGGATTTGTCCTGGCTTTTTTTGTTTGGTAACACACGGTTGGGCCCTTGTAAGGGCTGGGCCTGACTATCATACTGCTATTCACACCCCCCTGTTATTTCGTTTTATGATTCACACCCCCCTGTCTTAATTTTATTTTTATTTTTTTTAGCTTATGAGATAAGTGCTTTTGGCATAAGCTATTTTAGCTTTTATTCTAGCCAATCAAGCATGATGTCGAGGCTTATTTATTTATTTGATATTTAGATATTGGTAATATTATTTCATGTTTTGTTTTGTTAATTAATTTTATTTTAAGCTTATGAGATAAATGCTTTTGGCATAAGCTATTTTAGCTTTGTTTAGCCTTGTAAAGCATGATGTCGAGGTTTATTTTCATTGTCTTATTTTCGTATTTATTTACTTATGCTATTCATCCATTACATATCATATTTATTTCATTACGTCGATTTATTCATCATTTTTTTACCGTTATTTTATTATCGTAACATTGAGTATTTATCGCTTATTAATTGCTATTTACTTCTGCTTTTGAATTTAGGATGTAAATAGACCAAATGTAAACTCTAAATAAAAGTGCATAGCATACCCCGTCTCTTGCATCATTTCATATTTATTTTCTCGCGAAAATTTTAGAGTGTGATTAGGCCAATGTACCCTAAATGAAAAATTGCATCTCATGCATATTTATTTTTTTATCGCTTTCCGCCAATATGCGTAACGTTAAATTCCGAGGGAAAAGACACCGTTTTGATCAAATATCATTACGGACCGTCTTCGCGCTTAATTTGCTTATTGCGACGTTTTTTTTCTTTTAGCGCTACCTTTTAAATTTTAAACCCAACATTCCCCTTTTTAAATAGTTAGTCATTTTCTTCTCAAAAAATGAGGTCAAAACCTCTTTCAAAAAAATACATAATTATTTTCCTTTCGAAATATCACAAAAAAACACAAAAATTTTCATCAAACATTTCTATCAAAAAACCTTGGAATTCAAACCAAGTGTCTTTTATCACTTCAAACATTTTCTCAACTAACCTTGGATTTTAAACCAAGTGTCCGCGTCTTATTTCATAATCAAATCTCAATCAATTTAACCATTTAGACTTTCTTCACAAATTAACATCAATCAACTTCACATTTTTGCCACTTTTGGCTTTTGGTCTTTAAAACCATTTTCAAAAACTTTAAAATTAAACAAACAAATTTACTCGTCTTTTTACCCCGAACTACGGTGGTTTGATCCTTCGGGTACGTAGGCATGAGACTTGTCTCTCCGATCAATAAAATCAACAAAAAACATTTTTCTTCTTTTCATTCTTTAAGCATTTTTTATCATTTATTTTAATTTCCCACTTATACATTTTTTTTTACAAGCAATTAAAATAAAGCGCATAGATAGAATAAAAACAAGAGGTTCCTATAGAGTACTATAGATACTTAGGGTGCTAATACCTTCCCTTCGTATAACCAACCCCCGAACCTTGTTCTCTAAAAAAAAGGTTTTTTCGAACTTTTTTCCCTTTCCCTCGGATAAATTAAAGATCGGTGGTGGAATATTAAATTGTGATTCGAAGTTAATTAATAACTCGATATCCAAAAATCACCGCGACAGCTATGTTTTTGTTTTTACTTCCAGATCGTTCATTAGCAGAAAGTTCATAGGTTTGTAGAGACCCAACCAGATCATCCAGCCTTATTTCAGATAAGTCCCTAAATTCTTCTATACATGTGACCTTCATGTCAAACCTTTTGGGTAAAGACCTCAGCATTTTTCTCACCATCTTTTCTTCTGAAAGCTTTTCACCTAGAGAGTCAAATGTGTTAGCAAAATCTAAAACAGTCATATAAAAGTCATGTACCGTCTCATCTTCTTTCATTTTGAGGTTCTCAAATTTGGTAGTCAGCATCTGAAGTCTGGAGTTCTTGACTTTTGATGTCCCTTCCTGAGTAGTTCTCAAGATCTCCCAAGCTTCTTTAGCCTGAGTGCACCTCTTTATTAGCCTAAACATGTTCTTATCAACACCATTGTATAAGGCGTTCAAAGCTTTGTGATTTCCAAGAGCAAGTTCATCTTCAGGCTTTGACCAATCTCCCTCAGGTTTCAAGGAAACAACATTATCCTTATCTATAACCGTAGGATGTTCCCAGCAATTAATCACAGACTTCCATGTCTTGCTGTCCATAGACCTCAAGAAAGCTTCCATGCGTGATTTCCAGTAGTCATAATTAGTACCATCCAATAAAGGTGGCCTACTCACAGCTCCTCCTTCCTTTTCCATAGCAACCAGAATCGTTCCCTGAAGCTCACCCTAATAGCAGAACAGGGTGCCTGCTCTGATGCCAATTGAAATTCTGGCGTAGCAATGGGGTACCGGATGTTCCTACCTTTGCAACTACAATGCTAGCAACGAAGTAAATAATATGCAGAATAATAAACAACTGGAAATTAAATGTACGCAGGAGTTTGTTAACCCAGTTCGGCGTATAACACGACCTACTCTGGGGGATAGCAATCCAGGAGTGAATCCACTATGATAAAACTAGTTAGAAGTTTCCAGCAAACGACCCGTTTACACTTCGTCACCCAGTTTCTACCCGTGCTTCCTTCAACCTAGGACCACCTAGATTAGAGACACCTATCTCTCCTCCTCTTAACCACACAACCAGTGTGATTTATCTAACCTTGAGAACAGTGAAGTCACACTTCAAACAATAACCTATCTCCGTGCTTAAAAGCTTAGGAGTAGACTAAAACCCTTACAACACAAGAACACAGTCCTAAGCAAGTATCAAAGAGATACAAGATAGGCTCACAATAAAAAATACGAGACACAGCTAAAACCCTAGACACAAATATTATATTTCTTCACAAGAGTTTCAGTTACATAAAACAGTCTATGGCCTTCAATATATATAGTGCACAAACCAGCCACGCTGGTGCCTTGAATTTCGTCTTCAAAAATAGGATCAAACTATAGTATATCCGATACAAACTCTTTGGTCAAGCAAATCCAACAATATCCTAAAATATAGGAATATATTTTAGAGAACATATGCTATCGGATAAGTTCAATGAACAAGCGAGTTCCATATATTGTGGAACAAGTAAAACGCTAACACAGCGCTAAAGGGATAGACATGAGGAATAGCACGCGTAACCAATTCTTCACATCTTCAGGCTATAGGATGTCGTTCCATATGTCGCCACATCTGCTACTACATCTGGCTAAATGTTGTTGTTGTAAAATTAAGCCAATTTCAAAAACCTAACACTTGGGCATTGTAGTAGAATGCTTGAACCAATAGAGGGTAAACAGTTTCTTTGATGTGAGAGAAAATTTTCCACTCAAAGGGTTCCACAAATTTTACTAGATCAACTCCTCCAATGGATAACTCAGCAAAATTATATAACCTTGACACTGCTACAGGTTTGGTCTTCCAATAATTGTCAAAAATCTCTTCATCTTCAGGTTGTATGAGAGGAGCAGATAAATTGTAGCAGTTGGAGATGGAGAATCCTCTTCATTTTCTGGATTTGGTGATTGTTTGGGTGAATCAACAGGTGATGATGGTTGATTTTGAGTGAGGTTGATGGGGGAATTTTCTGGAGATTCAGATTGTGAGGTTTGGAAAACAGTGTTTGGAGAATTTTGAAGATTTGGGGGATTTTCAACAGTAGTTTGCATGTTAGTGGTGACATGTAAGGATTGGATTTCTGGAGTGGTTTCACGTTCTGAGATTGATTTGTGAGACTCAGAAGCTGTTTCATAGGATGATGATGATTTTGGAGTAGGTGGTTTTGGGGGTGATGGAGAACGTGGTGGTGAAGCTGAAACTGAGGGATTTTTGGTTCTAGGAACCTTTCTACCAGCAACATTTTTGATTCGAGTCATTTTTGTAGATCTGAGTTTGATTTTGGTTGATGGAGGTTGAGAGAGTTTTCAGAGATTATAAAAAAAAACTAAAAACTTGGGGAAGAGGGAGAAGATAGAGTAGGTACTTTGTGAATAGTGAAAATTGTACTTTGGTTTTGCCAAAAGCATGGGAAGGAGAGAGAGTGAATTGAAACCGTTAACCAATGAGGAGAGTGAGAGAAAAAGCCCAAATCATTTTTGCCATAAAAGCTTTGTCTCATAGCCCAATTAAAGAAAAAATCAGTTAACATATTTTGTCATGCTTCAGCACAGATTTTAGAGATCGTTCTCTGAACGGTCTCCCAGATACACAAATAAACAAACATCAAGTAGGATTGGGATTTTTTATGATTTTCAATTTTTCTTTGATAAAATTAAAACGATCCTCAACCAATGGTTTAGTAAAAATGTCAGCAAGCTGATTTTCAGTATCAACAAAAACTAATTTCACATCCTTTTTGTTAACATGATCTATAATAAAATGATGCTTGATTTCAATATGTTTTGATCTTGAATGCTGAATGGGGTTTTTAGACAAATTAATAGCACTAGTGTTATCACATAAAATTTTGATACATGTGTACCTTAGTGAGAAATCCTCAAGTTGATTTTTGATCCAGATGACTTGAGAACAACAATTTGATGCAGCAACATATTCTGCTTCAGTGGTTGAAAGATCAATGGTGTTTTGTTTTGTACAACACCAACTCACCAATGCTTCTCCAAGGAATTGACATGCTCCACTTATGCTTTTTCTTTCAACTTTATCCCCAGCATAGTCAGCATCATAATATGCTTGTAAATCAAAGTGTGATCCCTTTTTGTACCATAACCCTACATCGGGTGTTCCAAACAAGTATCTAAAAATTCTTTTGACTGCAGTTAAGTGTGATTCTTTTGGAGATGTTTGAAATCTAGCACAAAGACCAACTGCAAACACTATGTCAGGTCTGCTAGCAGTTAAATAGAGGAGGGATCCAATCATTCCTCTATACTCTTTTTCAGAAACATCTTTTCCTTTTTCATCTTTGTCAAAACTTGTAGACGGATGCATTGGTGTTGACATAATCTTGGATTCATTCATCTTGTATTTCTTGAGAAGATCATTTACATATTTTTCTTGACTGATAAAAATTCCATCTTCTTGTTGCTTGATTTGCAAGCCAAGAAAGAAACCAAGTTCTCCCATCATGCTCATCTCAAATTCACTTTGCATAAGATTAGAAAAATCTTCACACATTTTTTCATTAGTAGCACCAAAGATAATATCATCAACATACACTTGTACAATAAGTAAATTATGCTTTTCATTCTTTGTAAAAAAAGTGTAGTATAAATTTTTCCTCTAGAAAAACCATTTTCAAGTAAGAAAGTGCTTAATTTGTCATACCAAGCTCTTGGGGCTTGTTTAAGTCCATAAAGAGCTTTGGTAAGTTTATAAACATGATTTGGTTTATGCACATAAACTTCCTCATTCAAAAATCCATTTAAAAAAGCACTTTTTACATCCATTTGAAAAAGTTTGATACATTTATGTGATGCATATGCAAGCAGTATTTTAATAGCTTCTAACCTGGCTACAGGAGCAAAGGTTTCATCATAATCAATTCCTTCTTGTTGATTATAAACTTGTGCTACAAGTCTTGCCTTATTTCTGACAACCTTACCCTTTTCATCAAGTTTGTTTCTAAAGACCCATCTTATTCCAATAATTGAATGATCTTTTGGAAATGGTACCAAATTCCAAACTTCATTCTTCTCAAATTGATGTAGTTCTTCTTTCATAGCCTCAATCCAGGATTCATCAATGATTGCTTCATTTATGGATCTTGGTTCAATTTGGGAGATCAATCCCAGATTGGTCTCTACATCCTGCAAGACTTTTCTGGTTCTAACACCATCTTCTGTATTACCAATAATTTGATCAGGAGGATGATAGCCAACAATTCTCCAGGTCTTTGGTGGTCCTTGAGATGTAAGATTTTCATCTGAATCATGATTTTGTGCTATGACTGGTTCATCTTCTTCATCATCAGTGATGTGCACAGTTGGTTGATCTTCAAATTCATCAAATTTCACATGCATGCTTTCCTATAAAGTTTGAGTTCTCAAATTGTAAATTCTATAAGCTTTTGAGGTCAGATAGTATCCTAAGAATATTCCCTTGTCTGACTTTGAATCAAACTTACCTAAGTTGTCTTTGATATTCAAAATGTAACAAAAACATCCAAATATATGAAAGTAAGAAATACTAGGTTTTCTGCCTTTTCAAAGTTCATAAGGTGTTTTGTTTAAAACTTTTCTAATGGTGACTCTGTTTAAAATATAGAAAGAGGTGTTAATGGCCTCAGCCCAAAAATACTTTTCAACATTTGATTCATGAATCATTGTTCTTGCCATTTCTTGCAAAGTTCTATTTTTCCTTTCAACAACTCCATTTTGTTGGGGAGTTCTTGGACAAGAAAAATTATGAGAGATTTCATTATTATCAATGAATAATTCAAAGAGAGAGTTTTCAAATTCTCCTCCATGATCACTTCTTATAGAGATAATCATAATATTGATACCTTTCTCATTTTGAACTCTCAAGCAAAAAGTTTTAAAAGCTTCTAAAGAGTCATCTTTATGTTTTAAAAATAACACCCAAGTGAATCTTGAAAAATCATCTACTATGACAAAGCCATAATTTTTGCCACCAAGACTTGTAGTTTTTACAGGTCCAAATAAGTCTATGTGAAGTAACTCAAGAGGTCTTTTTGTGAAAATAAATTCTTTTGGTTTAAAACTGCTTTTAACTTGTTTCCCTCTTGTGCATGATTCACATACTTTATCTAGATCAAAACTAATCTTAGGCAAACCTCTAACTAGATCAAGTTTAGAAAGTTTTGACATAGTCTTCATGCTTACATGACCAGCCCTCTTGTGCCAAATCCATTTGTCTTTTTCAAGTGAGACAAAGCATGACTCAGGAGGTAGTTCATCTAAGTATAATACATAAACATTCTTTATCCTTGATCCATTAAAAAGGACTTTATTAGATGAAGACTGTTTTATTTCACATGAGTTTGATTTAAAACCAACTTCAAAGCCATTGTCACACAATTGACTTATGCTTATTAAGTTATGTTTTAAGCCATCCACATAGTGAACATTCTCAATCTTAGCAGAGTCAGACTTACCAATTGTACCTATACCTTTGATGCTAGCTTTCTCATTGTTTCCAAAGGTGACTGATCCACCTTCTCTTGTTTCAAATGACAGAAAGCTGTTCCTATCTCCTGTCATATGTCTTGAGCATCCACTGTCCAAGTACCAAGGCCTTTTCCTGACTGCTAGAAGGCATTCCTACATTTGAGTTTAATAAGTTTTTAGGTACCCACAATTTCTTGGGTCCTTGAATGTTAGTCTCAATATTCTTATAAGGGATCTTCTGAGAATAAGATGATCTCTTATAAGGTGTTCTCTTATAGACATCTCTTCTGAGAGTGTTCAGAGAATGTCTATGTACAGGTTTTCTAAAATTTCTGTTTCTGAGACTGTTCTGAGAATGTTCTGGTATTCTATAGAAAACTTGTTTTCTTGCTTTCTTTTTGAAATAGAAGGCTTCAAGATGTCCATCCTTGTGACAGAAATCACATTTGTATTTTTGAAAATTCTTTTCTTTATTTGGAATGAGACATTTTTCATATAGCTTTCTGTTCTGATAAGGATTATGTCCTAAACCAGATTTATCAAAAAATACAATTTGTGATCCCAAAATATTTTCAAAAGTTGTAGTAGTGTTAATAAACTTTGTTAAATCATTTTCCAATTTTGAAATATTCTTTTTCAAAATACCATTTTCTTTTAGTACCTCAGAACATTCTTTTTGATCATTTCTAAGAATTTCAAACCTTTTAGAAAGTTCTATGTGAGCAGTTTGCATACCTTTGATAACTTCACTTTTAAGACTGCTCTCTTTCTTATATTCATCTCTTTCTTTTGTTAACACAGTAATCTCATCTCTGAGTTTAGCATTTTTTTGATTTAAGATTTGAGTGTCATATAGTAAGTTATCAAAGAGATGTTCAGTTTTTTGACAAGATGAACAAGGATCAAGTGTTAGCTCTTCTGCATTTGAGTGTGTCATGAGACATACATTTGCTTCTTGTTCTTCATCTTCTGATTGTGCTTCTTCCAGATCATCCCAAGTAGCCATCATGGATTTCTTTTTGAAGAAAGGCTTCTTCTGTTTGTTCTTTGGACAATCATTTTTGTAGTGACCAAATTGATTGCATCCATAACATTGTATTTTGCTTATATCCACTTCTGGTTTAGCTCCATTCCTTTTGGGTTGAAAATTCTTCTTGAGTTGATTTCTTCTTGTCATCAATCTCTGAATTCTTCTTGATAGGAATGCTAATTCCTCTTCATCATCTTCTTGAAGTGATTCTTCATTTTCACAAAGTGTTTCATCTTTCTGAGAGCATTCTCCAGATTGAGTTTCAAGAGCAATCATCTTCTTTTTTGGTTTATCTTCTTGAAGGATAAATTCATGAGCTTTTAATGATCCAATAAGATCTTCTAGTTATACTTTAGTGAGATCTTTTCCCACTGTGATGGCTGTGACTATTGGTATCCAAGTCTTTGGTAAACATCTAAAATTTTTTCTTATTCTTTCATGTGTAGTATATGTTTTTCCCAAAGAGTTGAGTTCATTTATGATGCTTGTGAATCTACCATACATTTGATCTATGGTTTCTTCTTCCTTCATTTCAAACAGTTCAAATTTTCTCACTCCAATGTCTATTCTTGTTTCTTTGACACTGTTGGTTCCTTCACGATGAGTTTGCAGAGTTTCCCATATTTCTTTTGCTGTTTTGCATTCCATTATTCTATCATATTCTTCCCTGCACAAAGCACTTTTAATAAACAGTTTAGCTTTAGTATTAAGGAGTACTCTATCAGCTTCTGTTGTTGTCTATTCAGCTTGAGGTTTAGGATTTGTTGAATCTTTAGCTAATGGAACATATTATCCAACTTCCACAACATGCCACATGTTGTTATCTTGTGATCTAAGAAAGAGCTCCATTTTGTCCTTCCAATAGTAATAGTTATCACCATCAAATAGAGGTGGTCTGTTTGATGATCCTCCTTCAGATATAAACATTGCATTCTTAGCCATTACTTCCTTCCAGAATCTTTTCCTCTAGCACTTGTTAGATGCTTATCCTTAGAGCCAATGCTCTGATGCCAATTGATGTAGCAAAGTTTTTCACAAGAAAGGGGGGTTTGAATTGTGAACCTTTAAAATATTTCCTATAAAAATTATCAAACACAATATACTTGAAGAATATAATTAGATTGTTTGTTAAAACCAATATTCAAAAGTGTTGCAGTCAGGAGAACGTTCTCCCAACACTCTCTGACAATATATATTAAATTGTGATCTGTGTGATTAGTGATTGCAAGAATTAAATCAGAGTAAGGGAAGAGAATGCACACAACAATTTATCCTGGTTCACCCAAAATGCTTGGGCTAGTCCAGTCCCCACACTCCTTGTGAGATTGTCCACTAAGAGATGCTAATGATCTCAAGTTACACTTCCTTTGATCTAGATCCAAGACCAAATAATCTTTTAAGCGCTACAAGCTTAATCTACCTCAGTCACGCTGACTATGAAGGTGTCACTCAATTAGTAGTTACGTACTAACTTGAGCCAATGGTTACAATGAAGAAAGATTTGGTAATCAAAGCCTATTCACTCAATACACTATGAGAAGCTTTGAAAATGGATGGATAAACTCTCAAAAACACTCACTGGATATTCTGATCCTATATATATAAATTACAAATCTGAGTGAGAGAGAAAAGAAAAGCTCTTGATAAAAACTTGTATCACAAAACAAGTGTTGAAGATGTAGTGGAGACTCTTGCTCTTCAAAGTTGCCAAGGACCTCTATATATAGATGAATGATGATCAGGGAGTCTTGACCACGAAGTATATCCGTTGGAAGCTTGAAAATAACGGCTAGTAGCTCTGCATAATGACAGCTCATGTATTTTGAAGAAAACAAATCAGTCTGAGATTGATCTCCAAAGTTTCTTCTTCTGACTTATGATAGAGGAGCGTATGAATAGCTGTTGTTGAGCTGTAATGTTGTTGTATGTTGCTTATCAAACAAGTATAGCCGTTGTGCAGCTTTTGGATAATCTTTGAACAGCTGTGTGTAAGCTGGTGTCACTCCAAGTGAATGTTTTCTCTTTCCAGCATTGGTCTGAGACTGTTCTCCAAATTCTGGCGTGAATGAATTTCTTCCTTTTGAAACAAAGAAGCTAGAGCACGAAAAGGCCAGCTGTTATGGATAAAATTAGCAGCTGGAGGTTGTACTTGATTTTCCAAAATGTCCTTGTTGCAAGTACAAGTGTCATAGAGAAAGAGAAACAACATTGGAGAATGTTCTTTCTTTATTCCTTTAAAGTACAAGTCAAATGCAAGACTAGGATGTGCTGTCTAATTTTCCATGGTCCATACAAAGTCAGTTCCATCAATTGAGTATAAAAATATCCTTGTGTCATATGCTCAATATTCACATGTTCAAACATAGAATTTGGTAAAAATAGTAAGTTCTCTATTCATGAGAGAAACCTTTGCCTTAAATGATCTCTTGGACTGTAGAGATTTTGAGAGTGAAGCCCAAGATAAAAGTGATCATTTGTCTTGTATATGGTTGACTTATCCATAAGTCTTTTTGCCTTGATTGTGTGAAAATGATGTTGCGCAGGTTTCAGAGATCAATCTGAGACCGTTCTCCAAGCTTTTGTTTTTATCAAAATAAAAACATGATATTTGATCTAAATAGCTCAATTGTTCCTAGCTTAATTAAAACACTCAAAAGCACTTGTTAGATACCAAAAAGATTAGAATTACACTTAAAAAATAATTAAGAGGTTTGTTATCTTTAAAACATCAATTTGGGATTTTGCCTCAACAGGACTAACTCTTACAAATATTGTCAAAACAGAAAGCTTTGACGTTGAATGAAGATCTTGAGTTTACGTCTTGTGTAGATGTTTGCTATTACGTTTTGTTGGCTTGAATGAACACTTTCTTCCTTTTCAATTGTATGCAATTCTTCTTTAGTTTAAGCTCCTTTGAGAATTTTGATTATTCAACGACAACTTTGTCAATTCAAAGAGGTATTGTATTTATAGGCTTAGAAATAAAGACGTTTGAATATGACCATTGTGAAAGATCTGTTTACCCGTTTGAAAGGTACTCAGACCATTTTTAACTTATTCCGTAAAAGGCAAACTGCTTCTCTGGTTCTCGAAGATAGTTCCTTAATTTGCACAGAAGAGGTAACGTTAGTACCATTGTCTTGATATTCCCATTCTTGACTTGTTGGACTGGCATACAACAACATCCATTTCGTCCTTGTGAAGATTATAGCTTGAGGGAAAATATCTCTAGAATTGATTCCATCAGATTTATATGTTTTGTCATTCTTGTGTAGCTTTTGAGAGTACACTTAAATTGTTTCTGACAGACTCTTCTTTGCTTCTTGGACTTTCTGTTGCTTCTGAGACTCCTGTAGCTTCTGCAGACTTTCTTCAGATTTGGTTCTCTCAGAACCTCTAAATGCTTCAGATGCTTATAGTTTGTTTTGAGCTTCTCAGATTCTGTCTTCATTGTTAACTGCACACTTTCATTTAAGATCATTAGTGTTCTTCAATTGCATATTAATACTTTGTTATCATCAAAACTTTATCAAGCTCTTGGGGTTTGTTCTAAGAACCGTTTTTGTTATAACAAAGGAATGGTCTTAATCTAATCAACTAATGATAACACTACATTAGCAATCTTCCGCCTAAACAAAATATTGTTCCTTAATATCCATAAACACCAAGTTGTAGCCATCCATATTAAATATCTAACTTTGATGTTTAAGTTAGAAGTAGCAGACCTGCCAAAGCTAAAGAAATGATGCCATGCCACATCAGATTGGATTTCATCAACACCCATCCAATTACCAACATTAATCCAGGCTTGATGGGCGAAGCAACAGTTAAAATGAAGGTGATTAATGTCTTCAACATGTTGGAAATATAAGGCACATCAGAGATCATGAGAATCCGTCAGTATCCCTCTGTGAGCTAAAGAATCGCATATAGGTAGTTTTGCGAGCAACAACCTCCAATTGAAAATGCTTACCTTTGAGGGCACATCAATCTTCCACATCTTCTTTACAACCTCCAAAACATTGTGACAAACATCATCTACATCAACTCCATCAGTAAGAAAATTATAAGCGGAAGAAACAAAAAACCGCCCCGACGAACTGGTATTCATCTATGTCAGTCAAAACCTTCCTCCACCGGATGGATAGTGTCGCGGTGATTTTTGGATATCGAATTATTAATTAACTTCGAATCGCAATTTAATGTTCCACCACCGATCTTTAATTTATCCGAGGGAAAGGGAAAAAGTTCGAAAAAATCCTATTTTTTAGAGAACAAGGTTCGGGGGTTGGTTATACGAAGGGAAGGTACTAGCACCCTAGGTATCTATAGTACTCTATAGGAACCTCTTGTTTTTATTCTAACTTTGCGCTTAATTTTAATTGGTTATAAAAAATGTATAAGTGGGAAGTTAAAGTAGTGATAAAAAATGCTTAAAGTGATGAAAAAGAAGAAAAATGTTTTTGTTGATTTTATTGATTGGAGAGACAAGTCTCATGCCTACGTACCCGAGGGATCAAACCACCGTAGTTCGGGGTAAAAAGACGAGTAAATTTGTTTGTTTGATTTTAAGGTTTTGAAAATGGTTTTAAAGACCAAAAGCCAAAAGTGGCAAAATGTGAGTTTGATTGATGTTAGTTTGTGAAGAAAGTCTGTATGGTTAAATTGATTGAGATTTGATTAAGAAATAAGACGCGGACACTTGGTTTAAAATCCAAGGTTTATTGAGAAAATGTTTTGAGTGATAAAAGACAATTGGTTTAAAATCCAAGGTTTATGCATGATTAAAAATGTATGACTGAAGAAAATGCACTTGGTTTAAAATCCAAGGTTTTGGCGAGAAAAAGGAACATTTGGGAAAATCCAAGGTTTTAGCGGTAAAGGAAGCCATTGGTTTAAAGTCCAAGGCACTTGGTTTAAAATCCAAGTTTGGTGATAAAAAGCACTTGGGTTAAAATCCAAGGTTTTACGATAAAAACGCCGTTGGTTTAAAGTCCAAGGCACTTGGTTTAAAATCCAAGTTTTGCGATGAAAAAGAACTCTTGGGTTAAACTCCAAGGTTTTCGCGATAAAAAGAAACGTTTGGTTTAAAGTCCAAAGTTTTGAAAAATGTATGATGACGAAATATTTTTGATGCTTTTTTATGTTTGAAAACGAATTGTGTTGACATTTTTTTGAAAGAGGTTTTGACCTCATTTTTGAGAATAAAGTGATTAATTATTTTTGAAGAGGTGTTGACCTTATTTTTGAGAATAAAGTGACTATTTATTTAAAATGGAATGTTGGGTTCCAAATAAAAAAGGTAGCGCTAAAAGAATAATAACGTCGCAATAGGCAAATTAAGCGCAAAGACAATCCGTAATGATATTTTGATCAAAACGGCGTCTTTTCCCTCGGAATCAATACGCTAACATTTTGCGGAAAGCAATAAAAATAAATATGCATGAGATGCAATTTTTTCATTTATAGTGTACATTGGTCCCTAATTACACTCTAACAAAATAAATAAAGACATCAAATAATATTAACAATATCTAAATATCAAATAAATAAAAAATGAAATAAGCCTCGACATCGTGCTTGATTGGCCAAAATAGCTTAATAATACGCTTATGCCAAAAGCACTTATTTCATAAGCTAAAAATAAAATAAAATAAAATTAAAACAGAGAGGGGGGGCGTGAATAGCAAAACGAAATAAAAAGGGGTGTGAACAGCAGGTGTCATACCCCAAATTTTGCCCATACTTTTTATCATATAGGTTTTTGTCGCATTTAGTTTCAAGTATTTGAGCTAGCCTATTTGGTAATAAAGAGAATGTTCAAGGAGTTTTGTGTCTACTGTCATGTGTTCGAGTCCCACTTTTTCCATCTTTTTGTATTTTTCTTACTTTACTTATATTTTATTCAAAAATCACAAAAATACAATTTTAATTTTAATTTTCGTTTTTTTATTTTAGGCATTTTTTTCAGAAAACTTTATTCATTATTTTTTGTACTTTTTATCAAAAGAAATTTAAAAAAATCATAAAAAAAAAATTCAAGAAAAGTCAACATAAATAAAAAGGAAGAATCTTGCAATCATGGCAAATCTGTCTCAATGGAGAAATTCCTCATTCACTCATAAACTACATTCAATTCATATAATTTCATTCCATTGCAAGTTAAACCTAATTTTCTTCATTATAAATAACAAATAGATTTTCAAACAAAAGGGGGAGAACACAAAAAATTCATATTTGTAGAACATTGTTATTACAACCATAACCATTGTTATTATAACAAAAAAACACCGTCTTTTCTCATAGACAACCACTTATCACCACCTTCCACCACCTTGCTCATTCTTCTTAATCCTCCATAACCACATAATAAACCACCTTCAATCTTCACCCTCAATATCAAACAATAACAATCTCCAAACAACATCACAACCACACATACTCCACTCTTTATTTCACCATCTTCCACCACATATTATCATGACACAAACAACATAATCATCACCATAAACCAAACCTTCTCAAAAAACCACCAACAACCTCCAAAAGTTTCTTCCCATAAACCAACCTTCACCGTTAACAACCAAGAACAACAACAAAGTTAAAAGAAACAAACAGAAAAAGAACAAGAGATCGGAAGAGAGAGATCGAAAAAGGAAAAAGAAAGAAACCACCGCCAAATTCGCCGCCACCGCCATTACAGTTGCCGTCGCGACAAAACATACACACCACCGTCACCGCTGCAGCGACTGAGAGAGGATGTGAGAGCGAGTAACGACTGGCGACAGCGGTGGCAAGCGTCTGAGCCGCCGTCACCGGTGATGGAGGCACAATGGAGAGAGAGGAACGCATGAATGAATGAAGAAGAAGGTGGACACGTACTGGTTTTATGTCTCCCTCCTTGTTTATTTCATTTTTTTTGTTTTTATATATTATATTATGTTAGTTTTATTTAATTTATTAAATGGGCAGTGGGGTGTTTTACTGTATGCATATGCATTCCCACGTGATTAAATAAAACAATAAAAACATCGATTCTAATTCTTTCTCTTAAAGCACTTTACATCAAATATTTTCTTATAGTAAACTCGAATGAAAAAGGAGTGGTTGGACGTATGGCCCTCTCTCTCCCCGGTTATCTGGATACTTGGCGTATGACTTGTGGTCCAGATAACCGTCATTCTAAAAATTAAAACATTCTTTTATAAATAAACAATAAATGGATGAAAAAGAGATGGTTTGATGTATATCACTCCTTCTCCCGATTACCCGGGTTCTTGACGTATGGCTCGTAACATGGGTAGTTGTCATTCTAAACATTAAAATAAACTTCAACACACCAAACCTTACTATTATCACGCCCCCGTGCGTTTATTTTTTCAATCAAATAAACTTTTTTCGCCTAAGCGCGACTAACATATTTTCATAAATAAAATCAACCAACCAACAATTATTTTCTACACAGAACTGCGTGTAGCTTTGAATTTCCCATTGCACCCGGGAATACGTAGGAGCGGGATTCATACATCCTGTCAAGCACACTAATAAAAAACTAACTTTTTCCCCTTTGTATATAATAATTAATTAAAATCATGCAAGCAAATTAAACACTTTTTTAACCCTAAAATTAACGAGAAGGTTCCCGTTGAGTACAACGGATGTGAGGGGTGCTAATACCTTCCCCTCACATAATCGACTCCTGAACCTGGAAATGGCTGTGATGACCCTCTTTCCATTGCTTTTAAGGTTTTATCGATATTTTCCTTTTCCTCCGGGAATAAATAAAGTTCGGTGGCGACTTTACTGTTTAGTGAGCATTTTCCGCTCGCGCATTTTTCCATCCGCTTCAGCTGGCGACTTCACTGGGGATTATTAGAGAGTCAAGCCTATCCTTGTTAGTTTTAGGGTTATGGGTCCTCCCGATTGTTTGCTTGCTTTTACTGTGTTTTATTTCCTTTTATTATTGGTTTTATCTTTAAGCTTTATTCATTTTGTTTTATTCTATTTATTTCTACATATATCAATTGTGGGGTGGGATATTATTTGAGTAAAGCTCTACACCCGAGCTTGGAGAAAAACTCGAGATAAGACGGTGGTTGCGTAATGTTGGTCCTCTTGACGTATGGCATGTAGGATCGGCATGAAAACCCCACCTAGAGTAGATCCTCTTGAAGGTGTTGTTGTCTTGTGAGTATTTGCAACGACGACAATATTTTCCGATTGGGTCCGTGACTCTAGGGACCTTTCTAGAACCCAACGACTCCATCTAAGGGAGACCCTTTGACTTGGCTAGCCCAACCTCATGGGGAAGTTCCGAACGAGGGCCGCGACTTTGGTTGTCTCCCTTAAACAAACCAAAACCCTATAACCGACATGTGAGGGGATTTGGTAGTAAAGATTTAGAACCGACCTATCGTAGGGAACCCCCTATTTAGGTTCTGTCAATTTCCAATTATCCTACAAACTTGTTCGGGTCACACCCTGACCTTCTTTGGTCACATTGCATCATGGCATGTCATTAAAATCTTTTAAGCATGCCTTGAAAACGAAAATACATCTTTTTTGCATACTCATGCATTTTCATACATCTGCATACATGCACCTACAGTTTCAAAGCATACCTCTTCCACCTTCACCCCCTTCAACCATAATCTTGCTAGCCGGTTGCCCGACACTCTAAGAAAACTTAAATCATGGACCCGAGAGAGGACATGAACCCTCAAAAGAAGAGGAGGTCCAAAAAACCGGATCAACGACAAATGGTTGACCTTCGAAGAAGAATCCCCATTCGTAAATGGCCATCCCTCACCTGGACAAGGGCAAGAACGTCAAGAAGCATCTCCTAAAGCTGGTGGATCAACAAGGAGGCCTATCCCTAGAGTCTTTAAACTTTTGTCATTTCCAGTTCTAATTTCCTTTATGCTAAGATGTTGATTAGTTTTCGAAATTGTACTCTTTGACAAAGTGTTTTAACGAAATTAGCATGCATGTTTTTGGATTCCATCCATTCGTATCCACTCTCTTCTTATGTCATCTCTCTCTTTTCATTTCACTTCTCACATGTTAACAAACTTGGTGGGGAGAATGATGTAAACAAATAATTGAATTTGCTGATATATGCTTTTATATGTAAAACCCGGTTGATGATGTAAGGCATTGTTTCAATTCCCAAACACTGGAGATATAAGGAGGTAATCCGTAGTTAACCCATTTGAGCCTGAAGTCGGCGTTCTTTCTATTTTGCTAAAAACCCTTAATTTTAACCAGGGGCAGGGTAGTTTTACAATTAATTCAATGATGCATTCTGATGCAAGAGAATCAACCCAATTAATCACTTCATTAAGAGGTGAAGCACATTATCACCCTCGTGTACACCATCCAACATGGAGGGAATAATGAGAGGATAGAACACATAATCGTTGATGTGACAGTCATAACTTGCTGAGCTAAAAGAAAAATCTCATGAGAGCTGTTCAAAAAAAAAAAAGGGAGAGAGAGCCCGTTAAGTAAAAACTTAGGCAAAAATGGGGCATCCCGATGGGCCTCACATTCAAAAATTGGTCCATGCAAAAATAGGGAGTAAAAAAAATGAAAGCAAGTTTGTCAATTAAAAGAAGTGACTGCCACTTCAAGAATTTCATCAGTGCTTGACCACGGTACCTACCTTCGGTATCATAACTAGCAAAGTTCTCTTATCAACCAAAGTCATCTATTGAGTTAATTGAACTTAGGATTGGAGGTCATCAAGGGAGAATGGGTGGGTTAAGATTAAAATTTCGAGCCTTATAATCTCTTTTTTTAAAAAAAACCGTGAACCAGACCACGTTACAACCCTCAAAAGACCTGATTGAAGCTAGGTTGACTGAAAAAGCATATTCAGCAAAATTGTTAAACTGACTCCTCATGTTTGTGAATCATCAATAACAATTTTTTCTATCATTTTATCACTTTCAATTGTGCCGATCTTCTGGCCAAATATCATTCATTGTACATATCTAAACAAAATGTGATTCCAGAACTTGCATATGAATTACTTCAAAACTACTTTTCAAAAGAAACAATTTCACTCGCGAATCAATACTTGGCATCGAGGGAACTTCAACAAGGGTCTGATCAAAAGGTGAAGCATTACACGACACTCCTAACAAGGGGAAAATCACCTAAGGGTCCTACCAATCAAGAGCAAATCCTTATAAACAAGGGGCATATCATATGGAGATGTTGCTTACGGGGGTCAAGATGTTTTG
Source organism: Trifolium subterraneum (assembly GCA_951799995.1). Taxonomy (NCBI): domain Eukaryota; kingdom Viridiplantae; phylum Streptophyta; class Magnoliopsida; order Fabales; family Fabaceae; genus Trifolium; species Trifolium subterraneum. The sequence continues at coordinate 33,654,329 of OX637463.1, forward strand.
AGAATGGGTCAAGCCTTCAAAGTGTCAATCAATCAGGAGCACATTTTTCAACAACAAGTGATAGGGGGCATTCCGGGTCAAGAATTTAATATGGGGCATACCGTTCAAAGATTCAAATGTTGGGGCAGCCTGTATCTATCATCCCATTGACGGAGAGGAGCCTTCGCTCACGTCTTGATGCAACCAAAAATAAATGCCCAATAAAAAAGAGATACAAAAAGAATCAAAGTCAAAAGCTCGCTAAGTCGAAAACCCGAAAGGGCGTCTTAGGCAATAGAGAGCGTCCCGGTGGATCGAAAACCTGAAAAGGCGGTCTAGGCAAAAATTAGGGACACCAAAAAAGGAAATACACTCCCGGTGGACTGAAAACTCGAAAGAGCGGTCCAGGCAAAAGTTAGGGATTTTCAAAAAAGAGAAAATGACAAAATGGGCAACACAAGGGGCATGTCCACTCCATCCTTTCAAGCTGCTCAAGTAAACTTTGCCATGCATCAACGACCTTTGAGTTCAACATGGGTGTCGGGAGAATGCGCTGGCCAGATATCCCATAACCGCTAGCCAAGAAGCCTTGTTACAAAACATTTCATTACCCACCACAGGGAAACTTTTCATACATTCAAATCATAACCGTGCATCATGCATCACTCTAGCATCAAATCATGCATCTTATTGCATTCATCATCATTCATGTGTCTTACATCAATCATGTTTGAATTCCTCTAGCATCAAGTTGTGCGCCAAACCGCATCCAGTAACCCCGAAAGTCCAATAATTATTGGTACTCGAAAGTTCCAATCGTCATTGCCACACTCAAAGCCTAATCTTCATTGGCACCCTAAAAGCCCAATCTTCATTGGCACGCATAAAGCTCAATACCCGCCGACATTCCCTACATCCAGAGTTCCATACCATTCAATTCAATATACCATGACATCGATTCCTTGCCACTTAACACCCCTAAATCAGGTCTTTGCCGACTTTTCACGCATCAGCCATGCAACACGCATTCATACCATGCAAGTGCATCATCCCAAAAAATATCATGCATCCAAAAAAAAAATCATACAAACACACGAATACATAGCATAAGCAAGCATTATGTGACCATTCAAGGTAGTTCAGTTAATTCTTTGTCGAGGTCCATTACTACTGTTGAGAGAGGCTCTTACTCTAGAGAGACCCGTTAGTTTTCTTAGTAAACAAGCACTCAATCTAAAAAAGTCCGATCTTATACGGCAACCTTTTGATCCTTGTCCGGTTCATACACCGATGACAACATATCCTTGCCTGGCTCAAATGCCTACGGCAATTCAGAGTCCCATTTTGCTGAAATTCAAGAGTCTTACCTAATCACTACCTTTGTCGGCGTTTTTAGAGTCCCACCTACCGAGTCCTATCAGAGTCTTATCTTCATTGGACATTTAAAGTCTAGTCGTCACTAGCAATTTAAAATTCAATCTTCGCTGACAGTTGAAAGTCCAATCTTTGTTGGCAATTTAAAGTTCAGTCTTCGCTGACAATTTTAGAGTTCAGTCTTGGCTGACAATTTCAAAGTCCAATATTTCATTGGCATTTAAAGTCTAGTCTTCGCTAGCAATTTAAAGTGCAGTCTTCGCTGACAATTGCAAAGTCCAGTCTTCCCTGGCAGTTTAGAGTTCCATCATCACTGATAGTTCGAAACCCTACCCTAGTTGGAAGTTTTAGAGTCCTACCCTATTTGATGTTCAGATGCCTACACAATTTAGCAGTTTTTAGAGTCTTACCCTATCTGGAATTTTCAGAGTCCTACCCTAACGATCAGAGGCCTACACGATTTAGCAATTTTTAGAGTCTTTTACCCTATCTGGAATTTTCAGAGTCCTATCCTATTTGAGATTTTCGGAGTCCCGTCCTTATTGAGCATTTTCGGAGTCCCGTCCTTATTGAGCAATTACGGAGTCCCATCCTTATCTGCCATTTTCGAAGTCCCATCCATATTTAGTGTTTTTAGAGTCCTATACCTTATTTAGTAAATTAGAGTCCCATCTATGTTCGGCCTTCAATTTAGAGTCTCATCCTCGCTGGCAATTTAGAGGCATATCTCCATTGACTGGTAATTTAGAGTCCCATCTTCGTTTGGCCGACAACTTAGAGTTTCATCCTCACTGGAAGTTTAGAGTCTCATCCCTATTTGGCTAGTAATTCAGAGTCCCATCATCGCTAGCAATTTTTAGAGGTCCATCTCTGTTGATTGGTAACTTAGAGTCCCAACTTTGTTCGGCTAAAATTTTAGAGTCTCATCCTCATTTAAAAAACAAATCTAAAAAAATAAATCTAGAGTCTTATGCCCGTTTGGTCGGCAATTTAGAGTTCAATCCTCAATGGCGTTTTACGATCCCGTCTTCACGGGTATTTTAGAGTCCCATTTTTTCAGGTAATTTAGAGTATCATCTTCCCTATCAAGATTTAGAGTCTTCTTCGTCCACTCTCCTGGTCAAAATTTAGAGTCTTCTTGTATTTAACTATCTTTTATCACCATACTGCGATTAAAGATATTTAAATAGGGGCAGCTGTCATACCCCAAATTTTGCCCATACTTTTTATCATATAGGTTTTTGTCGCATTTAGTTTCAAGTATTTGAGCTAGCCTATTTGGTAATAAAGAGAATGTTCAAGGAGTTTTGTGTCTACTGTCATGTGTTCGAGTCCCACTTTTTCCATCTTTTTGTATTTTTCTTACTTTACTTATATTTTATTCAAAAATACAATTTTAATTTTAATTTTCGTTTTTTTATTTTAGGCATTTTTTTCAGAAAACTTTATTCATTATTTTTTGTACTTTTTATCAAAAGAAATTAAAAAAAATCATAAAAAAAAAATTCAAGAAAAGTCAACATAAATAAAAAGGAAGAATCTTGCAATCATGGCAAATCTGTCTCAATGGAGAAATTCCTCATTCACTCATAAACTACATTCAATTCATATAATTTCATTCCATTGCAAGTTAAACCTAATTTTCTTCATTATAAATAACAAATAGATTTTCAAACAAAAGGGGGAGAACACAAAAAATTCATATTTGTAGAACATTGTTATTACAACCATAACCATTGTTATTATAACAAAAAAACACCGTCTTTTCTCATAGACAACCACTTATCACCACCTTCCACCACCTTGCTCATTCTTCTTAATCCTCCATAACCACATAATAAACCACCTTCAATCTTCACCCTCAATATCAAACAATAACAATCTCCAAACAACATCACAACCACACATACTCCACTCTTTATTTCACCATCTTCCACCACATATTATCATGACACAAACAACATAATCATCACCATAAACCAAACCTTCTCAAAAAACCACCAACAACCTCCAAAAGTTTCTTCCCATAAACCAACCTTCACCGTTAACAACCAAGAACAACAACAAAGTTAAAAGAAACAAACAGAAAAAGAACAAGAGATCGGAAGAGAGAGATCGAAAAAGGAAAAAGAAAGAAACCACCGCCAAATTCGCCGCCACCGCCATTACAGTTGCCGTCGCGACAAAACATACACACCACCGTCACCGCTGCAGCGACTGAGAGAGGATGTGAGAGCGAGTAACGACTGGCGACAGCGGTGGCAAGCGTCTGAGCCGCCGTCACCGGTGATGGAGGCACAATGGAGAGAGAGGAACGCATGAATGAATGAAGAAGAAGGTGGACACGTACTGGTTTTATGTCTCCCTCCTTGTTTATTTCATTTTTTTTGTTTTTATATATTATATTATGTTAGTTTTATTTAATTTATTAAATGGGCAGTGGGGTGTTTTACTGTATGCATATGCATTCCCACGTGATTAAATAAAACAATAAAAACATCGATTCTAATTCTTTCTCTTAAAGCACTTTACATCAAATATTTTCTTATAGTAAACTCGAATGAAAAAGGAGTGGTTGGACGTATGGCCCTCTCTCTCCCCGGTTATCTGGATACTTGGCGTATGACTTGTGGTCCAGATAACCGTCATTCTAAAAATTAAAACATTCTTTTATAAATAAACAATAAATGGATGAAAAAGAGATGGTTTGATGTATATCACTCCTTCTCCCGATTACCCGGGTTCTTGACGTATGGCTCGTAACATGGGTAGTTGTCATTCTAAACATTAAAATAAACTTCAACACACCAAACCTTACTATTATCACGCCCCCGTGCGTTTATTTTTTCAATCAAATAAACTTTTTTCGCCTAAGCGCGACTAACATATTTTCATAAATAAAATCAACCAACCAACAATTATTTTCTACCCAGAACTGCGTGTAGCTTTGAATTTCCCATTGCACCCGGGAATACGTAGGAGCGGGATTCATACATCCTGTCAAGCACACTAATAAAAAACTAACTTTTTCCCCTTTGTATATAATAATTAATTAAAATCATGCAAGCAAATTAAACACTTTTTTAACCCTAAAATTAACGAGAAGGTTCCCGTTGAGTACAACGGATGTGAGGGGTGCTAATACCTTCCCCTCACATAATCGACTCCTGAACCTGGAAATGGCTGTGATGACCCTCTTTCCATTGCTTTTAAGGTTTTATCGATATTTTCCTTTTCCTCCGGGAATAAATAAAGTTCGGTGGCGACTTTACTGTTTAGTGAGCATTTTCCGCTCGCGCATTTTTCCATCCGCTTCAGCAGGTACTGTGGTCCAGGCCCAAATGGGGGTGTGGCCCAAAGGGGTATGTGAAGAAAAATAGTAGATTGAATCAGGGACGTCTGATTAAATCAGACAACCCTGATTTAATCATAACCAGATGAGATCGGGGACGTTTGATCAAGATCTAAAAGGGCAGGGGGCGCTGGCGCACGATATGGCCATAGACTGGCACACACCGGATTGGGTCAGGGTATAAATACCCCAAACCCTAAAAAAAACAACATTTTTTCAATCTTCTTCTCTCTCACCGCCGCTCTCTCACTCTCTCGGCTCTCTCTCTTTGTTCTCTCTCTGTTCTTCCTTCAATCAAACTCCATTTTTTTCAAAAAAAATTCTAACATCAATCCTATGTAAAATTATCTCCTAAACTCAAATCTAAACTCAAAATAAACACTAGAACAAACAAAAAGGCCACATCGAAAGAAAAAGGATGGAAAGGGAAAAAGTTTCAACCTAGGTGTGTGTTTTGATTTTGATTGTGATTTCTCTTCTTCACTTCTCTGTAATCTCGTTTTTGATTTGTGCAAAATAAAAAGATGGGTTCTGGTTTTTGTTTGAAGAAAGGAAAAAAAAGGAAGTGTTCTTCTTCTTGGTTCGTTTTCGATTCTGGGAGTGTTTTGCTCTCTCTTTTTTCGGTTCTTGGTGTTTGTTGGATTTGTGATTATGTTAAAAAAAGGGATTAGGGTTGGATGTGGTTTTTTTTTGCAGCTGAGCAATTTTCTCCCCGTTTTCCCATCTAATTTCTGTTCACTATATACCCAAAGATTAGGGTTTTAAATGTTCAAAGGACTTTGCAATTATCTGGACAAAATCAAAATTTGGAGGACAACAATTTGGATTTTGGGGACAAAAAGGACAGAAAGCAGTTCCTGTAACGTGTGGGAGAAAAAAAAAATTGACTTTGGTATTTTCTGTTTTTTTTTAATTAAAAAAAAGAAGAGAAAAAAAACAGAAATAAATAATTATTAATAATAGTAATAAAACAAAAATTAAAAAAAAAAAAAGGAAAGGGGAGATGCAGCCACGCTGCTTCTTCTTCTTTTCATATTTTTGTTTTTATTTTAACAAAAATAATAAAAATAATAATAATAATAATAATAATAATAATAATAATAATAATAATAATGGAAAGAAAATAATAATAGTAATAATAAAAAGATTTGACTCCTAATTTATAGCCCTTTCTAGATTTTTTATCAAAATATATCACGAGGATATCTTGAAAAATAAAATAGATTCTTAACATATTTTTTTGGATTTTTAACAAAGATGCTAAAAAAACAAAATTAAATAAATTGACATATTTTTTGTATTTTTGTCATTGATGCATAAAATGCAAGGAAGAAAATATGAAGTGGAATCTTAGGTCAAAAAATGGGGTATGACAGATGCCCCTATTTAAGTTTCTTCATCCGGAGGTATGAAGGTGAAATCTTCATCTTGATTGGAGGAAGAGGTTTAAATACAGAATACACAATTTTGGACCTAAGATGCCGAGAATGCTTATGATGCAAATGCAAATACAAGACTTTGAATCTTGTGAGAAGGTGGAATCACAAGAGACAAACTTTTATTACTGGGGAACAAGGACGTTCACAGGTGAGCAACAAAAAGTGACCCGACTGGGGGAGAAAAACAATGATAGGGAAAGGAAAATGATCCAACTCCACTGGTGAAGCAATGTAGTTTCACTAGGGATAAGTTGCCTACTATCATAAGGATAGTTTAACAAAGGTAAGTGGAAAAAAGATGAGACATTGTCTACTATCGCATGGATAGCTTAAAAAAGACGAGTGACGAATGAAGAGACACTGTCTACTATCGTATAGATAGCTTAAAAAAGACGAGTGACGAATAATGAGACACTGTCTACTATTGTATGGATAGCTTAAAAAAGACGAGTGACGAATAGTGAGACTCTGTCTACTACCATATGGATAGCTTAAAAAAGACGAGTGACGAATGATGAGACACTGTCTATTATCGTATAGATAGCTTAAAAAAACGAGTGACGAATGATGGGACACTGTCTACTATCGCATGGATAGCTTAAAAAAGACAAGTGACGAATGATGAGACACTGTCTACTATCGTATAGATAGCTTAAAAAAGACGAGTGACGAATGATGGGACATTGTCTACTATCGCATGGATAGCTTAAAAAAGACGAGTGACAAACATTGCTAACTAACATATGGATAGTCTAGCAGAAATAAATGACAAAAATTGTCTACCAACATATGGATAGGTTTGACATGTATATTACCTACTACCATATGGATAGCTTATAAAAGGTAATAACAAAAGAGAGAGAGAGAGAGAGAGAGACACTGTCTACCAACAAATGGATGGCTTATAAAAGACGAGGGACAAACATTGCTAACTAACATATGCATAGTTTAGCATGAATAAAATGACAAAAATTGTCTACCACCGTATGGATGGTTTTGATATGATATATAACTCTGCCAGGAACTCCAAAGGAGATATAGGAAGGTTAGATTGAAAATACAGATTTCTCATAACGAGAAGACATCTGAAAAGTTCTTGATTAGCAATCTCTTGACCAGATAAACTGGGGATGACATCACACAGGGAAATTGAGAATATATGTGTTGGTACGCAAGCTACTCAAAATGAAGAGATTGTCGCTTGCTGATTGAATTTAGAAGTCGATCCAGGAAAGAACTGAAGAGAAATAGTCAAGAAAGACTCTATACCCAATGAGAAATGAGCTCGACTGGGGATTTTCCTATCCGTGTATTCGGAAAGGGATACAATTGAAACAACTTGGAATATGTTTGATGGAGACATCTCTAGATCAGACTCACTGGGGATGACTCTTTTTTTTTGTGATGTATGATTGATGGAGACATCTCTGGACCAGATACACTGGGGATGACTCTTTTTGTGATGTATTGAAGCAAGACACATGATGGTCAATGCAGTATGTATGAATGATTTTGTGTGTATGTTGCATGTGAATATGAATGTATGTATGAGTATGTGAATGTTTGTAGGTATGGATGTATGTATATGTATATATGTATGAATGATTGTATGTATGTATGAATGATTGTATGTGTGTATGAATATATGTTATGAAGCTTGTATTTGTATGATTGAATGATATTTGCACATGACTAAATGAGACAAAAGTTTGATCAGGTAAGATGAGCATTGAGCCGACGTATCCGTACAACCACTTAATAGTTCTCCACTGGGACAACACCCTTACATGTGAAATAAATCAAATCCTCGGGGTAAAACCCGGTATAGTATGTCAATCCATGGTAAGAGTGATTGATTCTTGGGGTAAAGCCCATCGGTCAGAGGTTTGGCAGAAGTCGCCATTTTGTACACTGAAACCGAATATTTTCTCATGGTCTTGTTTCAACAGTCATGCTTTTATCCTTTTTTTTGTACTTTTTTGGAATCCCTAACTTTCGCCTGAATCGCCCTTTCGGGTTTTCAATCCACCGGGAATATATATCTCTTTTTTTTGTTTTGCCCCTAATTTTTGCCTGGACCGCCCGTTCGGGTTTTCAATCCACCGGGACGCTCATTTTTTGCCTAAGTCGCCCTTTCGGGTTTTCAACTTAGCGAGCTGTTCTTTTTTTGCTTTTTTTTTTTTTGCCTTTTCTCATTTTTTTTATAGAAAGAAACAAGATTGATATGATATGCAAACTTCTCGAAGAGATGCCATTTGCTGTTGAATGAGCCTCCCAAAACGGGTCTCGGCTTCTTCTTTCACTGGGGAAAAGAAAATCATACAAGCTTCTTAATGATAACCACTTGTTGGAGATTACCAGATAACAGTCAGGTTCAGTATTCAAATGAGGAATGTTGGATCACATGCTCAGCATATTATAGTAACACACATGTCCGTAAAACCCAAAATATCAACTCGATGATTATTGGCTCAAGGAGGAAGAGACATAACAACTATCTTGGCAGATCTGGATTGCCCTTGGAAACCACTTCAGGTCCCCAAGTGAGTGAAACCTTGACTTCGAATCTTTGAAGTACATGTCCCTGGATGTAAAGACTTGCCCCTGATTGGCGGGTTCCTGATGTAATTTGCCCCAAGTTAGGAGCGCTTTGAATTGATTCGTCCTTAATTAGACCATTTGATTGAATTTCTTTGATGCCAAATATGAATTTGTAAACAAAATTGTTTCTTTTGAAAAATGTTTCTGACGTAATGTACATGCAAGTTTCGGAATAGAAAATTTTAGAAAACAAATGTGGTGTGTGTAAAAGATAGTTACTCAACAAACATGTGGAGTCAGTTTTAACAATAATTTTGCTGATTATGCTTTCAAAGTAAACCTAGCTTCAATTAGGTCTTTTGAGGGTTATAACGTGGCTTGGTTCATGGTTTTGAAAAGAAAAGATTATTAGGCTCAAAATTCTGTTTTAACCCACCCTCTCTTCTTTGATGTCCTTCATTCCTACATTCAATTAATTCATCAGACACGCTTTGGTTGACAAGAGGATTTCTTTGACAATGATGTTTGAGGTTGACGTTTTGGTCGAAGCTTTGATGAGATTCTTGAAGTGGCAGTCACTTCTTCATTCACAAGCTTGTCTTCATCATTTTTGCTCTTAATCCCTTATTTTTGCATGGACCAATTCTTTTGGATTTTATGGACCATCGGGATGCCCTAAATTTTGCCTAAGTCTTTTTACCTAGCGGGCTTTTTGTTGTTGTTTTTGTTTGTGTTTTTTTTTTGGTGTAAGACAATTGTGACTGCCACATGCTATTGTGAGTTTTGTCTACTCATGACTTCCTCTATCTCAACAGATTTACCCTCTTGTATTGGGATGTATCATTGAATTAATTGAAAGATTACCCTGCCCCAGGTTAAGATTAAGGGTTCTTTTTATAGAAAGAACACCAACTTCTGGCTCAAAGGGGTTGACTACGGATTATCTCCTTATTTCTCCGGTGTTTGAGAAGTGAAACAATGTCTTACATCATCAACTGGGTCTTACTAATGAAAGCATATATCAGCACATATCATCAATTTTAAACATTTAATTTACATCATTCTCCTCTCAAGTTTGTAAACAAGAAAAGTGAAATAGAAAAACGCTGCCGTTTATGATGGCACAAGAAAAGAGTGAATACGAATGGATGGATTCCAAAATATGCATGCTCATTGTTTAGAAATTTTAATTAAAAGATACAACTTTAAAATGCAAATAAATGCTTGGTAAGAAAGAAATTGCAATTAGAACATAAGAGGCCTAGTGATCCCAGGGACAAACTTCTTGATAATCTTGAAAATGACAGAGGACCCATGATTAAGCAGAGGATGAACTTTGAACGTTAGGGTTCTCATCCTTGAAAGATAACACCTTGTTGCGGATTAAATCCTGAACGGCTTTCTTGAGAGGATAGCAACGTTCTACATCATGGCCAGGGGCCCCTTGATGGAAGGCACAAGTTAAATCACTGCGGTACCAGGGAGGTAGTACTGCTGGTACAGGTGGAGGTGGTCTTGTCTGGACAAAAATTTTAGCAAGTAAGGCAGCGAGTAGGTCGGCATATTTCATAGGTATGGGGTCAAATGGTTGATTTTTCTGAGTGCGGTTGTGATTGAATGATTGTTGGGGAGATGGTAGGTGATGAGATTGCGAGTATTGTGGTGGTAGTGCTATGGCTGCAATATGTTGATAAGCTGGGTTTCTCGAATGAGGTCCTCCTTGAGCCACCATGCCAACCTCGGATTCTTTCCTCTCTGAAAAGTTGTTACCATATCTCTTGGCAGTGTTAGTCGGAGCTTTCTCTCTTGTCAACCGTCCCTGACGGACTCCTTCTTCTAAGCACATTCTCATTTCCACCATTTCTGTGAAGCTTCTTGATACAATGCCAACCATTTTCTCATAGAAGAATGGGCTCAGAGTATGCAAAAATATCTTACACAACTCTTTTTCTTCCACTGGAGGACGAATTTGAGCAGCAAGCTCCCTCCACCTTTGAGCATATTTCTTAAAAGACTCATTCTCTTTTTGTGCCAATGCTCGTAACTCATCCCTATCAGGGGCCAGATATGAATTGTAATTGTACTGCCGAATGAAAGCACTAGCCAAATCATTAAAGGAGCTGACATTAGCCCTATCCAGGTCCATATACCAACTCAGAGCTGCGCCGGTAAGACTGTCCTGAAAGTAATGGATCAACAACTTATCATTACTGGTTTGAGTAGACATCTTTCTGGCATACATTATCAAGTGAGCCTTGGGACAAGTGCTCCCCTTATACTTCTCAAAATCCGGAACTTTGAACTTATGAGGGCCACAACATCAGGGACCAAGCATAGTTCATGAGCATCCTGGCCAAACAAATCTTTTCCTCTAAGAGCCCTCATTTCCCTCTGAATCTCATCATATTTGATCTGTAAGTCATCCACCCTGTCATAACCTCCTACACTTTCAGCATGAAAGATGGGCATCTGATTTTGCTGGATAGTATGAATCAAAGGTGCAGACACAATTGCTGTAACCTGAGGAAGTGTGTTGCCGAGTTGAGGAATAGGTACTGTCGATTGTACATGAGGAATCTCTGATATTACAGGACGTGATTCTGCCCAAAGAAAGCCAACTGGCATGCCCCATGGGTAACCTTCGGGCATAACAAACTGATGAGTGCCAAGAGGTGCAGATGAAACGGGAGGAGATACAAGAGCATTACTGGACTGTGGTGCTGGTGCTGACACATGATTCTGGGTAGCCATCAAAGAAGCCACCATGCTAGTCAATTTCTCAATTTCTGTTTGCATAGTTGTCATCTGTTCACGGAGCATATGGTTTTCTTCCTCAAAACTATTCATCTTGCTCTTCAACTTAGACCGAGTATTGTAGACACGGGTTGCTTTGTACTGAATACGCCGGGCTACTTTGTTTGACTGAGGTAGAGAGAAGAGGAAAAAAATGAGACTCGAGTTTGGAAACTTATGAATGCATTATAATGTATGATGTGTTTATGCTAAAATATGCAATGCGTTTTTTTGTTATCGAAGGACTTATCCCAAATTAGTTGTAAACATTTAGACGTGGATTTTGTAAGGAGAAAAAAGAGAAAAATTTATTATGTGTCATTTGAAATGAATGTTCTCTATAATGTTTACAAAAAAAATTTGTTTAAGTTCTTCGATATCGGATGAGGAAAAAGAATTTATGAATGAGTGCATGCATGCATGATGCGGAAAACATGGTGAGGTTAAGGTATAGTGTTGGAGTCAAAGGTGAAACCCCCCCATATGGTATGTACTAGGGTTTACTTGTACCTGCATCACGGGTTCTACAAAGTTCCCAAAGTCATTGACCGTCTCATGGATATTACTAGGTTACGGGACTACTCTCGTTCCGATAACATCCACGGGATAATCTCGTTTGAGTGTAGTTTCGCGTGACGACTAATCTCAAGACTACTCTTGATTTAGCCACCGCACTACGTCCTAAGAAAGGCCAAGATGGGTTAAAGGTGATTCTAAAGGTTATCGGCTTCGCCGGACACTCACATTGAAAGTAATAACACCATCATGACTTATCATGACGACGAGTACTACCGTCGTGAGGCCTCCACCGAGCGGGATCATATCACATGTGCTTCATAATCTAAAGACATGTCACTATGATTTCATCTCATCCTATCTTATTGTGTCTCTCAAGCCCGGGTAGGCGACTTATCTCACCACTCAAAGCATCCCCAATTATATATACAAATATTTACACAAATAAAAGAATATTGCGCGAAGATAGAAAATAAAACAAGTTAGGTTCAACCCGCTTGGCTGTCCCCAGTGAAGTCGCCATTTCTGTTGCGGTGATTTTTGGATATCGAATTATTAATTAACTTCGAACCGCAATTTAATGTTCCACCACCGATCTTTAATTTATACGAGGAAAAGGGAAAAAGTTCGAAAAAATCCTATTTTTTAGAGAACAAGGTTCGGGGGTTGGTTATACGAAGGGAAGGTTCTAGCACCCTAGGTATCTATAGTACTCTATAGGAACCTCTTGTTTTTATTCTAACTTTGCGCTTAATTTTAATTGCTTATAAAAAATGTATAAGTGGGAAATTAAAGTAATGATAAAAAATGCTTAAAGTGATGAAAAAGAAGAAAAATGTTTTTGTTGATTTTATTGATTGGAGAGATAAGTCTCATGCCTACGTACCCGAGGGATCAAACCACCGTAGTTCGGGGTAAAAAGACGAGTAAATTTGTTTGTTTGATTTTAAGGTTTTGAAAATGGTTTTAAAGACCAAAAGCCAAAAGTAGCAAAATGTGAGTTTGATTGATGTTAGTTTGTGAAGAAAGTCTGTATGGTTAAATTGATTAAGATTTGATTAAGAAATAAGACGCGGACACTTGGTTTAAAATCCAAGGTTTATTGAGAAAATGTTTTGAGTGATAAAAGACAATTGGTTTAAAATCCAAGGTTTATGCATGATTAAAAATGTATGAATGAAGAAAATGCACTTGGTTTAAAATCCAAGGTTTTGGCGAGAAAAAGGAACATTTGGGTTAAAATCCAAGGTTTTAGCGGTAAAGGAAGCCATTGGTTTAAAGTCCAAGGCACTTGGTTTAAAATCCAAGTTTGGTGATAAAAAGCACTTGGGTTAAAATCCAAGGTTTTACGATAAAAACGTCGTTGGTTTAAAGTCCAAGGCACTTGGTTTAAAATCCAAGTTTTTCGATGAAAAAGAACTCTTGGGTTAAACTCCAAGGTTTTCGCGATAAAAAGAAACGTTTGGTTTAAAGTCCAAAGTTTTGAAAAATGTATGATGACGAAATATTTTTGATGTTTGAAAACGAATTGTGTTGACATTTTTTTGAAAGAGGTTTTGACCTCATTTTTGAGAATAAAGTGATTAATTATTTTCGAAGAGGTGTTGACCTTATTTTTGAGAATAAATTGACTATTTATTTAAAATGGAATGTTGGGTTCCAAATAAAAAAGGTAGCGCTAAAAGAATAATAACGTCGCAATAGGCAAATTAAGCGCAAAGACAATCCGTAATGATATTTTGATCAAAACGGCGTCTTTTCCCTCGGAATCAATACGCTAACATTTTGCGGAAAGCAATAAAAATAAATATGCATGAGATGCAATTTTTTCATTTATAGTGTACATTGGTCCCTAATTACACTCTAACAAAATAAATAAAGACATCAAATAATATTAACAATATCTAAATATCAAATAAATAAAAAATGAAATAAGCCTCGACATCGTGCTTGATTGGCCAAAATAGCTTAATAATAAGCTTATGCCAAAAGCACTTATTTCATAAGCTAAAAATAAAATAAAATAAAAACAGAGAGGGGGGGCGTGAATAGCAAAAAGAAATAAAAAGGGGTGTGAACAGCAGGTACTGTGGTCCAGGCCCAAATGGGGGTGTGGCCCAAAGGGGTGTGTGAAGAAAAATAGTAGATTGAATCAGGGACGTCTGATTAAATCAGACAACCCTGATTTAATCATAACCAGATGAGATCGGGGACGTTTGATCAAGATCTAAAAGGGCAGGGGGCGCTGGCGCACGATATGGCCATAGACTGGCACACACCGGATTGGGTCAGGGTATAAATACCCCAAACCCTAAAAAAAACAACATTTTTCCAATCTTCTTCTCTCTCACCGCCGCTCTCTCACTCTCTCGGCTCTCTCTCTTTGTTCTCTCTCTGTTCTTCCTTCAATCAAACTCCATTTTTTTCAAAAAAAATTCTAACATCAATCCTATGTAAAATTATCTCCTAAACTCAAATCTAAACTCAAAATAAACACTAGAACAAACAAAAAGGCCACATCGAAAGAAAAAGGATGGAAAGGGAAAAAGTTTCAACCTAGGTGTGTGTTTTGATTTTGATTGTGATTTCTCTTCTTCACTTCTCTGTAATCTCGTTTTTGATTTGTGGAAAATAAAAAGATGGGTTCTGGTTTTTGTTTGAAGAAAGGAAAAAAAAGGAAGTGTTCTTCTTCTTGGTTCGTTTTCGATTCTGGGAGTGTTTTGCTCTCTCTTTTTTCGGTTCTTGGTGTTTGTTGGATTTGTGATTATGTTAAAAAAAGGGATTAGGGTTGGATGTGGTTTTTTTCTGCAGCTGAGCAATTTTCTCCCCGTTTTCCCATCTAATTTCTGTTCACTATATACCCAAAGATTAGGGTTTTAAATGTTCAAAGGACTTTGCAATTATCTGGACAAAATCAAAATTTGGAGGACAACAATTTGGATTTTGGGGACAAGACACTGATTCTGCAGAAAGCAGTTCTTGTAACGTGTGGGAGAAAAAAAAAATTGACTTTGGTATTTTCTGTTTTTTCTTAATTAAAAAAAAGAAGAGAAAAAAAACAGAAATAAATAATTATTAATAATAGTAATAAAACAAAAAGTAAAAAAAAAAAGGAAAGGGGAGATGCAGCCACGCTGCTTCTTCTTCTTTTCATATTTTTGTTTTTATTTTAACAAAAATAATAAAAATAATAATAAAGATAATAATAATAATAATAATAATAATAATAATAATAATAATAATAATAATAATAATGGAAAGAAAATAATAATAGTAATAATAAAAAGATTTGACTCCTAATTTATAGCCCTTTCTAGATTTTTTATCAAAATATATCACGAGGATATCTTGAAAAAATAAAATAGATTCTTAACATATTTTTTTGGATTTTTAACAAAGATGCTAAAAAAACAAAATTAAATAAATTGACATATTTTTTGTATTTTTGTCATTGATGCATAAAATGCAAGGAAGAAAATATGAAGTGGAATCTTAGGTCAAAAAATGGGGTATGACAGATAGAAATCAACAACTTTAGTAATTCATTTTCTTCAGCAGCTTCATTTTCATTCAATTCTTCCACCTAGTTCAGATCCCACTGCCATCCAATCTCACACCAATAACCCTTCTCCGCAACAACAGCTTCCGAATAGGCCTCCTTCTGGAATAAATTAGGAAAAATATCTCTAAAAGCAACATTGCCTACCGATTTCTGCTTCCAAAATCCAATGTTTTGTCCAGTACCCAACAGACTGCTAACATTGTTAGTGAACTCATTAGTACATTTTAATGCACATTCTTCTACTATTGTACTTATGTATTCCTATAGTTTATTTTATTATTTTCACTATTTTAGTGTGTTTTTATATTTAAGTTTATTTCTAGCTTTATTTTATTTTCGCACTTATTTTATAAATAAACAGTACTTTGACACCTTCTCATTGCGCAGACCATAACTAGAGCTAAGCGGATTGATGCGCGGGAATATGCTCGTTCTGTAATTCTCGAAATCAGAACCCTAAGGCGGCTACTTGCTATGGAGAACTAAACTTTATTTTGATCCATTGGTATAAGGAACTTTGTTCTTGATTCTTGAGGATCGGTTTTGATAGCAATTTGTTATGTCTATGCTTATTATTTATCAATTTTCGTGTCTCCCTTTTGTGTATGAGTTTGATACAATTGATTCTTAATTATACTGTTTCATATTCATATTATTGAGACTATTTGAATTTATTAATCGCTTGTTTAAATTAATTTGAATAGAAAAATGTTATATGCTTTTTCGCCTGCAAAAAGGGTTGATAGAATTATTGTCATGATATTAACTGTGTTATCGGTGACGCTTGATCATCGCCATAGTTAGTTGAACACGTTGATACTTAATCAATAAATTCTTTATAAAACTGATTTTCGCTTGTTAAATTAGTTCTATAATCAAACGAATTATAATTTTCATGAGAATCTGTGATAGATGAAAATCAAAGTTTCCTCAAACAAATGTATTGATGGCTTTTATATTAATTAAATTCATTGTTTCTGTTATTGTTTTCATAAACCAAAAGCCCCCCCCATAACTTATTTACAGTTTTTATGACTCTGATATTTGCTTATTGATTGAGAATCATTGATATACAATACTCGAGTGTCGCTTATTCTAAACTACCTTTTTAAAACTCGTTTTTGACCCGTGTGCGACAGTTGATCACGAACCAACGTGAATTCACCGATCTGCCCACTTGCATAACATCACGCTGAAGCGGGTGGAAAAATGCGCGAGCGGAAAGTGCTCGCTAGACAGTAAAGTCGCCACCGAACTTTATTTATTCCCGGAGGAAAAGGAAAATATCGATAAAACCTTAAAAGCAATGGAAAGAGGGTCATCGCAACCATTTCCAAGTTCGGGAGTCGATTATGTGAGGGGAAGGTATTAGCACCCCTCGCATCCGTTGTACTCAACGGGAACCTTCTTATTAATTTCAGGGTTAAAAGAGTGTTTAATTTGCTTGCATGATTTTAAATAATTATTATGAGTATTTATAAAAGGGGAAAAAAAAAAATAGTTTTTTATTAGTGTACTTGACAGGATGTATGAATCCCGCTCCTACGTATTCCCGGGTGCAATGGGAAATTCAAAGCTACACGCAGTTCTGGGTAGAAAATAATTGTTGGTTGATTGATTTTATTTATGAAAATAGGTTAGTCGCGCTTAGGCGAAAAAGTTTATTTGATTGAAAAAATAAACGCACGGGGGCGTGAAAATAGTAAGGTTGGCGTGTTGAAGTTGATTTTAATTTTTAGAATGACGACTACCCAAGTTACGAGTCATACGTCAAGAACTCGGGTAATCGGGAGAGGGAATGATATACACCAAACCATTTCTTTTTCATCCATTTATTTACCAAAAATTAAATTGATATGCATTTAATAAAAAAAGAATTATTTTCTTGTGGCGTGAAAATAGTAAGGTTGGTGTGTTGAGGTTGATTTTAATTTTTAGAATGACGACTACCCAAGTTACGAGCCATACGTCAAGAACTCGGGTAATCGGGAGAAGGAATGATATACACCAGACCGTCTCTTTTTCATCCACTTATTTACCAAAATTAAGCTGATATGCATTTAATAAAAAAAAGAATTATTTTTGTGTTTTTTGTCATTTTTTACATATTGAATAAAATAAACAAAATGGAAAAAAAAAAAAAAAAAGAAATAAAATAAAAAAACATATGGGGGGTGCGAAAACAAAAATAAGAAGGTGCAAATAAGGAAAACAGTGTTGGGCCCAAACCCAGGGGGGCCCATAGACATGGCCAAACAAAAAAACAGGTAAGCTGATCACAACCGTCTGATTCGATCAGACGGCTCTGATTTGGTTAAGGGGGGCACATTAGATCTGTTAGATCACGAATCAACGGTGATGGTACATGATAATGCCATGGGCGCACGCGCACCGGATCCGGACCTATATATATGGGGATCCACCGAATTTCCCTCATTTTCCAAATTTTTTCTCTCTCTTCTCCCAATTTTCTCTCTCTCAGTTCAAGGTCTCTCTCTCTTGTTCTTGATATTCAAGAACAAAGGATGAAGCTCATCCTCTCCGGTGGACAACCACCACCACGTTGTACAGTGGCGCCGCCGCCGGAAAACCTTTTTTTTTTTTTTTTTTTTTTTTCTTTGTTTGAAACCCCAAATTTCTTCTAAACTTTTATCTATCAATTTGAATCCCAAATTAAACTCCCCATAACCCGAAATTCAAATAAACAGATTCGAACACCAAGGGCTTTAGATTTAACTCGGTTTTATCTTTCTCACTAGAGGTTTTATTCAGAAATCAAATAAGGCATACAAAAAAAACAACAATCAGAGGTTTAGAGGATTGAAAAATTACCTGGAGTGCGAGGTGTTTTGTGTTGTTGGAGTGGTTGTTCTGGAATTTTGATTTACGGCGGTTGATTGTAGATGGTGGAGGTTATGTGGTTGTATGGTATACTAATAGTAGTGGATGGTGATGGTTTTATTTTTTATGAAGATGGTGGTGATGTTTTTATTTTTATGAAGATGGTGGTGATGGTTTAAAGGGGGCGCAACATCACTGTACCCACTTTATTGTTCTTTTTCTGGTTTTCTTTTTTTGCAATTTTTCTGCCTCCTCTGTCAATTTTTCTTCTTGTTATTTATATGTCAAAATTAGGTTTGAGAATTGAATGTTGATTGTTTGGGTTTAGGAATGTTTTGATGATGATGATTTGGAATTGATGGGAGAATTGATTTTTCCTTCTTTGGTTTGATTTCTCTTCAAAGTGCAGATACTTTCTTTCCATTTATTCTTTTGACATTTTTCTATGATTTTTTTTAGATTTTTTTGTAGTAATAACAAAAATATAAATAAAGAATAAAAACTAAAATATAAATAACTAAATAAATAAGTAAAACGAAAATTAGATATAAAATAACATAAAAAAGTAGTTTGTGATTTTTTTTCATGAAAGTAAAAGTTAGAGATAAATAAACATATATAAAAAAGCAAAAAGTATTGAGTGGGACTCGAACCAAGGACCTCGCACTTACAACTCCTTCGAAACGAACTCTTCATTACCAAACGGGCTACTTCACTTTTTCGTAAGATAATGTAACAAAAACAATATATGTGATAAAGAGTAGGCAAAATTTAGGGTACAACAGCTGCCCCCATTTAATTATTTTCATTCGAGAATATGATTGACAATGGTCTTCATGTACTCGTGGTGGAAGATAATTAAATACGACAGGACCCAAAATTTTGTCCGGGTAGGTGGTACTCTAAACTGCCAACGCGAATGATACTCTATATTACCGGCTAAACTGGGGACAAAACTCTTAAATTACCAACGAGAATGGTACTCTAAATTGTCAGCCAAACAAAGATGGAACTCTAATCGTCGGCGCGAATGAGACTCTAAATTGCCGGCCCCACAAAGATGAAACTCTAAACATCTAAATAAGGTAGAACTCTTACTGCCAGCGCGAATGGGACTCTAAATTGCCGGCCTCACAAAGATGGAACTCTAAACTTCCAAATAAGGTAGAACTCTTACTGCCAGCGGGAATGAGACTCTAAATTGCTAGCCAAACAAGGGTGGTGCTCTAATTTACTAAATAAGATAGGACTCTTACAATATGGATGGGACTCCGAAAATACCAAATAAGAATGGGACTCTGAACAAATAGGTAGACCTTTGCAGACTCGGGTGTCATTGCTTAGATCGAAAGGGTAAACAAATTCGGGAATCATTGTCTACATGGGAAAGATGAGTAGATCTTTGCAGACTCGAGCATCATTGCTAAGATTGAAAAGGTAAACAGATTCGGGCATCATTACTTACATTGAAAGGATAAGCAGACTCAACCATCTTGCTTATATTGGAAAGACAAACAAGCAGATTCGAGCATCCTCGCTTGGATTGAAAAGATAGATCAGCCGATTCAAGCATCCTTGCTTAGATTGAAAAAGGCAGACAAGCAGATTCGAGCATCCTTGCTTGGATTGAAAAGATAGATCAGTGGATTCGAGCATCCTTGCTTAGATTGAAAAGGCAGACAAGCAGATTCGAGCATCCTTGCTTGGATTGAAAAGATAGACAGATTCGAGTATCATTGCTTAAATTGAAAAGGTAAGCAGATTCGAGCATCATGCTTATATTGGAAAGATAAGTAGACTCAAGCGTCATTGCTAAGATCAAAGAATACTTGCAGGCGATATCAGAGGTTGACACCCATCAACGTATAAAATGGACGTCAACTGGGGTTGTTCCAAGAAAAGGGTTACATGGAAAAAGGGTTTGCTGGGGAGCAGAAATTGATTTAGACCTTTATGAACAGTCACAAGATCTTTGCATATGCTATGTATGTTTGCTTTATATGTTTGTTTATGCATGACAATTTTTGATGCGTTGATGCATGATGGATGGATGAAATACTGGTAAAGGTTAGGCTTTGCGGATACCAATGTTATTGGGCCTTAAGGGAATGTCAATGGATATTGGCCTTTGGATGTTTTTGGTTTGAAAGCTTTTCGGTGAAAGTAATTTCAATTTTATTGGAAGGTTTGGGGATCTTAAAGCACAAGTAAAATGCAAGATACATGAATGATATGTTATGATGAATGCAATGCGATGCATGGTTTGATGCCAGAGTCTTGTAGATATAATTGATGCAGGATGCATGGCTATGATTTGGAATGTTCCTCAAAAGGTCCTTCGTGATGGGCAATGGAAAGGGTGAGAAGGTTTTTTTTTTTTTTTTTTTTTTTTTTTTTTTTTTTTTGCTAGCATGATTCCCCGACACCCTAGTTGGACTCAACGGTCGCTGAGGTATGACAACATTTACTTGACCAACTCGAAAGGATGGAGAGGACTTGCCCTAGCTTTAGCCAATTTTTCCCATTTTTCTTTTTATTATTTTTTTTGAAAATCCCTAACTTTTGCCTAGACCGCTCTTTCGAGTTTTCGGTCCACCGGGAGTGTATTTCCTTTTTTGTGCCCCTAATTTTTGCCTGGATCGCCTTTTCAGGTTTTCGATCCACCGGGACGCTCTCTATTGCCTAAGCCGCCCTATCGGGTTTTCGACTTAGCGAGCTTTGGTTTTCTTTTATATTTCTTTTTCCTTAAGAATTATATCTTTGGCTGCATCAAACTTAGAATTAGAACTCCTCTCCATCCATGAGGTGATAAATACAGGCTGCCCTAGTATTTGAATCCTTGAAAGGTATGCTTAATATTAAATCTTTGACTCGGACTGCCCCAACACTTGAACTTTGAAAAGCATGCCCCTGGTTGATTGGTGCTCTGAAGGTTTGATCCACTCTTGAAATATCTTGACCCCAATCAATAAGATATCCAAATGATGTGCCCCTCAGTTATAGGGATTTGCTCTTGATTAGTAGGACCCCTTAGTTGACTTGCCCCTTTTTGGGAGTTTCTTAAAATGATTCACTTGTGATCAGACTCCTTGTTGACATTTCCTTGATGCTAAGTATTAATTTGCGAGTGAAATTGTTTATCTTGAAAAGTAATTTCGACGCAATGCACATGCAAGTTTTGAGGTTGAAAGTTGTTTAGCTATCTACAATGGGCGATATTTAGCCAGAAGATTGGCCCAATTGAGAGTGATAGAAATTATTAGAAAATATGTTATTGATGATTCACAAACATGAGGAGTCAGTTTAACAATTTTGCCGAATTTGCTTTTATAGTCAACCTAGCTTCAATTAGGTCTTTTGAGGGTTGTAACGTGGTCTGGTTCACGGTTTAAGAAACAAAGGATATACAGCTCAAAATATTATTTTAACCCTCCCAATCTACTTTGATGTTCTTCATTCCTAAGATCAATTAACTCAACAAATGTCTTTGGTCGACAAGAGAATTTTGCTAGTTATGATACCAGAGGTAGGTACAGTGGTCAGACACTGATGAAATTCTTGAAGTGGCAGTCATTTCTTTTAGTTGACAAACTTGCTTTCATTTTTTTTTTTACTCCCTATTTTTGCATGGACCAATTCTTTTGAATTTGCGGTCCATCGGGATGCCCCATTTTTGCCTAAGTTTTTACTTAGCGGGCTCTCTCTTTTTTTAACAGCTCTCATGAGATTTTCCATTTAACTCAGCAAAGTTATGACTGCCACATCAATGATTATGTTTTTTATCCTCTCATTATTCCCTCCATGTTGGATGACGTACACGAGGGAGGTGATGTGCTTAAACCTCTTGATGAAGTGATTAACTGGATCGATTCTCTTGCATCAGAATGCATCATTGAGTTAATTGTAAAACTACCCTGCCCCTTGTTAAGATTAAGGGTTTTTAGCAAAATAGAAAGAACACCGACTTCGGGCTCAAAGGGGTTGACTACGGATTACCTCCTTATATCTCCAGTGTTTGGGAATTGAAACAATGCCTTACATCATCAGCCGGGTTTTACTTATAAAAGCATATATCAGCAAATTCCATCATTTGTTTACATCATCCTCCCCACCAAGTTTGTTAACATGTGAGAAGTGAAATAAAAAGAGAGAGACGACATAAGAAGAGAGTGAATATGAATGAATAGATTGAAAACATGCATGCGAATTTCATTAAAACACTTGATCAAAATATAACAATTTTAAGAAAGCAAACAAAACTTAGCAGAAATGAAATTACAACTGAGAATGAAAACCTAGTAATCCTATTGAATGAGTTTCCTTGTTGGACCATTGACTTTGAAGATGCCCATTGGCGTTCTCTGACTTGTAATGGGTGACCATTTGAGAAGAATATCACTCCTTGAAAGACAACAACTTTTGATCAATGAGTTCCTGAACCTTATGCTTGAAGCCCCGACAGTTCTCGATGTTATGCCCGAGTGCCCCGGCGTGGTAATCACAGCTAGCATTCACATCAAAGGTTGATGGGTATGGTGGTTCCACGGGGGGAAGAGGTTTTAGTTCAACCATCCCTTTTTGCAACAAGTATGGTAGAATTTGACCATATGGCATGGGTATGTGATCATAACGTATGTTTCTCCTCTTACGGTCATTCCTGGGTCCAGGTTGATTCATTTGCTGCTGAGGTATCGCTAGTGGCTGTTGAGGCAAAGGTGTATGATGCAACTGTTGTGGACGTTGTCCTTGGGCTATGGCTACCACATGAGGATATTGATAGTGTGGCATAGGAGCGAAGGGTGGTTGTGATGATCCTATCACAACAGCATTAACCTCACCATCCCTCTTCTTTGGGTCATTGTTAAAGGACTTCTTTGCCCCCACATGATTATTGAAGTCACCTTGTATTTTTCCGCTCTTCAATCCCTCTTCTATTCGTTCACCGATCAGAACTATGTCAGCAAAACCCGATGATATGCTCCCGATCATCTTCTCATAGTAGGGCCCTTGTAAAGTGCTCATAAATGTGTCAACCAATTCTCTTTCCAATAATGGTGGTTGCACTCGAGCAGCCAATTCCCTCCACCTTTGAGCGTAATCTCTGAATGATTCACCACTCTTTTGAGAAAGCTTTTGCAATTGCATGCGGTTGGGAGCCATGTCCAGATTATACTTGTATTGTTTCATGAAGGCATCAGCGAGGTCCTTCCATGTCTGGATTTGGGCTCTCTCCAGTTGCATATACCAATCCAAAGATGCCCCACTCAAACTGTCTTGAAAGACATGAATCATGAGCTTCTCATCGGTAGCATAAGCAGCCATCTTCCTACAAAACATCTTCAAATGATTCCTTGGACAGTGAATCCCTTTGTACTTTTCGAAGTCAGGCACTTTGAACTTTGGGGGGACGACTACGTCCGGTACTAAACACATGTCCAAAGCGTCGGACCCGTAAGCGCCAAAACCCTCTATAGCTTTCAACCTTTCTTCCAAGGCTTGATACACTTGAGCAGATTTGGTGAGCATTGACGGGCGTAGCTTGGTGTGGCATAGAACATCCCACAACTTCAGTAGTGTGATTGGGTGAACTATTTCCAACTTGAGGAATGTTCTCCTTACTTGCCATAGCTTGGAAGATCTCAAGGAGCTTGTCCATCTTTCCTTTTACCGAGTCAACATCTTCCCTTAGTGTCTTATGATTCTGTTCTAAATTTTCCATGATCCTCTTACAATTAGCACGTGTTCCGCGAGAGTGTCGGAGAGCAGGCCGGTAGGATAGCGGTTTAGGTTTGCGGGCCGGCTGTTTTATGAGCTTCAAAGGGAAAGAAGTGGAAATGATATGAGTTTTTTGAGTATGGGATGTATGTATGCAGATGTATGAAAATGCATGGATATGCAAAAAGAAATTTTTTTTAAGTTAGAGGGTATGTTAAAAAGTTTTTATGACATGCTATGATGTGACGAGATTGAATAAGGTCAGGGTGTGACCCTAAGGATGTATTTGTAGGGTCATTGGAAGTTGACAAAACATAACCTAAATGGAGGGCTCCCTATGAGAGGCTAGTTCTAAGTATTTACTACAAAATCCCCTCACATGTCGGTTATAGGGTTTTTGTTTTTTTGAGGGCGACAACCAAAGTCACGGCCCTCATTCAGAACTTCCCCACGAGATTGGGCTAGCCAATTCAAAGGGTCTCCCTTAGATGGAGTCATTGGGTTCTAGAAAGGTCCCTAGAGTCACGGACCCAACCGGAAAATATTGCCGCCATTGCAAATACTCGCAAGACAACAACACCTTCAAGAGGATCTACTCTAGGTGGGGTTTTCATGCCGATCCTACAAGCCATACGTCAAGAGGACCAACATTACGCAACCACCGTCTTATCTCAAGTTTTTCTCAAAGCTCGGGTGTAGAGCTTTACTCAAATAATATCCCACCCCACAGTTGATATATGTAGAAATAAATAGAATAAACAAAATAAATAAAGCTTAAAGATAAAACCAATAAAAAAAGGAAATAAAACACAGTAAAAGCAAGCAAACAATCAGGAGGACCCATAACCCTAAAACTAACAAGGATAGGCTTGACTCTCTAGTAGTCCCCAGTGAAGTCGCCAGCTGAAGCGGGTGGAAAAATGCGCGAGCGGAAAGTGCTCGCTAGACAGTAAAGTCGCCACCGAACTTTATTTATTCCCGGAGGAAAAGGAAAATATCGATAAAACCTTAAAAGCAATGGAAAGAGGGTCATCGCAACCATTTCCAAGTTCGGGAGTCGATTATGTGAGGGGAAGGTATTAGCACCCCTCGCATCCGTTGTACTCAACGGGAACCTTCTTATTAATTTCAGGGTTAAAAGAGTGTTTAATTTGCTTGCATGATTTTAAATAATTATTATGAGTATTTATAAAAGGGGAAAAAAAAAAAATAGTTTTTTATTAGTGTACTTGACAGGATGTATGAATCCCGCTCCTACGTATTCCCGGGTGCAATGGGAAATTCAAAGCTACACGCAGTTCTGGGTAGAAAATAATTGTTGGTTGATTGATTTTATTTATGAAAATAGGTTAGTCGCGCTTAGGCGAAAAAGTTTATTTGATTGAAAAAATAAACGCACGGGGGCGTGAAAATAGTAAGGTTGGCGTGTTGAAGTTGATTTTAATTTTTAGAATGACGACTACCCAAGTTACGAGCCATACGTCAAGAACTCGGGTAATCGGGAGAGGGAATGATATACACCAAACCATTTCTTTTTCATCCATTTATTTACCAAAAATTAAATTGATATGCATTTAATAAAAAAAGAATTATTTTCTTGTGGCGTGAAAATAGTAAGGTTGGTGTGTTGAGGTTGATTTTAATTTTTAGAATGACGACTACCCAAGTTACGAGCCATACGTCAAGAACTCGGGTAATCGGGAGAAGGAATGATATACACCAGACCGTCTCTTTTTCATCCACTTATTTACCAAAATTAAGCTGATATGCATTTAATAAAAAAAAGAATTATTTTTGTGTTTTTTGTCATTTTTTACATATTGAATAAAATAAACAAAATGGAAAAAAAAAAAAAAAGAAATAAAATAAAAAAACATATGGGGGGTGCGAAAACAAAAATAAGAAGGTGCAAATAAGGAAAACAGTGTTGGGCCCAAACCCAGGGGGGCCCATAGACATGGCCAAACAAAAATACAGGTAAGCTGATCACAACCGTCTGATTCGATCAGACGGCTCTGATTTGGTTAAGGGGGGGCACATTAGATCTGTTAGATCACGAATCAACGGTGATGGTACATGATAATGCCATGGGCGCACGCGCACCGGATCCGGACCTATATATATGGGGATCCACCGAATTTCCCTCATTTTCCAAATTTTTTCTCTCTCTTCTCCCAATTTTCTCTCTCTCAGTTCAAGGTCTCTCTCTCTTGTTCTTGATATTCAAGAACAAAGGATGAAGCTCATCCTCTCCGGTGGACAACCCACCACCAAACCCAGATTCCGGCGCGGCGGCCGCCGGCGTTGTACGGTAGCGCCGCCGCCGGAAAACCTTTTTTTTTTTTTTTCTTTGTTTGAAACCCCAAATTTCTTCTAAACTTTTATCTATCAATTTGAATCCCAAATTAAACTCCCCAGAACCCGAAATTCAAATAAACAGATTCAAACACCAAGGGCTTTAGATTTAACTCGGTTTTATCTTTCTCACTAGAGGTTTTATTCAGAAATCAAATAAGGCATACAAAAAAAACAACAATCAGAGGTTTAGAGGATTGAAAAATTACCTGGAGTGCGAGGTGTTTTGTGTTGTTGGAGTGGTTGTTCTGGAATTTTGATTTACGGCGGTTGATTGTAGATGGTGGAGGTTATGTGGTTGTATGGTATACTAATAGTAGTGGATGGTGATGGTTTTATTTTTTATGAAGATGGTGGTGATGTTTTTATTTTTATGAAGATGGTGGTGATGGTTTAAAGGGGGCGCAGCATCACTGTACCCACTTTATTGTTCTTTTTCTGGTTTTCTTTTTTTGCAATTTTTCTGCCTCCTCTGTCAATTTTTCTTCTTGTTATTTATATGTCAAAATTAGGTTTGAGAATTGAATGTTGATTGTTTGGGTTTAGGAATGTTTTGATGATGATGATTTGGAATTGATGGGAGAATTGATTTTTCCTTCTTTGGTTTGATTTCTCTTCAAAGTGCAGATACTTTCTTTCCATTTATTCTTTTGACATTTTTCTATGATTTTTTTTAGATTTTTTTGTAGTAATAACAAAAATATAAATAAAGAATAAAAACTAAAATATAAATAACTAAATAAATAAGTAAAACGAAAATTAGATATAAAATAACATAAAAAAGTAGTTTGTGATTTTTTTTTCATGAAAGTAAAAGTTAGAGATAAATAAACATATATAAAAAAGCAAAAAGTATTGAGTGGGACTCGAACCAAGGACCTTGCACTTACAACTCCTTCGAAACGAACTCTTCATTACCAAACGGGCTACTTCACTTTTTCGTAAGATAATGTAACAAAAACAATATATGTGATAAAGAGTAGGCAAAATTTAGGGTACAACACACGCCACAAGAGCAAATCCTTATTGCTCTAGTTTTTTTTATAAACTCTATGGGGACCTATATTTCTACTCATATATAAATACAAGTACTTATTTTTATAATTTTTACGGGGACTAAAAGTTCATAGTCACATATTTTGGAGACCAAAACTTACTGCAATTTTTTTATAGGGTCTAAAAAGAAATTCGAGCTACGTTCTAATATAACCACACATTTGTTTAAATTAATAATTTATTTCAAAAAAAAAGTAGTACAATATAATTTGATACAAGCAAATACAACACTAATAAACTATATTCGTCATTGATATATCTATTAATGATGCATAAAATAACTATAGGTTTGCACCATGTGGTAAGAATATATATTACTACTCGTTCCATATCAAAATGATTGAAAAATAGTTTGCAAGCATATTTATAACAAGTATTCTAACATCACTCTAGGTAGATATAATGAGCACCAACTTGTTATAATGTATTTATAACAAGTATTCTAACATCACTCTACAAATTTTAACTCATATCAAATCTTATTTAATGTATTTTATAAATTTATAATTACCTTTAATTAACAGTTTTTTTTTTTTTACTTTTTTTCTTTCTAAGACACATAAAAAATTGCTACTATTAAAATGAGAAATATTATTCCAATACGTTCAATAATATTCATATATGAACAAGTTGACACTTATAAATATTACACACGGCCTAGGAAACAAAAAAAATTGCCGCAATTTTTTTATCGTGACCCTGCATACACACAGATATTATACTAGTAGTGTATAAATGTTGCTGCAGGTAGTAAAAGAAAAGAGGGGGAAAAAATTAGGAGCAGGTACCTATGAGAATCAATCCCGCTACCTCACGCTATATACTAATACACGTAGCCAACTGGCATTCGAGGCGTATGGTGTTCTTACATAGAGGCCTACAGTATATATTATTAATAGTTACTTTTTTTAGGTCTAAACTCCTTTGAAAAAAAAAATTATATTTTTCGGGGGCTTAAAATTAGGGCTTGGGTCGCTTTATTCTTGGGTCGGCCCTAGCAGAAAGTTGTTGACCTTTTTTGGCAACATTCAGTTTGAAGCGTTGCTTTTTGGTTAGTAACAGCTACAACGCTTTCTAACTTGTACAAACTGTCTATACCAAAATAGGAAAGTACAATAGACTAGACAATTGCTTTTCGGCTTTATCCTTTCCACAAGTCAAACCTTTTTAGATATCCTCTTATCTAACAAAAGGTTACAGTTCCCACAATTTGCTCACACAGAGGGTGACGTCCTAGAGGCACTGCTTCAGAGTCTGGTCTTCAAAGGCCAACCTTTCAAGGTCTGACCAGCATTCCCAGAGTTTGTTCTTCAGACTGTGAAGGATTCTTCAAAGTCTGTGTTTGCGCTTTTTGCTTCTCGTTGATACTCTTTGCTTAAGAGTGTACATTTAAATTTTATCTTTTAGACCTGCACACTTAAGCAAATATTAGTAATTCCAATTGAACTTTTAATACTTTGTTACCATCAAAACCACCAGAGAGATTTAACAAATCAATTTTGTTCCAACAAGGTAAATGTGAGATATTTTTGGGGAGTAGGCTTAAATGTTGGAGTTAGGTATCACCACTCTTACTTTTTGTGCGCAACCTTTTACCTTGGTACCTTTGATAATGTGATACAAGAGAAATTTACTTGGAGGGACTGGATGTGACTTTGTGTGGTCCTTATCTGTCACAAGTTTTTGCTTTTATGTTGACCTCTTCTTTTCTTTTTTTTTGTTGAAGAGACATCATTTTTTTGAAATTTTTGATGTATTTTGTCTCTTTTTCATTTTTGACTTTGTGCTAGTTCTCTTGTATACCACCACAAACTTAGATGTTGCTAGTTCCAAACAACCACAAACTTATAATGTTGCAAAGGAAAGAGAACTAAAACTTCTAACTAACTCCAAAGAGGGTAAACAAAATTATTTTTCAAGTCTTAGACTTATAATGTGCTTGGTCATCGAAAAAAGGGATAATAAATTGTTTAGAGCTCAAATTTGGCTAAGCAAAAGATAATATTAATAATAAAAGGGTGGCTTGAAAGGCTCTGGATAACAAAAATCATAAAAATGACCATTTTTCTCTCTAAACCCACCTTTTATATCTAGATTATCACTTACTTTTAATTACTAAAATACCCTTTCACCAAATGAGCCTATAATACTTACACCTCTCATAAGTGGTTCAACACCCCCTACTCCTAGCCCAATAAAAGAATCCTAATTAAAATATTTAACTCTTCTATTTAGCTCTAACTAACGAAACTTAAATATTCAGTTACGAAAGTTACACTCCCCATAATTAAAATAAACACAAATAAATACTAATAATTAAAATAGGATGTTAAACACAAATATGATGCCATGATCCTAGTAAATACATTTTCTTAATTATACTATCTATTAATCTCGTTACTATAAATAATTAAAAATAATAATAATTAAAAAATCAGCATGAGAGAAATTACAATTGTTGCTGATATGTGACTTTTCACTACAAGAAAACACAAAAAAATTGTGGGCCAAAAGCCTCCAAGAAGCCACAAAATCCGCCAAGAATACATGGCTTCTTGGCGGCCCAAGACCCACAAAAAAACGCTCGCCAGGAATGGTTATTGACGGCTAGGAGCTCCCAATAATATTTTTGGCGGCCTGGAGCCCCCAATATGTTTGTCAGTGCTGATTTTCGCAGACTGGCTTATTGGAGGTCCAAGGCCGCCAATAAGCCATCCCAAAATTAAAAAAAGAAATAAATTATTTAAAAATCAGATTATGCTTCTAAAAATAAATAAATAAATTTTATTTTTTTAAAAAATAAATTTTTTATGCTTCTGTTCTTTTTTTAAACGATGATTAATTTTATTATTAGTTTTTTTTTTAAACAAAAATTAAGCAAATTCACATGAGAATTAAGCAGATCCAAACGATTTTTTTTACTTCAAAAACGTTAACTTCCTCAGTTTTGGAATTAAGCAGATCCAAATGTTCAAAAATGAGAATTAAGAAAAGACATAGTTCAAAGATAACAGATCTTGAATTTTGTAAGTTCAAATAAATACATATTTGAAATTTTGTTTCTTAACAGAGTTCAAAGAAAGACAGATCTGGTATTGTTTCTTGCAGTTGTTGAATGGTTGAGAAGGTGAAGAGGATGACCTTCTTTGTTGACAGATCTGGGAACAAGGAAATACAACAGTGAGTGCTTGACCTTCTTTGTTGGCAAATGATGCAAACTGAAAGAGAACAAAGTGAAAAATAGGTAGAAAATTGAGATTGAAAAAATTCAAACTTGAACAAAGTGAAAGACAAAAGGCATAAAATTGAGATGGAAAAGAAAAAGGAGAGAAATGGTAGGAAGTGGTAGGTTAGGTTTATGAGGTTAGAGAGAAAAAAATAAATGAGTATAAAAGGTGGGGGTGGTATAAGGTTTATGAGAGAGAAAAGAGAAAAAATGTTATGGCTTCTTGGCGGCTCATGGCCCTCAACAAAGTTGTCAGATATTACTGGCGGCCCATGGCCGCCAAGAATCCAGTTTCAAATTTTGAAAATTTTTCTGGCGGCACTTTCTTCGCCAACAACTGTTATTTTATTCATTTTATTTTTCCTGGTGGCTTATTGGCGAAATTTATGGCTTATTGAGGGCTTTTAGCCCTCAATAAAGTATCGAGGGCTCAAATCCGTCAAGAATGTTGGCCAAGAAATTAAGATTTTCTTGTAGTGTTTATATCTAACTTCATTTCTTGTAATCGTAACGTTGTTTATGTTTTCTTACATGTGCAAAAAAACTTTGAACACAACACTCTTCTAAGAGGTGATCGGTCATTGAAAACACTCGGCGAGGCACATCGTCCAGTTTGAAAAATGTGTTACAAGTTTCATCAAGCCCATGCTTCGACTAAAAATGTGTGATACAAATATTTAAAACCTACGAATCAACTGTAAATGTCGCGGTGATTTTTGGATATCGAGTTAAATTAACTTCGAATCGCAAATTAGTATTCCACCACCGATCTTTAATTTATCCGAGGGAAAGGGAAAAAGTTCGAAAAAACCCTATTTTTTTAGAGAACAAGGTTCGGGGGTTGGTTATACGAAGGGAAGGTATTAGCACCCTAAGTATCTATAGTACTCTATAGGAACCTTTTGTTTTTATTCTATCTATGCGCTTTATTTTATTTGCTTGTAAAAATGTGTAAGTGTAGGAATTAAAGTGATGATTGAGAAAAAGTTAAAGTGACGAAAAAGAAGGAAAAATGTTTTTGGTTGATTTTATTGATTGGAGAGACAAGTCTCATGCCTACGTACCCGAGGGATCAAACCACCGTAGTTCGGGGTAAAAGTTACGAGTAAATTTGTTTGTTTGTTTTTAAGGTTTTGAAAATGGTTTTAAAGACCAAAAAGCCAAAAATGGCAAAATGTGAGTTTGATTGATGTTAATTTGTGAAGAAAGTCTATATGGTTAAATTGATTGAAGTTTGATTATGAAAATAAGACGCGGACACTTGGTTTAAAATCCAAGGTTTGTTAAGAAAAGGTTTGAGTGATAAAAACACTTGGTTTAAAATCCAAGGTTTATGCATGATTAAAAAGGTGTGAATGAAGAAAATGCACTTGGTTTAAAATCCAAGGTTTTTGGCGAGAAAAAAGAACGCTTGGGTTAAAGTCCAAGGTTTTAGCGATAAAAGAAGCCGTTGGTTTAAAGTCCAAGGCACTTGGTTTAAAATCCAAGTTCGCGATAAAAAAGACTCTTGGGTTAAAATCCAAGGTTTTCACGATAAAAGACGCCGTTGGTTTAAAGTCCAAGGCGCTTGGTTTAAAATCCAAGTTTGCGATAAAAAGACTCTTGGGTTAAAATCCAAGGTTTTCGCGATAAAAAGAAACGTTTGGTTTAAAGTCCAAAGTTTTTAAAAAATGTATGATGACAAGATATTTTTGATGCTTTTTGATGTTTGAAAATGAATTGTGTTGACTTATTTTTGAAAGAGGTTTTGACCTCATTTTTGAGAATAAAATGACTAACTATTTTTTGAAGAGGTGTTGACCTCATTTTTTGATAAAAAGTAAACGAATAATGGCTAACGCGCGAAAGGAACGATATTAACATTATACTAAAAAAAGCGCGAAGACGAACCGTAATGATATTTTGGATCAAAACAGTGTCTTTTTTCTCGGAATTTAATTTTCTAACGTATTGACGGAAAGCAATAAAAATAAATATGCATGCAATGCAAGGTTTCTCATTTATAATTACATCTTCCTAATTACATTCTAATTTCTTTGCAATTAAATAAACATGGAATGAATGCAAGATACATATGCAATGCAAATTTTATTTATAATTACAAATTTCCTAATCACATTCTAATTTCCTTGCAAATGAATAAATAAGTAAAAGTTTAAACATAACCACAAGACATAATAATATTACAATGCACAAATAGACAATAAATTAAACAAATAAATATGATTAAATAATAATGAGTAGTAAAGTATTAAGATGAACTTAACTAAAATTTTAATGGCTTATTTTGTTCAAAATGACTTAAAAAAGTCATTGAAATGAAAAGCCATTTTCAAATAAGCTAAAAAAAAATTATTAACAGAGGTGCAGATAGCAGGAATGGGGGTGCAAAAAACAAACAGAAATGAATAAGGCCCAGTCCAAAGGCCTTTCTGCCAAACAAAAAAACCAAAAACGCAGCATCAATCACGGCCGTCTGATGGATCAGACGACCCTGATCTAAAATTAAAAAGATAAGATCTAGGCCATGTGATTGAAATCAGAGGCTGAGAAGAGAGGGTGTATGGTGTGCTGCAATGGACATGCGCACACCGGATCGGGTTGGGGGTATAAATACCCCAAAACCCTAAAAAATTTCACAAACTTCATCTCTTTCTCTTTCCTACCCGCCGCCGTGGAATTCTTTCTCTGCTCTTTCTCAAAATTCATTTTTCAAAGAAAGTTCAACACTAAATCCATACAAAATTAACCTCTAAACACAAATTCAAGCTCAAAACAAACAAACAGAATCCCCATAAACCAGATCAAAAGAAAACTGAATGGAAAGGGGAAAGAAATCAACCCCTTTACTGTGTTTGCTCTGACTCTTCTTCTTCTTCTTACTTCGTTTTTGTTCGATTGGTTTTGATTTGATCCTCTTCTCCTCCTTTTCTTTTCGTTTTTGATTCTGTTCGTGGTGGGTGTGATTTGGTTTGAGGTTTGATGATGAACGATGATTTGGTTTGAGGTTTTCTGTTTATGATTTTTGAATTGAAGAACGAAAGTGATGGAGCTTTTTGTTTGGATTTTTGTTTTTTTGTTTTCTGGGTTCATGGTTGTGATTTGGGATTCGGTTTTGAAGATTGTTGGAACAAAATATGTGTTAATACACACCCTTAAGTTTTGATGATAACAAAGTATTAAATGGACAATTGATGGTACTAATGTTTAAATTAAGTGCAGGAGAATTCAACGTTTAATTAAGAGCACACTTAATTTAAACTCTGATGAAACCAATGGAAGTCTGAATATTTAGACTCTGAAGGAGTTCAGATGCTACAACGTGGTCAGAAGCTATACAAAGTTCAGAAGCTCAAAGTAGATCAGAACGTCTGAAGCTATTCAGGGACTCAGAGGAGTTCAGAAGCTCAAAGATGTTCAGAGGCCTACAAGAGTTCAGAGGCTGTCTGCTAGTCATAAGTCATTCAGAGGATGAAGACATTCAGAAGCTGAATTACGAAGGACTATCAGAGGCCAACCATTCAAAGACCAATCAGACTCCAAGTTATCAAAGGTTCATCAGAAGTAAAGGAATTCTCAGTCATCAGAGGGCTACATCAACTACAACTTATCAAGCCTGATGACTTGTTCTAAGGTCAACTAAATTGCAACGGTCACAAAGGATGTGATCCCTCTCTCTAGGAGCTAGTTGTACCTTATAACTGTACTATTGGACAGACAGCAAAGGTGAAGCTTCTCTGCAAAGGAAGACGTGGCTTTACTCAACGGATCTTCAAAGTCTACAGCTGTCCAAGTTACAACGGGAATTTCTCCAACGTCTCAATGTCTTTCTCAACTCATATAAATATGCCAAAAAAAGAATTGATGACTAGCGCTCAACATTAGATAAAATCTCTCAGAAGAAAGTGAGAATTTGCATTGTAATAGATAATATCTCTCAAATGAAGTGAGCATAGAAACTAGCTTAGAGCCTCTGAAGTTATTATGTTTGTAATAAGTTTTAAGCTCTTAAGTTAGTAGTAAGTCTTCTGCTTAGTGTAGAAGCAAGTAAGTCTTCTGCTTAGTGTAGAAGCAAGAAAGTCTTCTGCTTAGTGTAGAAGCACGTAAGTCTCAATCTTAGTGATTAGAGCAGTGAAGTCTTGAGCCTGAGTGCTTGAGCAAGGAAGCCTCTGATCTTGTGTGATCAGAGCAAGGAAGTCTCTCTGTCTTGTGTGACTTAGAGCAGGAAGTCTCAAGCTTGTGTGCTTGAGCAATGAAGTCTTTGATCTTGTGTGATCAGAGCAAGGAAGTCTTTATGTCTTGTGTGACTAAGAGCAGGAAGTCTTGAGCTTGTGTGCTTGAGCAACTATTGTAATCCTAGTGATTATAGTGAAACTCTCTTGGAAACAAGGGGACTGGAGTACTCTCAATTTGTGAGGGGAACTAGTATAAATTGTTGTGTGTTCTTCTCTCTCTCACTCTCTCATTTACTCCTTCATCATTCATAACGCCATAAGTTAATTGTGTGAATAATCCGCTGTGCTTTAAAGACTCTGAAAAAGGTTTAAATATCTTGGAAAGTTTTTAAATATCCAAAACACAATTCAACCCCCCTTCTTGTGTTTTCTCCACGCACCTTCAATTGGTATCAGAGCTCCGGTTCTGTTGGTAAATTACTTAACCGTGAGACAGTCAAGATCCAAAGGAGAAAACCTCCATGGCTCAAAACATGGATGAGTGGAAGCAGAAGCTACATCAACAAGTTGCTGATCTTAGCAAGAAATTTGAAGATGAACTGAGCTTAAATGAAGATCTGAGCAACAATCAAAATCCTTCCACATCAGGGGCTAATCAAACTTCTAGTATTGATTCTACAGCTACTACTCTGTGCCTCATTAGTGATGATAATGAAAGCATTCAGTGGGCAACCGTAAATGGCTTGTTGGATCAATATGAGGAGTTTAGGATGGAGGAAAATGAGAGTATTGAGAAAATGAACATAAGGTTTCAAGCTATCACAGGTAAGCTTGAAGAGCACAACAACAAACTCAGCAACAAAGAGCTTGTAAGCAAGTTGCTGAGGAGTTTGCCTCTGGATTGGAATGAAATTCCACATACTATAGAGGAAACTAAAGACATCAATTCAATGAGTCCTGAATCATTGATTGATTTACTCAGAGTCCTTGAATTGGCTTTGAAGGATATGCAAGAGTTGAAACGTGAAGGAGCAGAAGCAGCAAGGAAAGGAAAGCAAGCAATGGAGCATGAAGATCTTGTTGAAGAACCTGATGAAGAGTATCTTCAAAGGTTTTCAAGAAAAATTCAAAGATGGTACATCTTCAAGAAGAATGGAGGAAGACTAGCTAAAGGAATGACAACATGGGATGTACTAGACAACTTCTCTGAAGATGAGTCTGAAAGAGCACCAAGAGCTGAAGGATCAAGTTCTGAAGATGGCTCAGACTCTGAAGACTCAGGCTCTGATGAAAAGTCAGAACCTGAGAGCAAAGAAAGCATCCAGAGAACAATAAATCAGGTATATTCTAGTCTTTCCAAAGCTAAATTGATCAAGCATCTTAATAAGACATTACTTAAACTCTCTAATAGTCAGCAGAAGTATGAAAAGCTTAAAGCAGACTATGAGAATTTAAGTAAGCAAGCAAATCACTCTGAAAGTCTTGAACAAAACGATTTTATCAAAACCAAAGACCTTGAGAATGATTTTGCTATATGTTACAAACCCCTTGAGCACTCTCTAGTTCTCAAAGAGTACTGTAACATCAATGCTGATCAAAATAAAATTGTCTCCATGCTTTGCAACCTTAAGACCAACAATACTAATGGGATTGGATACTCTAGTAGTAAAACATTAGAGGAACCAAGCTCATCAGTTATTGATGGAAGCTTCTCACTTCCAAATCTTTACACTACATTTGTATCTGATAGCACTCAGATGAAACAAATGGAGGATGAAGATTTGGCAACTAACAGTCTAGGACCCTCAAGCAAGTGGGTACCAAGAGACAAAATTGTTTACTTGATTGCAGGTGAAACTAAGACTCTGAACCTTCCAATCACATGGATGCATGTGACTGTGAATGGAAGAAGAGCAATTGTGCATACAAGGCACATTCTCGAAGAGTCAGATGGAGAAGAAGATGAGATGGAGTACATAAGGAGCAGGAGGGAGTATGAAGACTTTGAAGCATGTATTGAAGACGACAACAACTCAGTATGGTGGAGTGATTGTTCAGGCTATGACACTGACTTCACCTAATCAATGAAAGCTTCAATACAAGGTAAGTATGCTTAACTCCTGAATGACATTTCAGAGGAATAACTCTAAAAAGGTTTGAAAATGTCTTCTTAGGATATACAATGTTCAGTACTAAAATCCTTGAAAAATCCTGTCTGAACATATTTTCTTGTGTCCTGAAAGACTTGTTTTTCAGCCTCTGAAGTTCTTCAGGTTTCAGCATCTGAAGAATCTCAGACTCTGAAAAACGTTTCAACCTCTGAAAGTTAAGCCTCTGAATAGGAAATGAATTGGAAACGTTTGAGTATTTTATACTGAAACGTTTTGGCGTCAAAGAGACAACACGCATACACGTTCTGATTGGTTTGAATGCAGTAAATGATTAGTTTGTTTTACTTTCTTTAATATATTGTGTGTTTTTAATTTGTTTTACGTTTTCTAAAAATTCTTAAACACTCACACCTTATACTATCAAACTTTTGCTCTTCAAATCTAGAACAAACTTTATCTCTCACTTTAGCATCCTCCACACCCTAATCTTCTGAAATGGCATATACTTCAACATCAGTTCCAGACTCTGTGTTTACTTTTCCCAAAAGCTTTCCGATCAACACCATCGCTTGCACATAAATGTTTTCTACGGATTTATCTCTTAAGACGAAGGGAAAATCTCTGAACCTGGTTATGGAACAACCAGTGGACTTTGAAAGTTTGGAAAAGAATCAGTTTGATGTTCTAAAGTTCTTTTCTAATCATAAAAGATGCTTTAGATACATGAATCTATTAAATGGTCCAATCTATCCTGATCTGGTAAAAGATTTCTGGATTAGAAGCAAGGTAAGGACTGTTGAAGATTATCACAAGGAGCTAGCTGCAAGGAGGAAAGAAAAGCCTGAAAATGAAGACAAATCCCCTCAAGAGTTAGGATTGAGAATCACTGAGGAAACATAGGTGCATTCTGTTGTGTGCGGCTTTGAAGTAATTCTTACTACTTCAAACTTGGCTAAGGTGTTATCCATCCCAAACGAAGACATCCATTATACCTTTAGTCACAGTAAAGCACAAGAATCTATGTTTCTGAAAAATA
This sequence comes from Trifolium subterraneum, assembly GCA_951799995.1. Classification (NCBI taxonomy): domain Eukaryota; kingdom Viridiplantae; phylum Streptophyta; class Magnoliopsida; order Fabales; family Fabaceae; genus Trifolium; species Trifolium subterraneum. The sequence goes on from OX637463.1 coordinate 33,692,400, forward strand.
TGACAAGACTTTGCTATGTCAAAGGAACAAGCTGTGAGAGCAACAAGATAGGTGATATGAAGCCCTCTCAGAGGATTTTAGCCAAAATCTTGCTAAGTTCTATATTTCCAGGAAATGAAAATCCTGATCATTTGTCATGGGATCATAGACACTTTGTCTATTTTCTTACAAGGAAATATAATTTAAATTGGGCTAAATACATCTTTGATCACCTATGCAAATATGTGCTTAAAACTCAAAATCAGACCAAGACTGATATACATATAGTCTACCCAAGAATCCTCAGTGAAATTTTCTATCAATGTGGGGTGATAGATATAATCAAAGCTGCTGGGCATGACTACTTGTTAAGAGAATTCAGAGCCCCCACCATATCTGCTCAAACACTCTCTCAGACGAACCTGTTGACAAGACATGAAGTACAACTTTCAGAACCTTTGATACCTCAAACTCACTCAGAACCTTCCTTAGTAAAGAAATGGAACATTGAAATGCCTATAGTCTCTAGTGGCATTGTCAACAAGTATATTCAACTCCTTGATAACCTAGGAGAAGGGTTTAAAACTAAGAAGGAAGAAGTGAAGAAGAAGAAGAGAAGAAGGCTAATAAAGGCATATAAGGTTGAAGACTCAGAAAGTGATGAAGAACCTCTCAGTATCAGACAAAGGCAACTTACTGAAGAACATGAGGAAAAGTTTGCTGAAACCTCAGATCATAAATCAGGTGATATATCTCTCTCTAAACCTGTGGTTACTTCTGCTCAAGAAATTCTTTTTACCTCATCATCAACCCAACCCCGCTCAAACTATAACCAGACAAGTTCTGAAGATAACCTTACCATAAAACAATCTATATCAGAACCTGTTAAAACAACTTACCCTGAACCAGTCTTTATCAACATTTCTTCATCATCATCTTCGTCTGATTACAACCCTAATGAGTTAGATGAAATCCTAACTAGCCTTGAACATCTAAGAGCTAAAACCAAGTCATCTATAACTCAAACTTTTTTCAAACCCTCATACACCCACATATCAAACCTCATCTGAACATGCTGTTTCAAAAGAAAACCTGAACCTCTCATCATCAAACCATGTTGAGGCTATGATCAATGAACTCTCTACAGAAGATTTCCATCTCAAAAACTTTGATCATACCAGCCCTAGTCCTCAACAATTTCAACAAATACCTATTCACTCCAATCCCCAACTCACAAATACACCCTTATCCAATGAACCTCATCCAACCCAATCAGATAATCCTGATGTCTTGAGCAATTGTAATAACTTGTTTAAACAGATACATGGTCTTTATGACCTAAGGCAAACAGACATGCCTTCATCTGAGTATACTGCTCAATGGGGAAGTCTGACAGAGGAACTTGTAAAAGAGTTGTATAACCTTCAGAAGATAGTTGTGGAAGAACAGAAGAAGTTTGACAAAGGAAAAGCTATCAATGCTAAAAAGGACATTCAGAATCAAATGGACACAGAGAGGAATCATCCTGAATCCTCTGCTGCAAGAGAAAAGATGGACGATTTGAATGTTCCTCTTCAAGACAATCTGAGGGGTGATCAAGGCGATCAACAGCATCTAAGGAATCCTGTCTATGAGAGTGATATCAAAAGGATTGAAGACAGAGTAGACAAGTTTATAGGATTGATGGAAGAAGTAAATGCCAATCAGAAAAACATCATGACAATCCTAGCATCTTTCTGTAGTCAAACCCAACCTTAGGATTTCTTTGTTTATAGGGCTTCATGATTGTTTACTCATAAGTTTTGTTAGTTAATTCTGTCATTAACTCTATTTAGCATGTCTTTTGTTTATCTTGATTCGTCAACTGATTTACATTCTTGTTAACCAAACACTCGTGCAAATTGACTTTTCAAACTCTTGAGTTTCGTTTATAAAGTTGATGTTCAAATTGTACAATATGTGGATATTCTTGAAGGATCAAATTACATAACAAGAAGAAATATAAATAAAAACATCAATTAACAACAAAGAAATGAGTATTTGTTACATAACATCCTAAAAGATGATCAACTGGTATCCTTAGATAGTGGAATTGGGTGACCCAGCTTGGATGGCACCTCTCTTGGGGAATCTGAGTCATCTGACTTTCCTGACTCTTCCTCAGGAGAAGATTTCAGATCATCTAAGATTTGATCATCAGCTTGGTCTTCTTCAGGAAAATTTGTTCTCAAATACTCTAACCAGTCAGAGTCCCATTCTTCAGACTCTGTATGAGAATCTGCTTGTTCAGACTCTGAAGTAAGCGGAATCTCAGGCTTTGGCTTTGTTCTTCTTGATGTTTCTTCTTTGTGTTTTCTCCTATCTTGACTAACTCTCACTGAAACTACTTTCTTCTTCTCTGAGCGTTTCATTTTTTCTCTCAAGAGATCTATCAATAACCTAAGATTATTCTGTGTGAGTAAAATGACTAGGTATCTCTCTCCTTTTATAAGCATAATTCAATGGTCGAGTATTAAATGTGTTCAACCACTCCTGATTTGACGGCATTGAAAGTTGAATTTCTATTAATTGCTTATATTACCTTTTTGATAATGACAAAAGGGGGAGAAAGAATATTGGTAAATCAATTGTTGGAAGAAGCGAAATTACTTGGCTTTTTAGGGCCTTGTAGTGCTTCAGAGAGAGAACGTAGGAGAGTGGTCAAAATAGTAGCATGAGGTACATGCTGTGTTATGACAATCTGATCTTTGAGGATTTCAAAATATTGTACTAAAAGAGCTCTGAACTGTTTTCAAATTTTTGTTCAGACTCTGAGCTATTATTTGAAAAGATTTTTTAAAAGCTCTGAACTGTTTGAAAATATTTTGAACTCTGAAGTTGTTAATGATAACCATCAGAACCAAGTGTGTATTTAAGCGTCACTGATCCTATTTTGTCATTCAATTTAAATATTGCTTCAATTTAAATACTGCTTCATCTTGCATCTGCATTAAGGGCTTAATTTTCAAGGAGAATGCATTTATTAATTGAAGTTTATTATTCATAGTTAGTTCTTGAGTAAGGGTGCAACTTTACTCAAAGATTATCATACTATGGAAAGAAGAAGCTTGCAAACCTTGTTCTTTACATAGTGAAATATCAATAATTTAAGTCATATAATAAAGTATTTCTGAAACTGATTAAAATTAACTATGGATACAAAATAGGGGGAGCTTACAAACCTAACCCTATGGGTTATCAGACTTAGGGGGAGCTTGCAAAACTCAGAAGCCTAATGTCAACATAGCTGATTTTTATCAACAACAATTGCATTTAATACTTGTGTTTGTCATCATCAAAAAGGGGGAGATTGTTGGAACAAAATATGTGTTAATACACACCCTTAAGTTTTGATGATAACAAAGTATTAAATGGACAATTGATGGTACTAATGTTTAAATTAAGTGCAGGAGAATTCAACGTTTAATCAAGAGCACACTTAATTTAAACTCTGATGAAACCAATGGAAGTCTGAATATTTAGACTCTGAAGGAGTTCAGATGCTACAACGTGGTCAGAAGCTATACAAAGTTCATAAGCTCAAAGTAGATCAGAACGTCTGAAGCTGTTCAGGGACTCAGAGGAGTTCAGAAGCTCAAAGATGTTCAGAGGCCTACAAGAGTTCAGAGGCTGTCTGCTAGTCATAAGTCATTCAGAGGATGAAGACGTTCAGAAGCTGAATTACGAAGGACTATCAGAGGCCAACCATTCAAAGACCAATCAGACTCCAAGTTATCAAAGGTTCATCAGAAGCAAAGGAATTCTCAGTCATCAGAGGGCTACATCAACTACAACTTATCAAGCCTGATGACTTGTTCTAAGGTCAACTAAATTGCAACGGTCACAAAGGATGTGATCCCTCTCTCTAGGAGCTAGTTGTACCTTATAACTGTACTATTGGACAGACAGCAAAGGTGAAGCTTCTCTGCAAAGGAAGACGTGGCTTTACTCAACGGATCTTCAAAGTTTACAGCTGTCCAAGTTACAACGGGAATTTCTCCAACGTCTCAATGTCTTTCTCAACTCATATAAATATGCCAAAGAAAGAATTGATGACTAGCGCTCAACATTAGATAAAATCTCTCAGAAGAAAGTGAGAATTTGCATTGTAATAGATAATATCTCTCAAATGAAGTGAGCATAGAAACTAGCTTAGAGCCTCTGAAGTTATTATGTTTGTAATAAGTTTTAAGCTCTTAAGTTAGTAGTAAGTCTTCTGCTTAGTGTAGAAGCAAGTAAGTCTTCTGCTTAGTGTAGAAGCAAGAAAGTCTTCTGCTTAGTGTAGATGCACGTAAGTCTCAATCTTAGTGATTAGAGCAGTGAAGTCTTGAGCCTGAGTGCTTGAGCAAGGAAGCCTCTGATCTTGTGTGATCAGAGCAAGGAAGTCTCTCTGTCTTGTGTGACTTAGAGCAGGAAGTCTCAAGCTTGTGTGCTTGAGCAAGGAAGTCTTTGATCTTGTGTGATCAGAGCAAGGAAGTCTTTATGTCTTGTGTGACTAAGAGCAGGAAGTCTTGAGCTTGTGTGCTTGAGCAACTATTGTAATCCTAGTGATTATAGTGAAACTCTCTTGGAAACAAGGGGACTGGAGTACTCTCAATTTGTGAGGGGAACTAGTATAAATTGTTGTGTGTTCTTCTCTCTCTCACTCTCTCATTTACTCCTTCATCATTCATAACGCCATAAGTTAATTGTGTGAATAATCCGCTGTGCTTTAAAGACTCTGAAAAAGGTTTAAATATCTTGGAAAGTTTTTAAATATCCAAAACACAATTCAACCCCCCTTCTTGTGTTTTCTCCACGCACCTTCAAAGATTTGGTTCCGGTGATGATGAAGATTGTTGAATTTTTGGTTATTTTTGGTTTTCTAGATGAAGGATGTTGATGATGAACAGTGATGAAGATGATGAATTTTAATTCTGTTTTTTTGATTTTGTTTTGATTTTTGATTTTTTTGAAAAGGAAGGAAAAAAGGAAATTTTGTTTCTGCGGCTGATTAGAATTTTGCTGACCTAGAGAACTGTGCATTAATAATCTATTTATATGGTGTCAGAAATTAGGGTTCTGCAGATGAAAAAAGTTTCCCCATTTGGACAAAAATGCCCTTTTGAGCTTGGACCAGGACAAAAACCAGATATTTGGACTCTTTGGAAAAAAAACTGATAAAAAAACACCAATGACATAAAAAACGAAAATTGCAATTAAAAATATACACATATAAAAAAAACAATTTAAATAAAGAATAAATAAAAGAAATAAAGATAATAATAATAATAAAAAGAAAATATAAACGAAACCAAATAAATGAGGTATTTTAAAATACATCTCTGCCGAAATTTCGTCAGAAACGACAGAGGAAAAAAAAACAAATTTAAACCCCGAACAAAAGCGATCGGTCAAAAAAATGGGGTATGACAGTAAAGTTCAGGCTACAACGCCTTCGACTGTTTAAAGTTCAGGCTATAACACTTTTGACTGCTTAAGTTTAGGCTATCACGCCTTTGACTGTTCTAAATTCAGGCTATCACACATTCGACTGCTTTAAGTTCAGGCTATCACGCCTTCGACTGTTTAAAGTTCAGGCTACAACGCCTTCGACTGCTTAAATTCAGGCTATCACGCCTTCGACTGTTTTAAGTTCAGGCTATCACGCCTTCGACTGTTTAAAGTTCAGGCTATCATGCCTTCGACTGCTTTAAGTTAAGGCTATCACGGCTTCGACTGTTTTGTTGGAACAAAATATGTGTTAATACACACCCTTAGGTTTTGATGATAACAAAGTATTAAATGGACAATTGATGGTACTAATGTTTAAATTAAGTGCAGGAGAATTCAACGTTATATCAAGAGCACAATTAATTTAGACTCTGATGAAACCTATGGAAGTCTGAATATTTACACTCTGAAAGAGTTCAGAAGCTACAACGTGGTCAGGAGCTAAACAAAGTTCAGGAGCTCAAAGAGGATCAGAACGTCTGAAGGAGTTCAGAAGCTCAGAGAAGTTTAGAAGCTCAAGGATGTACAGATGCATACAAGAGTTCAGATGCTATCTGCTAGTCATGAGTCATTCAGAGGATGAAGACGTTCAGAAGCTGAATTGCGAAGGACTATCAGAGGCAAACCATTCAAAGACCAATCAGACTCCAACTTATCAAAGGTTCATCAGAAGCAAAGGAATTCCCCAAATCATCAGAAGGGCTACGTCAACTACAACTTATCAAGCCTGATGATTTGTTCTAAGGTCAACTAATTGCAACGGTCACAAAGGATGTGATCCCTCTCTCTCTAGGAGCTAGTTGTACCTTATAACTGTACTATTGGACAAACAGTAAAGGTGAAGCCTCTCTGCAAAGAAAGACATGGCTTTATTCAACGGATCTTCAAAGACTACAGCTGTCCATTTTACAACGGGAATTTCTCCAACGTCTCAATGTCTTCTGCTTAGTGTAGAAGTAAGAAAGTCTTCTGCTTAGTGTAGAAGCACATAAGTCTCAATCTTAGTGATTAGAGCAAGAAGTCTTGAGCCTGTGTGCTTGAGCAAGGAAGTCTCTGATCTTGTGTGATCAGAGCAAGGAAGTCTCTCTGTCTTGTGTGACTTAGAGCAGGAAGTCTTAAGCTTGTGTGCTTGAGCAAGGAAGTCTTTGATCTTGTATGATCAGAGCAAGGAAGTCTCTCTGTCTTGTGTGACTAAGAGCAGGAAGTCTTGAGCTTGTGTGCTTGAGCATCTATTGTAATCTTTGTGATTATAGTGAACTCTCTTGGAAACAAGGGGACTGGAGTACTCTCAATTTGTGAGGGGAACCAGTATAAATTGTTGTGTGTTCTTCTCTCTCTCTCAATCTCTCATTTACTCCTTCATCATTCACTTAGCCATTAGTTTAATTGTGTGAACAATCCGCTGTGCTTAAAGACTCTGATAGATTTAAATATCTAGAAAAGTTTTTAAATACCCAAAACACAATTCAACCCCCTTCTTGTGTTTTCTCCACGCACCTTCAATTGGTATTAGAGCCTGGTTCTGTTGGTAAATCACTTAACCGTGAGACAGTCAAGATCCAAAGGAGAAAACCACCATGGCTCAAAACATGGATGATTGGAAGTAGAAGTTATATCAACAAGTTGCTGATCTTGTCAAAGAAATTGAAGATGGACTGAACTTAAATGAAGATCTGAGCAACAATCAAAATCCTTCCACAGCAGGGGTTAATCAAACTTCTAGTGTTGATTCTACAACTACTACTCTTTGCCTCATTAGTGATGATAATGAAAGCATTTAGTGGGCGACAGTAGATGGTCTGTTAGATCAATATGAGGAGTTTAGGATGGAGGAAAATGAGAGTATTGGAGAAATGAACTTAAGGTTTCAAGCCATCACAAGCAAGCTTGAAGACTACCACAACAAACTCAGCAACGAAGAGCTTGTAAGCAAGTTGCTGAGAAGTTTGCCTCTCAATTGGAATGAAATTTCAAATTCTATAGAGGAAACTGAAGACATCAACTCAATGAGTCCTGAATCATTGATTGATTTACTCAGAGTCCATGAATTGGCTCTGAAGGATATGCAAGAGATGAAAGGTGAAGAAGCAGAAGCAGCAACGAAAGGAAAGCAAGCATTGGAGCATGAAGATCTTGTTGAAGAACCTGATAAAGAGTATCTTGAAAGGTTTTCAAGAAAAATTCAAAGATGGTACAACTTCAAGAAGAATGGAGGAAGACTGGCTAAAGGAATGACAACATGGGATGTACTAGACAACTTCTCTGAAGATGAGTCTGAAAGAGCACCAGGAGCTGAAGAATCAAGTTCTCAAGATGGCTCAGACTCTGAAGACTCAAGTTCTGATGAAAAGTCAGAACCTGAGAGCATAGACAGCATCCAGAGAACAATGAATCAGGTATATTCTCTTCTTCCCAAAGCAAAATTGATCAAGCATCTTAAGAAGACTTTACTTAAACTCTCTAATAGTCAGCAGAAGTATAAAAAGCTTAAAGCAGACTATGAGAAATTAAGTAAGCAAGCAAATCACTCTGAAGATCTTGTACAAAACGATTTTATTAAAACAAAAGATCTTAAGAATGATTATGATATGTGTTACAAACCCTTTGAGCACTCTTTTGCTCTCAAAGAGTATTGCAACACCAATGCTGATCAAAATAAAATTGTTTCCATGCTTTGCAACCTTAAGACCAACAATACTAATGGGATTGAATACTCTAGTAATAAAACACTAGAGGAACCAAGCTCATCAGTTATTGATAGAAGCTTCTCACTCCCAAATCTTTACACTACATTTGTATCTGATAGCACTCAGATGAAACAAATGGAGGATGAAGATTTGGCAACTAACAGTCTAGGACCCTCAAGCAAGTGGGTACCAAGAGACAAAATTGTTTACTTGTTTGCAGGTGAAACTAAGACTCTGAACCTTCCAATCACATGGATGCATGTGACTATGAATGGAAGAAGAGCAATTGTGCATAGAAGGCGCATTTTTGAAGAGTCAGATGGAGAAGAAGATGATATGGAGTACATAAGGAGCAGAAGGGAGCATGAAGATTTTGAAGCATGTGTTGAAGATGATAACAACTCAGTATGGTGGAGTGATTGTTCAGGCTATGACACTGACTACACCTAAATCCAAAAGCTTCAAAATCAGGTAAGTAACTCTCATCTCCTGAATAACATTTCAGAGGAATAACTTTCAAATGTTGAAAATGTCTTCTTATGACACAAAATGTTCAGAACTAAAAATCTTGAAAAATCGTGTCTGAACACTTTTTCTTTAAAGGTCCTGAAAGACACTGTTTCAGACTCTGAAGTATTTTGGATCTCAGCATCTGAAGTAGTCCAGACTCTGAGAAACTTTTCAACCTCTGAAGGATAAGCCTCTGAATAGAAAATGAATTGGAAACGTTTAAGTATTTTTTTTTACTAAAACGTTTTGGCGCTAAACAGACAACATGTACGCACGTTCTGACTGGTTTGAATGCAGTTAATGATTAGTTATTTTCTTTTTGATTTATTTTCTATGTGTGACTTAACTTGCCTTTAATCTAAATCACTAAATCACTTACACTCACTGCATCTTCACAACCTACATTTCAATTGTCTCAAACTTCAGAAAAACCCTCTTTCTTCCAAAATTTAGCAAAACCCTAACTTTAGAAATGGCAGCATCCACATTGTCTTCAGATTCTCTATTTGTGTTTCCAAAGAACTTTCCTATCAATACTACTACTTGCGAAGAATTGTTCTCCACAGATTTGTCTCTAGAGATGGAGGGAAAATCTCTAAATCTGGTTATGGAACAACCAGTGGACTTTGACAGCTTGGAGAAGAATCACCTTGGTGTCTTAAAGTACTTTATTGAACGTGATGGGAGCTTTAAATGCATGGAGTTGCTAAATGGCCCCATCTATCCATCGCTAGTAAAGGATTTCTGGATCAGAAGTAAGGTGAAGACGGTTGAAGACTACAACAGGGAGCTGGATGAAAAGAAGAAGGAGAAGTTAGAGAATAAGGACAAGACTCCTCAAGAATTGGGAATGAGGATAGTTGAAGAAACTGAAGTGCATTCTGTGGTTTGTGGATTTGAAGTAATTCTTACTGCTTCAAATCTGGCTAAGATATTATCCATTCCAAATGAAGGTATCTACCATACCTTTAGCCATAGTGAAGCAAAGAACTCAGAATTTCTAGTAAACATGACCAAGTTGTGCTACACTAAAGGAAAGAGCTATGAAAGCAATAAGGTGGGTGATCTGAAGCCTATTCAAAGAGTATTAGCCAGAATAGTTCTAGGATCAATATTTCCAAGAAGTGGAAGTACTAATCAACTTTCTTGGGATGATAGGCACTTTGTCTATTTTCTCACAAGAAAATTCAATTTAAACTGGGCAAAATACATCTTCAATCGCCTCTGCAAGGCTATAAGCGCTACTCAGAAGCAGTCTAAGCCAAATGTTCATATCATCTATCCTAGGATCCTGAGTGAGATATTTTATCAGTGTGGAGTGATAGATGCAATTAAGGCTGCTGGTCATGACAATCTGATTAGGGAAATCAGAGTTTCTACAATCTCTGCTCACACTCTCTCTTACATGAACTTACTAGCAGGAAAAGAAATACAGCCCTCTGATCCATTTGAACCTCTACCTCACTCACAAGATTCAATGGTAAAGAGATTTGAGATTGACATACCTCCTGTCTCAAATGGTATTGTCAATCAATATATACAACTGCTAGAAAGTCAAGGTGAAGGGTTTGAGATTGAAGAAGAAGAGCTAAAGAAAAAAAAGGAAGAGGCTGGTGAAGATAAAGATAGAGAAGAATGAAGCTGAAAGGGTAGAAAGCAAAGGGAAAGTTAAGTCTAAAGCTGGGTGTTCAACTGTGATAGCAGTAGATGATGAAGTAAGTGAAGATGATGATGAACCATTGTGTGTCAGATTGAAGAAACTCACCAAGGAGTCAAGGAAGAAAACTGCTGAAGGCTCAATCAAGGACAACTCAGGAAATGCATCTATGTCTACTCCTGCTATTGTAAACACTCAAGAAATTCAACCAACACCATCATCAACCCAACCAAAAATAACCAAAAATCCTGCTCAGAACCTATTCACCCATTCACCCTCTGAGCAGACTCAGAACCTCACTCTAAACACTATCCAAACAAGTCCAGAAAACAATCTCACGTTAAACCAAATTGTGTCAGGACATGTTCATTAAGAACCTCCCATATCAAAAATAATCCACACTGAATCACAGCCCTCATCTGAACCTATCCAACCACAACCTGAACAACAAAGCACTGAGGAACTTGAACCTCATTCTGATGTTTCAAAACATACTGAACTTGTTGATTCAGAAGATATCCAACATTCCTCACCATCTAACCTTGTTGATGATATGGTCCAAGAGCTTCATGTAGATGATTTTCATCTTAAAACTTTTGATCAACAACAACAACAATCTCAATCATCACCTCAACACACCTCTTCACCCTCAAACTTTGAACCTCATCCAACCGACTCAACTAACCCTGAAATCTTGAGTGAATGCAATAGTTGGATTAGACAAATACATAGTCTTCCTGAGCTAAGAAATTCTGACATATCTTCATCTGAACTTGTTGCACAATGGGTGAGCTTGGCTGAGGATTTGGTAAAGAAGCTGCATAGTCTTCAGGAGGCTGATGTTGAAGAACTGAGGAGGATTGACAAGAGGAAGGATAAGGTGGTTGAAGAGGTCATTCAGAATAAAAAGGACGCAGAGAGGAATCACCCTGAATCCTTTACTGTAAGAAACAGCAATCTGAATGAATCTGCTCAAAGAGATCCAAGGAGCAACCAAGAGCATATGAGAAATCCAGTTTATGAGGCTGAACTTAAAGAAATCAGAACCGAGATGGGCAAGTATATGGGGATGTTAGAGAAAGTCGATGGAAAACAAACAGAAATCTTGAATACATTAGCTTCTCTCTTTAACCAACCACAATAAAACCCTTAGGATTTCTTTGAATGCTTATGTGTTTATTTGTTGTTTAAATGTTTTGATTAGGCACAGTATTAGGTTCAACTTGTGTATATACTAAGTTGTTTCATGATTATCTGAATGGTTATATGTCCTTGATTGATTCTGTTTAGATTTTTTTTTTTTAATTCTAGAAATGACTTTATTTCTTAAACAAACAAATCTTGGACAATCAATACTTCAAACTCTTGAGCTCTTACTTGTAAAATTTGATTTTCAATAAGAACAATATGTGGCATTCTTAAAAGATCAAATTACATATCAAGAGAAGAAATATAAATAAGAAATCAAATTACATAACAGGCCAAAGTAATGAGTTTTATTTCATTAAGAACTTGAGTTGTAGACTACATATCAATCTCCTAAAGACTACTTTCTTGAAGCCTCCAAGGGATGACCTTGGAGAAGGAACTGATATTCTTGAAGAAACCATGCATCAGTTTGGTTTCCTTCAGGAATGTCAGTTTGCCCTTCTTAGGCTATGAACTTCAGTTTGATTTTCTTCAGGAAGATATGTCTTCAGAACTTAAAACAGTCAGAGTCCAAAGATTTCTCTTCAGACTCTGAACTGAGTTCTTCTGTAACAGACACTGGCTTTGTTTCCATTGGTTTCTTCTTATGTTTTCTCCTATCTTGACTAACTCTCACTGAAACCACCTTCTTATTCTCTGAGCGTTTCATTTTTTTCTCTCAAGAGATCTATCAATAACCTAAGATTATTCTGTGTGAGTAAAATGACTAGGTATCTCTCTCCTTTTATAAGCATAATTCAATGGCCGAGTATTAAATGTATTCAACCACTCCTGATTTGACGGCATTGAAAGTTGAAATTTCTATTAATTGCTTATACTACCTTTTTGATAATGACAAAAGGGGGAGAAAGAATATTGGTAAATCAATTGTTGGAAGAAGCGAAATTACTTGGCTTTTTAGGGCCTTGTAGTGCTTCAGAGAGGGAACGTAGGAGAGTGGTCAAAATAGTAGCATGAGGTACATGCTTTGATATGACAATCTGATCCTTGAGGATTTCAAAATATTGTACTAAAGAGCTCTGAACTGTTTTCAAATTTTTGTTCAGACTCTGAGCTATTTTCTTTGAAAAGATTTTTCTTAAAGCTCTGAACTGTTTGAAAATATTTTGAACTCTGAAGCTGTTAATGATAACCATCAGAACCAAGTGTGTGTGTAGACGTCTCTAAGTGCCTCTGATCCTATTTTGTCATTCAATTTAAATATTGCTTCATCTTGCATCTGCATTAAGGGCTTAATTTCAAGGAGAATGCATTTATTAATTGAAGTTTATTATTCATAGTTAGTTCTTGAGTAAGGGTGCAACTTTATTCAAAGATTATCACACTATGAAAAGAAGAAGCTTGCAAGCCTTGTTCTTTATATAGTGAAATATGAATAATTTAAGTCATATAATAAAGTAATTCTGAAGCTGATTAAAATTAACTATGGATACAAAATAGGGGGAGCTTACAAACCTAACCCTATGGGTTATCAGACTTAAGGGGAGCTTGCGAAACTCAGAAGCCTAATGTCAACATAGCTGATTTTTATCAACAACAATTGTATTTAATACTTATGTTTGTCATCATCAAAAAGGGGGAGATTGTTGGAACAAAATATGTGTTAATACACACCCTTAGGTTTTGATGATAACAAAGTATTAAATGGACAATTGATGGTACTAATGTTTAAATTAAGTGCAGGAGAATTCAACGTTATATCAAGAGCACACTTAATTTAGACTCTGATGAAACCTATGGAAGTCTAAATATTTACACTCTGAAAGAGTTCAGAAGCTACAACGTGGTCAGGAGCTAAACAAAGTTCAGGAGCTCAAAGAGGATCAGAACGTCTGAAGGAGTTCAGAAGCTCAGAGAAGTTTAGAAGTTCAAGGATGTTCAGATGCCTACAAGAGTTCAGATGTTATCTGCTAGTCATGAGTCATTCAGAGGATGAAGACGTTCAGAAGCTGAATTGCGAAGGACTATCAGAGGCCAACCATTCAAAGACCAATCAGACTCCAAGTTATCAAAGGTTCATCAGAAGCAAAGGAATTCCCCAAATCATCAGAAGGGCTATGTCAACTACAACTTATCAAGCCTGATGATTTGTTCTAAGGTCAACTAATTGCAACGGTCACAAAGGATGTGATCCCTCTCTCTCTAGGAGCTAGTTGTACCTTATAACTGTACTATTGGACAAACTGTAAAGGTGAAGCCTCTCTGCAAAGAAAGACATGGCTTTATTCAACGGATCTTCAAAGACTACAGCTGTCCATTTTACAACGGGAATTTCTCCAACGTCTCAATGTCTTTCTCAACTCATATAAATATGCCAAAGAAAGAATTGATGACTAGCGATCTTCATTAGAAAACATCTCTCAGAAGAAAGTCAGAATCTGCATTGTAATAGAAAATATCTCTCAAATGAAGTGAGCATAGAAACTAGCTTAAGCCTCTGAAGTTATTATGTTTGTAATAAGTTTAAGCTTATAAGTTAGTAGTAAGTCTTCTGCTTAGTGTAGAAGCAACGAAGTCTTCTGCTTAGTGTAGAAGCTCTTCTACTTATCGTAGAAGTAAGAAAGTCTTCTGCTTAGTGTAGAAGCACATAAGTCTCAATCTTAGTGATTAGAGCATGAAGTCTTGAGCCTGTGTGCTTGAGCAAGGAAGTCTCTGATCTTGTGTGATTAGAGCAAGGAAGTCTCTCTGTCTTGTGTGACTAAGAGCAGGAAGTCTTAAGCTTGTGTGCTTGAGCAAGGAAGTCTTTGATCTTGTGTGATCAGAGCAAGGAAGTCTCTCTGTCTTGTGTGACTAAGAGCAGGAAGTCTTGAGCTTGTGTGTTTGAGCATCTATTGTAATCTTTGTGATTATAGTGAGGGGAACCATTATAAATTGTTTTGTGTTCTTCTCTCTCTCACTCTTTCATTTACTCCTTCATCATTCACTTAGCCATTAGTTTAATTGTGTGAACAATCTGCTGTGCTTAAAGACTCTGATAGATTTAAATATCTAGAAAAGTTTTTAAATACCCAAAACACAATACAACCCCCCTTCTTGTGTTTTCTCCACGCACCTTCATGTTTAAGTTCAGGCTTTAACGCCTTCAACTAAAAACATCAGGCGACAAGATTTTCGCCCTGACTAAAAATATCAACAATAAATACAAAGTTTCAAATACATTATCTCGCCTATGAAGATTATATATACATATATGAATGCATTAATCAGAATTGTTATCTTAAGCACTTCTCCCTTACAAGCCTCATGCTTGGGGGACTGTGGACCGAACAAGAGAATATAGGCTCAATTCGCCTAGGCCCAATAGCCCCACCATGGGATATAAACGCCCAAAATTGTACTAAACCCAATATGACTAAGTCAAGCCTACTACTCCCTATGTTGACTCCACCATCACCCCATCACTCCATGTACTGATCGCTCAACCACTCCATCCATAATCTCTTATAAGACTCCTATATATAGGACATGACCAGCATCAGGAAAGAGGAGGGATTCTTTCACAAAAACATAGAGAAAACACAATATGCATCAGTTATTGAGTCACATTCTACACTCTGCATACCCCCTCAGTTCTCACTAGGAACAACTACAAATTACTAAAATACCCTTTCACTAAATGAGCCTATAATACTTACACCTCTCATAAGTGGTTCAACACCCCCTATTCCTAGCCCAATAAACCGGTTAGTGCTTTAAACCGATGTGCATGCGAACTGGATAAAAACCGTGTAAACCGGACCATAACCGGTAAAAACCGGCCGGTCTGGGCGGTTCAACGGTTCTTTTTATTTTTTTTCTTCTTTTTCTAAACTGGTGAAGTGAAACACGTCTTTCACTTGTTTTTTTTAATTGAAAAACATAAAATAAAAAAAAAGGCAAGAAGAATCGATGATTCAAACAAAAGGAATGAACAAAAATGTTCTGTGCTTCTTATTCTTCTTGAAATAAAGAACAATTTATTTAGTTTATTTTACATAGAAGCAAGATCCAAGGGAAGTAGAAGTAAGAGAAAAAAAAAGAGAAAATAAGAGTAGTAGCAGCCCGTGAGAGTGAGAGAGATGAGAGAACAATAACAGAAGTGAAAGGAGACAAGGAGAGGCGGCTGACTTCATATTGTATGATTTAAGTTGGTAGGTGATTAGAGTTTGATAGTGGATTGTGCTTATAAAAGAATTCCATGCTATGGGTTTTCTATTTATTCTTGATTATTAAAAGAAATACCCCTTGTACATTAAAAACTTCTTTTTAATTACTTATACTACATTATAATACAATGTTTTTTTAATTACTTTTTATACTTATACTTATGTTATATTATAATAAAAAAATTAATTACTTTTTTTAATTACTTATATTACTATTATAAATTTATATTGTGTAATTTTTTCTTTTTATAGATTTATATATTATTTTAAAATGTATATTTAATTAAAAACGGTCCGACCCGGTTGAACTTCGGTCCAACCAGTTGAACCTTGAACCGGTAACCACGTCGGTTCGATGACCGGTCCGGTTCTTATT
The DNA here is from genome assembly GCA_951799995.1 of Trifolium subterraneum. Classification (NCBI taxonomy): domain Eukaryota; kingdom Viridiplantae; phylum Streptophyta; class Magnoliopsida; order Fabales; family Fabaceae; genus Trifolium; species Trifolium subterraneum. The sequence goes on from OX637463.1 coordinate 33,708,495, forward strand.
ACCTTGGTATCAAGTGGAAGTTTTAGACGAAATTAACTCAAAATTTAACAAAAAGTTAAGATAAAATTTACTCAAAATTTAATAAAAAAGACTAATTTAAGTTTACATAAGTAACATGAGAGACCAAATTACTAATATTTTTGAAACATATATATGATCGACTTAAAATTTAAAATAAAAATAAGGGACTAAATAGGTAATTAAACCAAAAATTAATTATTTAAAAAAACAAAATCAAACGGCCCATTAAGCAAAGGGATTATGTCATTATGTGTGTGCTTTTCAATTTCAAATTGTACGCTAATTTATGAAAAGAACATAAAAACTCATTCTTTCTTTCTTTCTTCTTCAAGAAAAACAAAAACGCACACATTGTGGAGTGCGACATATACAATTTCTTCTTCAACAAAAACCTCTGTGTGTGTGGATGTTCGGTGGTTCGCTCTATCATCTTTATTATTTGCATCATCAACAAACAACATTCAATCTCTTCTATTTGCGACGGTAATTTTTTCAACTTTCTTTCCATATATCTACATGTTGATTCAGATACCCATTTTCTCATTCTTCATTATTACTACAACATTCAATCTTTTGCTTCATAAAAACAAAACAAAACAACCTTAATTGAGAAAAGGTGTTCTTTCTATTCCACGACCCTTTTGTTTCTTTGGTACCAATGTTTTCAATGATTAACTTTTTTGTTTCCTAGGGTAAATTTTGGAACTTTCATTATAATATACTGTATTTGCATTAGTATATATTAAAATATCCATTTTTTCAATTTGTTTATTTGGTCAAGAACATTCAATTTCTGCTTGAAAAAGATACAACTTTACACATTTTTCTCATTCTTGATCATTCAAGAACATTCAATCATCTGCTTGAGAACAACAAAAGAACCTTAATTGTGCAAAAGGTGTTCTGTTCTGTCCCAAAATAGCCTTAAAAGACAGTTTTTTGTTTGTCACGATAAGCGAATTTCACTCGTTTTTGGAAGTTTTAGAATTTTCATTCTAAATGTTTGCCCCATCTGGTTTATAATAGAACGACGGTGGGTTTCCAATTTTAAAGGGTATAAAAACCCTATAAGACTGTAAATCATTGTGTGAAGGAATCTCTTTTCATTATCTGAAACAGGGGTGAATTATATTGCCCTAGTAACCCTAGATTTGACGGTTGGAATCAATGAATATACTTTGTTTTACAAATTTGTAACAGATGGATCATAGATGCCTCAATGACAAGAGTAAAATGTTGGATAAACTTAATGACCCTAGTCCCTAAATGTGAAATTTAGTTGTTGCCTTAATTGCTAATCAAGCAATTGTCTCTATCGGTGTCTGCTATTCTATTAAAAAAATTATGAATTTTTATTCATAATAATGCATGAATGGGTATACATTCTACTTGATGACCCTTAGTCCCTTAATTCAATTCTGCAACTGCAATTAGAAATGATTACATTATGAAAAACATTCAATCTTCTGCTTCATAAAAACAAAAGAAAAGATATTGAGCAAAGGTGTTCTTTCTGTCCCATGACCCTTTTTAATGTTTGGTACCATGGATGGCATTTTTTATTTTGTCAAGAACATTCAATCTTCTGCTTGAGAAAGAGTTACAACTATACCCCATTTTTCTCATTCTTGATCATTCAAGAACATTCAATCTTCTGCTTGAGAAAAACAAAAAGAGTGCCAAACGTGTTCTATCCCAAGATCATGATTGGTACCAATATTTTTAAAAAATTCAGTTTTTTGGAATATGCATTCCAAAATATTTGCCCCAATTTGTTTATATTCAATAACTGATGGAAACGATGACGGGCGATAAAAACTTTTAATCTTCTGCTTCGATAAAAAGTGATTGGATGTCTTGATGCCCAAAAAATGCTGGATAAATTACTTAACGACCCTAGGCCTGAATGTGAAAGCAAGTTGTTGCCTTAATTGCTACTCAAGCAATTGTCTCTATGTAGTAATGCATGAATGGGTATATATGCTGCTTTGATGACCCTTAGTCCCTAATTCAGTTCTGCAACTGCAATTAGAAGTGATTTTGCATTATGAACTTAATGACCCTTGTCCCTAATGTTTCATAAGTTTTGAAAGGAATGGATGCCTCAATGACCTTTTAGGAAAATACATTATGAATTCATTATTCATAATGGAAAAGTTGGATGGTGGCTTTCAAAGGAAAAAAATTTTAATATGAAATTTTATTCAAAATGTTGATTCTGTCTATTGTCTTTTTATGACCCTAATTGTGAAACTGTCATTAGTGGTATGGTATACTTTGTCTTGGCGGCCCAAAAATGTTGGATGATGCCTTAATGTGAAAGCTAATTGTTGTCTGAAATGCAATTTAAATATAAGGCATGGATATTATCTATTGTGCTTTGATGACCCTAGTTCCTAAATGCAATTTTGCAACTATAATATGAAGTGATTTTGCAAATGCAAAAGGAAGTGCGTCCTTGTGTTTGATTAGCCTACTGATAAGGGTTTCAAAGGAATTCTCTAATGAAGAAACGAATCAACTGAAGCAAAGTATAAAGAAACCAACTCTTTGGAATTTTGTAGACAATGTATGCCATATAAGGATAATTGCATTGTGATCAATGAGAGAAACCATAATGAGGTTGTATTTGTTAGTCTTTTTTCTGCAGACCTATTGTGAAATCTGATAAAATTTGGGGGATGTTGGTATAAAAATCAGATAGCACTAACTTTGTGTTGATAATTATAAATGTAAGTCTTGGATTTAGTAACTTAAAAAAGACAGAACCTTACCCATTTTTATCATTCTTGATCATGCGATAAGATTCAATCTTCTGCTTGATAAATACAAAACATTTTATTGCTGAACATAGTGGTGTCTAAGTTCAGCATGCTAATAAGGTGGCAAATCCCCAATGGTTCAACGATGAAACTGAAATCTCATGGAACTGTTAGTGGAGGACTGTAACTGAAGTTGAAAGCATGTTGGAGGTGTTGTTGTTGATGTGGCTTCATCCACGAATCAGAGCAACTTTGAAAATGAAAAGTCAGATCAAGAGGTATATGATTCCTGTCTCAATTTTTTATGTTTTGATTTCAATCTTCTGCTTATTGGAAATTTCATTCCAAAATATTTGCCCCGTTTGGTTTATAATCAATACCTATTGGGAACAATGATGGCTTGTCGCTTTTTTCATTCTTGAGTAGTCAAGAACTTTCAATCTTCTGCTTCGGAAAAAAAATGAACCTTTAACTTTTGTAAGAGATTAAATGTCTTGATGCCCAAAAATATTTGATGAACTAAATGACCCTAGTCCTTGAATATGAAAGGTAGTTGTTGCCTTAATTGCCACTCTATTATCTCTAACGATGTTTTATTTTCTCAAAAATAAATTATAACTTTGATATAATGCATGAATGGATATCTATTTTGATTTGATGACCCTTAGTCCCTAATTTAAAATTTTCAGCTGCAATTATAAGTGGCTTTGTATTATGAACTTAATGACCCTAGTTCCTCAATGACCTTGGAAAAGTTTGATGGTGGCCTTTAAAGAAGTTGGGCGGTGTATGGTCTCTACTGTCTTGTTATGACCCTAATTGTGGAACTATCGTTGAGATGATTTTTTTTTCTTCATTATCTATAAAGGGTGGTATTAGATACCCATTTTCTCATTCTTCATTATTACTACAACATTCAACCTTAATTGAGAAAAGGTGTTCTTTCTGTTCCATGACCCTTTTGTTTCTTTGGTACCAATGTTTTCAAAGATTAACTTTTTTTGTTTCCTTAGGGTAAACTTTGGTACTTTCTGCATTCGTACATGTTGAAATATCCATTTTTTCAATTTTTTTATTTGGTCAAGAACATTCAATTTCTGCTTGAAAAAGGTACAACTTTACCCAATTTTCTCATTCTTGATCATTCAAGAACATTCAATCTTCTGCTTGAGAAAAACAAAAGAACCTTAATTGTGTAAAAGGTGTTCTGTTCTGTCCCAAAATAACCTTAAAAGATAGTTTTTTGTTTGTCACTATAAGTGAGTTTCACTCGTTTTCGGAATTTTCGTTCTAACATATTTGCCTCATCTAGTTTATAATCAATACAGGCGTGGAATGATGGTGGGTTTCCAATTTTAAAGGGTATAAAAACCCTATAAGACTGAATCATTGTGTGGCTGAATCCCTTTTCATTATCTGAAAAAGGGGTGGTGTATATTGCCGTAGTAACCCTAAATTTGACCGTTGGAATCGATGAATATACTTTGTTTTACGAATTTTGTAACGGATGGATCATAGATGCCTTAATGACAAGAGTAAAATGTTGGATAAACTTAATGACCCTAGTCCCTAAATGTGAAAGCTAGTTGTTGCCTCAATTGCTAATCAAGCAATTGTCTCTATCGGTGTCCGCTATTCTATTAAAAAAATTTATGAATTTTTATTCTTAATAATGCATCAATGGGTATACATTCTACTTTTATGACCCTTAGTCCCTTAATTCAATTCTGCAACTGCAATTAGAAATGATTACATTATGAAAAACATTCAATCTTCTGCTTCATAAAAACAAAAGAAAAGATATTGAGCAAAGGTGTTCTTTCTGTCCATGACCCTTTTTAATGTTTGGTACCAGTAACTTTTTCGTTTGGTACGGTAAATTTTGGAACTTTCATTTCAATATTTTTGCATTCATGAATCATACATGTTGAGATAGTCATGGATGGCATTTTTTATTTTGTCAAGAACATTCAATCTTCTACTTGAGAAAGAGTTACAACTATACCCCATTTTTCTCATTCTTGATCATTCAAGAAAATTCAATCTTCTGCCTGAGAAAAACAAAGAGTGCAAAACGTGTTCTATCCCAAGATCATGTTTGGTACCAATATTTTTAAAAAAAAATCAGTTTTTTGGAATTTTCATTCCAACATATTTGCCCCAATTTGTTTATATTCAATAACTGATGGAAACGATGGCGGGCGATAAAAACTTTTAATCTTCTGCTTCGATAAAAAGTGATTGGATGTCTTGATGCCCAAACAATACTGGATAAATTACTTAATGACCCTAGGACTGAATGCGAAAGCAAGTTGTTGCCTTAATTGCTACTCAAGCAATTGTCTCTATCGGTGGCTGATTTTCTATTAAAAAAATTATGAATTTTTATTCATAATAATGCATGAATGGGTATATATGCTGCTTTGATGACCCTTAGTCCCTAAATTCAGTTCTGCAACTGCAATTAGAAGTGATTTTGCATTATGAACTTAATGACCCTTGTCCCTAATGTTTCATAAGTTTTGAAAGGAATTTGATGCCTCAATGACCTTTGAGGAAAATACATTATGAATTCATTATTCATAATGGAAAAGTTGGATGGTGGCTTTCAAAGGGAAAAAATTTTAATATGAAATTTTATTCAAAATGTTGATTCTGTCTATTGTCTTTTTATGACCCTAATTGTGAAACTGTCATTAGTGGTATGGTATACTTTGTCTTGGCGGCCCAAAAATGTTGGATGATGCCTTAATGTGAAAGCTAGTTGTTGTCTGAAATGCAATTTTAATATAAGGCATGGATATTATCTATTGTGCTTTGATGACCCTAGTCCCTAAATGCAATTTTGCAACTATAATATGAAGTGATTTTGCAAATGCAAAAGGAAGTGCGCCCTTGTGTTTGATTAGCCTACTGATAAGGGTTTCAAAGGAATTCTCTAATGAAGAAATGGATCAACTGAAGCAAAGTACAAAGAAACCAACTCTTTGGAGTCTAAACTATTTCTTATAACATCTATCAGGTATTATGGAATTTTGCAGACAACGCAAGCCATATAAGGATGCTTGCATTGTGATCAATGAGGGAAACCATAATGAGGTTGTATTTGTTAGTCTTTTTTTCTGCAGAGCTATTGTGAAATCTGATAAAATTTGGTGGATATTGGTTTAAAAATCAGATAGCATTAGCTTTGTGTTGATAATTATAATGCAAGTCTTGGATTTAGTAACTTAAAAAAGACAGAACCTTACCCATTTTTATTATTCTTGATCATTCGATAAGATTCAATCTTGTGCTTGATAAATACAAAACATTTTATTGCTGAACGGTGAAACCGAAACTCATGGAACTGTTAGTGGAGGACTGTAACTGAAGTTGAAAGCATGCTGGAGGTGTTATTGTTGATGTGGCTTCATCCATGAATCAGAGCAACTTTGAAAATGAAAAGTCAGATCAAGAGGTATATGATTCCTGTCTCAATTCTTTATGTATTTTGATTTCAATCTTCTGCTTATTGGAAATTTCATTCCAAAATATTTGCCCCGTTTGGTTTATAATCAATGCCTATTGGGAACAATGATGGCTTGTCGCTTTTTTCATTCTTGAGTAGTCAAGAACTTTCAATCTTCTGCTTCGGAAAAAAATGAACCTTTAACTTTTGTAAGAGATTAAATGTCTTGATGCCCAAAAATATTTGATGAACTTAATGACCCTTAGTCCCTAAATTAAGTTTTGCAACTGCAATTAGAAGTGATAAATATTTCATGATCTTAATGACCCTGTACTCTAATGTTTCATTAGTTTTGTAAGGAATGGATGCCTCAATATGACAATAACCTCAAGAGTAAAATGCATTATGATCCTAATCGTGGATGGCATCTATTGTCTCTTTATGACCCTAATCGTGAAACTGTCACTGAGATAAATGTTTTTCGTTATCTATAAAGTGTGGTGTGGTAAACATGAGCCCACTAACTCCAAATTCAATAATAAGATGAATATCTCCATTCCATGATTTTTGTAAGGGATTTTCTTGTGGCCCATGGATGATGCTTTAATGTGAAAGCTAGTTGATGAGAAGGAATTCTCAGGTGATGAGCTATTCATGCATTTTTAATTGCGACTGGTATTGGCTTTCATTACGATTGTTGGTTATCTTTTCTATTGTGAGAGCATTATCTTTTGTATTTCATTGTAACTGTATTGGCTTTATGATTTCAAACATGGTTGAATAATTTAGATTCATATAACAACATATTCTTATATATAGAGGAACTTTGTTCAACAGTGGTACACTGGTGGAGTTCTGTAATAGCAGATTGTTATCCATTTAGATTCATTGTAACACCACTTTGTCCCATAGACGTGGAGAGACTCTGGAGAGATGATAGAAACTAGGAAACAATAACAGGTGTTGGGAACCTTCTATTAAATCCCAGCTTTCAAGGTTGATTTGTTAACTGGGCAGGCTTTTTGTGTCGGAAGTTAATGCCGGAACACGTTTTCTTAATAAGGTTGATTTGAACTGACTTTTCCCCCTATATGTAAGTGTGCTTCATAATGAAGGAAAAACAAGTGATTCAACCATTTTATATGTTTCTCATTTGGTATAATGACTGTACAAATGTGTTTTTCTTTACGCAATTAACATTTGCTGTGAATTACCTATGCGTCGTGCAATTTACGATGTTGCTATATAACTACAGCTCTGTAATTAGCTTAATGACAGGATCTGTTTTACTATATTATGTATTCGTCACCCTGCAACTTGTGCGAGTTCGATTTCTCTGATCTCTTTGTCGACCCTTCTCCAGCTCCCTTCACCGGATCTCCGTTGTCCTTAAATGTGAAATCTAGTTGTTGCCTTAATTGCTACTTAAGCAATTATCTCTATCGGTATCCTCTTTTCTATTAAAAAATATTATGAATTTTTATTCATAATAATGCATGAATGGATATATATTCTGCTTTGATGACCCTTAGTCTCTAAATTCGATTCTGCAACTGCAATTAGAAGTGATTTTGCATTATGAATTTAATGACCCTTGTCCCTAATGTTTCATAAGTTTTGTAAGGGATGGATGTCTCAATCGCCTTTGAGGAAAATGCATTATGAATTCTTTATTCATGATGGAAACGTTGGATGATGGCTTTCAAAGCAAAGAAATTTTAATTTGAAAGTTAATGTTTTTTACTGCAGGTGGTTGTATAAGAATTAGATAGCACTAGAGTTTTGTTGATGATTATAAATGCAAACAACCTCTGGTATGCAGCCTACAAACTTGTCTTGGTGACTGATGACAGTTCTTTCAGACATTCAATATATTTGCATTGATACTTGTTGGGATACCCTTTTGTTTTGTTGGTCAAGGGATACCCGTTTTTTATTTTTGATTATTCAAGAACATTCAATTTTCTGTTCGAAAAACAGTAGAACCTTACCCATTTTTCTCATTCTTGATTATTCGAGAACATTCAGTCTTCTGCTTGAGAAAAAAGTGAACCTCCAATATTGTAAATCAAAATTTAAAAGGATATAAAAACTCTATAAGACTGTGAACCATTGTGTGACGGAATTGTTTTTCATTATCTGAAAAAGGGGTGGAATATATGTCCCTAGTAACCCCAAATTTGACCGTTGGAATTGATGAATATACTTTGTTTTATAAATTTTGTAACGGATGGATTATAGATGCTTCAATGACCATAGAGTAAAATGTTGGACGAACTTAATGACCCTAGTCCTTGAATGTGAAAGCTAGTTGTTGCCTTAATTGTCACTCAAACAATTGTCTATCTGTGTCCTCTTTTTTGTCAAAAAATATATATGAATTTTTATTCAAAATGCATGAGTTTGTGCTTTGGTGATCCTTAGTCCCTAAATTCAATTTTGCAGTGATTTGAATTATGATATTAATGACCCTATTCCCTATTGTTTTGTTTCATAAGTTTTGTAAGCAATGGATGCTTCAATGAGACAATGGCGTGAATCTGTCACTGAGATGAATTTTTTTTTCATTATCTACAATGCTTTGTGTGGTAAACATGAGCCAACTAACTCAAAATTCAACAATAAGATGAATATACTTTGTTCTGTGATTTTTGTAAGGGATTTTCTTGATGGTCCAAAAATGCAGGATGATGCCTTAATGTGAAAGCTAGTTGATGAGAAGGAATTCTCAGGTGATGAGCTATTCAAGTTTTTTTTTTTTTTTTATTTCATTGTGATTGTTTGTATTGGCTTTATGATTTCAAACATGGTTGAATTATTCATTTTAGATTCATATAACAACATATTCTTATATATAGAACTTTGTTCAGCAGTAGTACACTAGTGCAGTTCTGTAATAGCCGACTGTCATCCTTTTAGATTCATTATGAGAACAATGTCCCATAGACGATGAGAGACACTGATCCAGAGTTTGGTTGCAGGATAGAAACTAGGGAACAATTACATGTGCTGGGAACTTTCTATTGAATCCCAGTTTTCAAGGTTAATCTGTTAACTGGGAAGGCTTTTTATGTCTGAAGTAAATGTGGGAACAAATTTTCTTAATATGGTATAATTATATGATTCGAGCTGCCTTTTACACCTATATGTATAGCTGTAAGTGTGCTTCGGATTGAAGGAAAAGTAAGCGATTCAACCATTTTATATGTTTCACATTTGGTACAATGACTGTACTTATGTGTTTTTCGTTATGCAATTAGCACTTGCTTTCCATTACCTATGCGTCGTGCAATTTACGATGTTGCCATATGACTACAGCTCTATAATTAGCTTACTGATGTGTTTTTTTAATGCAATTAACACTTGTTGTTCATTACCTATGCGTCGTGCAATTTACAATGTTGCTATATGACTACAACTCTATAATTAGCTTAACAAGACGATATTTTTTGCTATGTTATCATGTTATGTATTTGGGAGATTTGGTGCTGAATGTAGTCTATTTTTGTTTTTGAGAAATTATTCAGCCTATATTGACATTATAACATTAGCTTCTTTTGACTATATACGTACTGTTTTTTCACAATTTCTGTTTGTAAGGACACAATTCAAGTATCATGGCCAACATGAGAATTTCTTGAGCTAAGGTCTATTTCAATGATCACATATTATCGAGATAACAAGATTACATTATGATGATTTTTGTATGACGGTAGATTCTGTTATCATATGCTTGGAATGCTTGCTTAAAAAATGATCATTTACCTGAAAATAAGTAGTAGAGAAAGTAGCACTTGATGGCATGTATGGTTCATTTCGGATTTTGGAATAGGGTTAAAAGAATGAGCGACTCAGACTTTAATAGGTTTATGCTCTGATAAGTCTAAAAATGAGTCATTTCAGAAATGACAATGTTTTATGTCATAATATAAGTATATGGATATTTAGTTAACAATGTGAAAGGTATGACAATTATTGGTTTAAAATATTATTCTTGTTGAGCGTACAAGTGGTAACACTGGATAAGATTGATATTCATAGCAGCCAACATTGAGGGACTGTATACTTAAGTAATTGATGGAGTTCTTCAAAAGAAGGAAGAGCTAGTAGCCAAAATGCCATATAGTTATAAGTTCCAAGAATTTAAAATTCTTGTAATTTGGATTTTGGAGGTATTCCCCATATATGTTTTCTAATTTGGTTTTTGTGTTTAAAACAAACTGAAGTTGATGAATTTGGTATCCTTTTCGATTCATTATGAGAGACTTGACTGGAATATTGATGCTATGGTTGTAGAGTGGATTGTTTGGATGGTCCAAGCCCAATACCACCTCCTTCTCGACTATATAAGTCTCACATCATCACCGATGAAGGTATGTCTCATTCTAAACCTCTCTCTAACTCAAAATTTGAAGGACGTAAATTATCTTAAAAGTAAAGACAAAATATTACTCGAAGGGATGATAAATTTGCTTTTAATTTAGTTTAAAAGCCTTGTTTGATTAATTAACTCGGTATTACCGAGGTCCTTGGTCCAGTAAAATATGAAAGACCATGAGGTAGCCTTTATATTAAACCACATGCAGTCTTTCCATGTCTATGTGATGCAGCTTCTATCTTACACCATGTGTAAATGTGTTTGGTTTGGTTGTTAGATTCTTCTTTCTTCTTCTTCAAGTAAAGAATGAATGCATTGTAGAATTTAAGTTGGGTGATAAATACTATAGTTTCTTGATAAAACCTCTATGAATGTTGGGTGGATCACTCAATCATCTTTATTACTTTCATCAACATAATTTCTTTTCACATATTTGCATTGATTCATGTAGACATACCCATTTTTCTCATTCTTGATTATTCAATAACATTCAAACATCTGCGTAGTAAAAATGAAAGAACCTTAATAATTGAGCGTCTATTCTTTCCCAAGACCCTGCTTGGTACAAATATTTTGAAAGATTAACTTCTTCCTTTGCGACGGTGATTTTGGAACTTTCATTCCAATAAATTTTCATTGAATTTTTCATTTTTGATTAGTCACCCATTGAATCTTCTGCTTGAAAAAAGGTTGAACCTTACCAATTTTTCTTATTCTTGATTATTGAAAAACATTCAATTGAACCTTATTGAAGACGTAGTTTGGTACCAACATTTTGAAAGATGGTTTTTTTCATTTGCTACAGTAATTTTTTGTTTTCATTCCAACATATCGGTTTGCGGTAGATACTTGTAGTGATACCAATTTTTTAATTCGTGATAATCCAATCTTTTAATTCGTGCTCTGCCCCAAGAACCTTAAATCTTCTGCTTATTGTCCCGTTTGGTTTATAATCGATATATACCTATTGGGAAAGATGACGGGATGTTGATTTTATCATTTTTGATTATTGAAGAATCTTCGATCATCTGCTTCGAGAAAAAGTTAACCTTCAATTTTTTAAATCAAAATTTAACCAGGTATACAAATCATATAAGACTATAAAATTGAGGTAAAAGTCTGTACAAGTCTTTCAAAATTTTAAGACTCTTAAATTAAGGTATAATGACTGTAAAACAATACTCAATATATTCTAAGCTGTAAGTGCGCTTCGGAAATAAGGAAAAGCAAGTGATTCAACCATTTTATATGTTTCTCATATGGTATAATGACTGTAGTGATGTGTTTTTCTTATGCAATTAACACTTGTGGTCAATTACCTAAGCGTTGTGCAATTTACGTTCTACTATATAACTACAGCTCTATAATTAGCTTAACAAGAGAACCCTTTTTTTACCATGTTATGTATTTGCAAAATTGGGAGAATGCAGTCTATTTTCGTTTTTGTGACCTTATTCATCCTATAAGATAAGCTGCCTTTCCAAAATTTGTGCTGGAGTCTAGATTTTATGCTTATTAACTATATAATATTGGCATTATAACATTGGATTCTTTTGAATATATACCGACTACTTTTACACAATTTCTATTTGTAAGGACACATATCAAGCATCATGGCCAACATGAGAATTTCTTGAGTTAAGGTCTATTTCAATGATCACATATTATCGAGATAACGAGATTACATTATGATGGTTACTGTATGACAGGAAGTTCTGTTATAATATGCTTTGAATGCTTGTTTAAAAATTGATCAATTACATGAAAATAAGTAGTAGAGAAAGTGGTACTTGATGGCATGTATGGTTGATTTCGGATTTTGGATGAGAGTTACAAGGATGAGCGACTCGGACTTTAAATGGTTTATGCTTTCATAAGTCTAAAATTGAGTCATTTCAAAAATGACAATGTTTTATGTCATCATATAAGTATATGGATAGTTAGTTGCCTTGAAATTGTGATAATACTACCTAAAAATAGACCAAAAGCTATTGAATATCAAACTCATAAATCTCACCAAGATTAAGTTAGTTTTTTTTTTTTTTTTGAATAGCAAATATATTATTATTAATAACCGGTCTCTGCACAAGACGAACAGAGACCAGGAATAGCGGAACTACAAAACAAGGTGCCATATAAACAAACTGACGTTGATTAATTTTTGTGCTTAAACAAACTGACGTTGATTAATTTGGCATCCTTTTAGATTTATTATGAGAGACTTGACTAGAATATTGATGCTATTGTTGTAGATATGAATTCAAATATTGTGTTCTAGAGTGGACTATTGCGCTGGCCTAAGCCTATTACCACCGCATCGACTGTATAAGCCTCGCATCATCACCTATGAAGGTATGTATCATTCTAAACCTCTCTTTAACTCAAGTTTGAAGGACATAAATTAACTTGAAAACAAGGGTAAAAATATTACTCAAAGGAAGATAAATTTCACTTTTAATTCTTGATAATTCAAGAACATTCAATCTTGATAGCTGTTGTGATATCGATTTTTTAATTCTTGATAATTCAAGAACATTCAATCTTTTACTTGAAAAAAAAAACTTAATTGAGCTTCAATCTTCTGCTTATTGGACTATTTGTTCCAACATATTTGCCCTATATGGTTTATAATGAATATATACTATTGGGAACGATGACGGAATGCGGATTTTCTCATTCTTGATTATTCAAGAACCTTCAATCTTCTGTTTCAAGAAAAATTAACCTTCATCATTTGTGAGATCGAATCTTTTTTCATCATTATCTCAAAAACGGGTGGAGCATATGACCCTCGTAAACCCAAGTATGATTGTTGGAATTGATGGATATAGTTTGTAAAATCCATCATGAACTCTTTATTCACAATGTACAAGTGTGTACAAGTCTTGAGTTAAGGTTTATTTCAATGATCACATATTATTGAGATTACATTATGATGGTTGCCGTGTGACGGGAAGTTCTGTTATAATATGCTTTGAATGCTAGTTTAAAAATGATCAGTTACATGAAAATAATAAGTAGTAGAGAAAGTAGTACATGATGGCATGTATGGTTGATTTCGGATTGAGGGTTACATGGATGGATGAGCGACTCAGACTTTAATAGGTTTATGCTCTGATAAGTCTAAAAATGAGTCATTTAAAAAATAACAATGTTTTATGTCATCATATAAGTATATGGATAAGTAGTTGCCTTGAAATTGTGTGATAATACCACCTATAAATAGACTAAGAGCTATTGAATACCAAACTCATAAATCTGATTGTGATTAAGTTAGATTGTTGTTATAACATCTCTAAATACTGACCAAAAGTTGTATAGAAATCCTATGGTCAAATTGTAAGTATAGTTCAATTTTCCTTTGATTATTAGTGGACTTGAGGATATCCCTGTTCTTCTAAATACAAATTTTTCTTCAAATAGATATCCTATATTGCTCGAGTCTCTAATAAGCTAAATGGTAGTATGATCTCACCTCAACAATTATAAAAGTGAGTTATTGATTGAAAATATTCTTGTTTTGAGCTAGTGGTAACACTGGATAGGATTGGCATTCATAGCAGCCAACGTTGAGGGGCTATATACTTAATAATTAGTGACTACGCTATCAAAACGCCATATAGTTATAAGTGTTGAGAATAATGCCTAAATATCTTTATGTAGCTCTATATATATAGAGCCATGTAATTATGAATAAGAATGAGAAAGAAAAACAAAACATGAGAGTATTTCTTCTCCGTTTTCTCCATCAAATATATCCCGCCAAATTCCGCAATACCAAAAACACAAAAGAACCATATCAATAAGCTCCCACAATTTCAAATTTTTGTAATTTGGATTTTGGAGGTATTCTCATTATTTATGTTTCCTAATTTGGTTTCTATGTTTATTGTAAAAAAATAATAATTTGGTTTCTATGTTTAAACAAACTGAAGTTGATTAATTTGGCATTCTTTTAGATTCATTATGAGAGACTTGACTGGAATATTGATGCTATGTTTTTTTTTTCTACTTATTTTAGTTTATTTTGTTTTTGTCATTCTGTTTGTAAATGGCCGCTTAGTCATTCTGTCGAGTAATCGACGAAGGACTTTATATCTCCAAATTGGGTACGATATGATTAACCGAAACAGAATCTATCAAGCTTCCGTTTAGGGTCACACAAATGGGACTGTCCCATGACTATGAAATGGTCGGTGGTAGTAATAGAAAAACAAGTGGAACTAAATATTGGATATGATATGAACAGTCGAAATAGATAACCCTGCTAAACTTTTTGGCTTAGACTACCTAGCTATTCGCATTTTTCTGATGGCGTGCAAGTGGTTGACAAAAGTTGGCAGGTAGTATATTTTCATCTTTTTTGATGTTATTATTAACAACGGTTCTTCCGCATCAAAATCGTTACATAAGTAGCGGATGACATGAGACCATAAATGAAAAAAAAAGAAAAAAGATTGTTATGATAATGAATTATTCGATAAAAATGATAAATTACATCGAGTACAAAGATCATAAATTAAAAGCATAAATTAAACACAAACTAAAATAAACTAAATATTAAGGATCAGATAAATTAACTATTTTAACTTTATCCTCTTCATCCTCTTCGGGTTTAACCATGAAAGCTGCGATTTCGTCGAAGGTTCTCAGATAAATTAACTGGTTTACTTCATCCTCTTTGGTCCCTTCGTGATGTACTGATAGAAAATAGAGAACATTGTTCTCACATCACCGTCGTTTTTCAAGTTTCATGTTGGTAAAAATGACGGTTCCATTTGTGCAGACAAGTTGACGACGATCCTCGATCTCGGTTACCCTTCTTTGATCGCGGTAGTGGAGGAGTTTGTTGAGCTGGCCCTTCAGATTAGATAGTGTAACATCAACATGGATTCAAAAAAGATTTGATTTTCCATTGTTGTAGTTGATTGCAACTAGGTGGGTGTTAGGTTGATATTCTAAAATAATGGGTACGTCTGCGACTTAAGTAGCGAACATGAGTATTTTGGTAAATTTATAGTGAGTGCGAGAAAAGGGGTAGGTTGGTAAAAGTAAACATCTATGAATTCAAATATTGTGTTTTAGAGTGGACTATTGGGTTGGCCCAAGTCCAATACCACCTCTTCGACTATATAAGTCTTTCATCATCACCTGTGAAGGTATGTAGGGGTGTTCATGGTTCAAAACCAATCTAAATTGAATCAAAATATATTGTTTATGAATCAAATCAAAACCACTTTCATCTAAAATCGATTTATTGTAATGAAATACTGGTTTCTTTTAAGGACAAAACTTACAAGCATTTCCATACATGCATTTCTTACTTTTCCTCTCACAAAGAGGTCGTTTTTTTTATTAAAAAGTAATTTTCTTTTACTTTTTCAAAATGAAAAACACAAATAACCACCTCTTTGTGAGTGGAAAAGTAAGAAATGCATGTATGGAAATGCATGTAAGTTTTGTCCTTCTTTTAATTCTTTTTTTTTTAAATTAACATTTTTTAATTTTAAGAAATATGAAATAAAATTTGTTTTTATTGAATTGGTACTAATACAAAATCATTTATGAAATCTATCCAACTTTTTTATAAATAGATAATAGTGGATGAATCCAACTTTTTTTTATAAAATAGATAAATATCATTTATGAAATCTATCCAACTTTTTTTATAAAATTCAATGAATCACTTATTTAATTTTTTAAAACTCAATGGATTAAATTTATTTACTCTAAAATAGATACAATGATATAATAAACCAAATATGATTATAATAATAAAAAAAAAATTACATAATGTTACTAACTACGTATCATTATTTTTATAAATAAATTGTCTTTTGAATTATTTTAAAACCATTTTTATTATTTAAAAATTGAATAATTATTTTTTAAAAAAATTTATTTGAAATAAAATACTGATTTTTATTATTAAAAAAATCAGATAATTTTGTAAAAATAAACTAAAAGATAGATTTTTTAAAATAAAAAATATTTTATTAAATTAATTAAACAAATTTGTTAAATTTAATAATAGTTGAAATATTATATTTATTATTAAATTAAAATTAATAAATAGGAGTCGAAGGTGGTAGCTACTTGTTATTAAATAAATTATAAATTATTTATTAAATTCTATTATTAAAATTATTAGAATTTTAAGTAAAAATGATTTAGGATGGTGTGAAAAGAACGTTTTGGGCTTACTAAACTAATGTTTGGGCTTTGTCAAAAATCAATTTTGGTTTTTTATACACTATTTCATAAAATAAAATAAATATTTGTTTTTGAAATAATATATAAATCTATTTTATTAATCAATTAATAAATATACTTTTGAAAAAACTTAATATATTTCTTGAAAGGAATGGATACCAATTGAATAACCGTAATTGGATTTTTGGGTAACGATTTTTATGATTTATTTACAAATGGATCACCGGTTTATTTTATGAATTTATTTTATTTTAAACTTTGGACTGGGTTTTAAAAATTTGATCAAGTTTAGATAGTAATTTAGATAGTGATAACTGGTTTATTTGCACACCCTTGTTTTCGCCAACAACTCCTCACTGAGGAATATATGTTCATTTGATGTAAAACAAAATTGAACATATATTAGGGATATGTGAATTTTAATTCGATGTTATATAGTATATTTCAGTCATTACTGTGCTTACATTCAGTGTTTGTAGTATTGATTTATTATAATTGTCCATTTGGCAGTGTCGAAATGAATGTTTATGGCACTTTCGAGACATATGAACAAGAAGTTTGTACTCCTATGCCTACTGTCTCAAACACAGCTAACCCATTACCTCCTCGCTCACGCAAGAACCGTTCTGAAGCCTGGGATCACTTTACAGTAGAGCCGAGAGAGGAAAAGAAAGCGAAATGTTACTATTGTGGCACCATCATCAAATGTGACAATGGAACTAGTGCAATGATAGCTCATTGGCGAAGATGCCAAAATATTCCAACGGAAGGTGCAAATAAGAGGCAAAAATCTAGTTCTTCCTCAACGACAAATATGGAAGGGAGTTCTATAATCTCGAAGTTTGATCAAGTGGAACTTCGAAAAGCGTTGGTGAAAATGTTCATAGCTCTAGAGCTTCCCTTTAGAAAGGTGGACCATGAAGCTCTTCATAATTTTATAAACCTTGGAATACCACAATTTAAGATTCCCTCACGCACTACACTATCCCGTGACATCTTATTATTGTGGGAGAACGAGAAAACAAAGTTGAAGACTTTCCTTTCCCAACATTGTGGTAGAGTTTGCCTAACTACCGACTTTTGGACTTCTTGCCAAAACGCTAGTTATATGTCTTTGACGGCTCATTTTGTCGACAACAACTGGAAGTTGAACAAGAAGATTTTAAATTTTTGTAAAGTGTCAGGCCATTCAGGAGAGGTGATGGCTCAAACAGTGTGGAATTGCTTATCTACTTGGGAGTTAAATCAGGTGCTCACAATGACAGTTGACAATGCATCATCGAATGATGTTGGCATTTCATACCTCAAAAAGTATCTCATGCCCGATTTGGTTATGGAAGGAAAGTACTTTCATACTCGGTGTTGTGCTCATGTCCTAAATTTGATCGTGAAGGACGGTCTAAAGGACATTGATAATTCAGTTTTGAGGATTCGTGGTGCAGTTAAGTACATTCAATCTTCCGGTAATAGGTATGATAAATTCAAGACTTGCATTGATCCAAAAAAAGTTGAATATAAGGGTTTTGTCAACCTAGATGGTGACACAAGATGGAATTCTACTTATTTAATGCTCGAGGCTGCTCTGAAACACATGTCAACATTTGGAAAGTTAGAGATGCAGGATCGTGCCTATGTTAGGGAGCTAAAAAATGGGAATGGTCTCCCTTTGCTGGAGGATTGGGAATATGTACACTCAATTCTCCCATTTTTAGCATTGTTTCACGATGCTACCGTGCGCATCTCTGGTTCCTCCTATGCAACTAGCAATATGTACATGTTTGAGGTATTTGGGATTGGAAAGAAAATCAGGGAAATGTGTAATCATCCAGATTCGCGTATAAGATCGATGGCTCAAAGTATGAAGATAAAGTATGATAAGTATTGGGGGGAACCCAATAGCCTAAACATGTTGCTTTTGATTGCTCTTATATTAGATCCTACGCACAAAATGAAGTTTATCAATTGGTATGCTGAGCATTTCTTTGGTAGTGATGAGGCAACTAGTTTCATAAAAAATGTAAATTCAAGTTTGATTTCACTTTTCAATGAGTACAATGGCCAGATGGGAGAGTCTCTCGCTAGTTCACAAGAATACCGACCTCATGAAGGTGGTAAAGTTGATCCATATGGCTTTAAGCCATTCTACAAGTCAAGTGGACGCAACAAAGCTGATTCCGAAGTAACAAAGTACTTGGATGAAGCTTTAGAGGAAGAAGGGGATTTAGATGTCTTAATATGGTGGAAGGATAATTGCACTCAATATCCAGTCCTTGCAAGAATTTCAAGAGAAGTGTTGGCTATACCAGTCTCTACGGTTGCCTCTGAATCTACCTTCAGCACCGGAGGGAGAGTGCTTGATGCATATAGGAGTTCACTATCATCAACAACAGTGGAAGCATTGATTTGCACACAAGATTGGGTTAAAAAAAAAGATGACGGCATTGAGACATCATCTTTGGTTACATATGATGAGCTTAACACTCTACAGCAACTTGAGCAAGGTAAGATTAGAGGATGCCTTCTTTTTTACTATATTAAATTACGGGTTGATAAGTAATGAATTAGTTTTTGTGTTTTGTAGATTTTTTATTTCAGTCAAGTCTTGGTGGTTCTTCGGCTTCTACAAGGCTTGATGATGATGATTGAAGGTAATTATGTCCCAATACTTAAGAGTTTATATTAAGATTATGATAATCAGCAATAGTCCATACAGAATACTTTTGCCGGTGTAATTTCCAGGTAATTCTAATTGATAGTGTACTGTAGTCTCTTGTGCTGGATGATTTTATTTCACAAATACTCACCAAGGAATCCTTTGTTCTAATTGATTTGTTTTACATGGCATTTCACCAAAGGTTCAATGTGAGTTCATATTATAGTAATTCATTCTTGTTATCAGTTATGTGAATAAGTTACTTGGTGCTAGTTTTGTTATGTTTCATTGCTTTCAATTATGAATGAATGGAGTCAAATGCAATAAGTTACTTGGTGCTAGTTTTGTTATGTTTCATTGCTAAACTGTAACATTCTGCATAAAATTTTGAAATATGTATCTAACGTTTATGTGTGCTATATTTGTCAATTTCTAGCTCTTGGTGCTGATGAGTGATGAGAATCAAACCAAATATGTGACCCTTTTGGATTTATAATTTCAGGGAAGAAATGGAAGAGCTTGGATCTCATTATTGTTTGATGATTGATATAACATGTGTAATGACTAATGAGTTACAAACTTAGGTATTTGAGACTTTGAACTCTTTGTGGATGGTGTTATTGTAAAATGGTATCTCATTTATTGGTACCAATTTGAACCTTATTAATAGAAAAACCAGTTGGGGGGTGATGTAAAGGAATTGAATTGAATCATGTGAGTTTGAATTTGAAAATTTTTGGATGCTGAAAAATCTAGGTGCTTCAATGTTATTTTTGGTATATTCTTGATTGAATCCTCTAGTGAGAAATATTGAATGTGTAGAATAATAGCTTTGCATTTCAAAGATTATTCTTTGATCTCTCTATAGTTTATTAGTTCTTACGTTGATGTGCTTTTGGTCTTTATTGGCATTTTTGTAAGTATTTAATAAGATTCAAAAACTCAAAAGTTATTTCTAAAAGAAACCAGTTTTTTTTTGCTTTTTCAAAAAAAAAATTTTAAAAACCCGTTTGAGTAAAAAAACCGGTTTTAAATTGGTTCAAGTGAATAATCCGATTGTTATTACAAACTGGTTTTGAATTGGTTTCAAACCGGTTATGAACCATATCCAAATTGGTTTATCAAATAACCAGTTTGTCATTGAAATGGTTTTGGATTTAAACCAAAACCATAAATTAGGTTTTGTGTGGTGTGGTTTTCAAACCATGCACACCCCTACTCCTCAGTCCTCTCTCAACCTTCTTTACAAATTAAAGCTTCCAAATACAAATCCCTTCCAACTATTTAATTCCCTGCACCCAAAACCTTTGTACATTTATCGAAAACTGGCGGCAAAACAAACTCAATATCTTCATTCTCTCAAAATCAACAACATTAACTCCTAACATTTTCTTTGTTTCTTCCAAGAAATCTCTTCCTCTCTTAAAATCAAATTATAAACAGTTCCCCCTCTAAATATCATTCATTTACTCTATGTTTACGTGAGCACATATAGTCCCTTCCAACTCGTAAAGTTTCGAAAAAGTTTTATAAGTTTCTACTACGCGTTTATACTTGAGATTCTCTATTTACCCCCCTCTAGAGAAATTACCATCATACAAACCAACAAGAACAATTATAAGGTTATAATTCATAAAAACATGACATGATTAAAATTGCAATACTAAGAACCTCGGATTTTACGTGTTTCAAATTGATCCAAGGAAGATCATCTGATGAGTCTACTCAATAAAAGACTTAGCTACTCATATTTACAATATTCATAGCAAATAAGTTTGAGAAAGAATAATTAAGAACAAAAGGTGTTGAATCCTCCTTCCATGATGAATCTTCAGCCTTAGCCTTGTCAAAAACGTGTTTCCTAGTATTTTTCTACTGAAAAATCGACTCGCCGGTCAGTTTTGTAAGCCCCTATTTATAGAAAAACGCAAAAAAACATGATTTGTTGGTGTGAGGCACTGGGTGCGCAAGGCACATTCAACAGGTCCTGATCTCTAACTCTTCCATCAAGATTCGCGAGGCACATCCAACTGAATAGTTGTTTTGGGAAAACTTCCAAAATTCTTCATATAATTGGCTTTAAACACCACTTTTTGAGCTATGCATCCAAATCTCCAACTTCTTGCAAACAGTACCTAAATGACTCAATTTAACTCAAAACTACTTAAAACGACACTAAAATGACGCTAAAAACATCATATGACTAAGTGTCATCAAGAGGCTCCAAGTTTAGCAAAAAAATTGTATGTGTTGGAATAAGAATGGTTCTCAAGTTAAACTCCAAGAGCGATATGAAGTTTTGATGATAACAAAGTATTAATGCACAATTGAGAACACTAATGATCTTATGTTAAGTATGCAGTTATTATGAAGATAGGATCTGAGAAGCTCAAAATGTTATATCAGCGCCTGAAAGACTTAGAGGTTCTGAGTGAACCAAGAAGCTGATCAAGCCTATCAGAGGCATGAAGACTCTCAGAAGCCAGAAGTAAATATCAGAGGCATCTTGAAGTGTACTCTCATAAGATACACTAGAATGACAAATTAATCTCTCTAATGGAACCTCGTTTGAAGATATCTCCTCAACGTTAAAATTATATGTAATGACGAAGTGATTGATGTCATATGTCATTTCAACAAGTCAAAAATGAGTATCTAGACAACGGTACAAAATTACTCTTTCTGGGCAAACAACTATCTTCAAGGAATAAAGAAGCAGGAAAATTTTGCCTCTTTTGGAATACGTTAAAAGTTTCTATTATTCTCAAACGGGCAAACTAATCTTCTACAACGGTCATATTCAAACGTCTATATTTCAAGGATTATAAATACAAGACCTCTTTGAATTGATCAAGTGTCGAACAATCCAAAAAGCTTATACATGAAGAAACACATACTTCAATCAACAACAAGTGTCCGAACTACACAAAAGAACTTAAGAGAAAATATCAGCACAAGACCTGAACTCCGACTGATTCACTCCAACTTCAAAGCATTCTGTTTTGATTACATTTGTGTAAGAGAGTTTGGTCTAAGGTGTAATTATTCAACTTATTTGTATAAGATTAAAAGTCGTTTGCTTGTGTGCTTGAGCATTGTAAAAGTCTCTTGCTTGTGTGCTTGAGCATTTGTAGAAGTCTCTTGCTTGTGTGCTTGAGCAACTGTATAATCTTGTATGATTATAGTGAACTCTCTTGTAGTACAAGGGGTCTGGAGTACTCTCAAGTTGTGAGGGGAACCAGTGTAAATTTTGTGTGTTTATCTTTCTCTCTCTTAGCCTCTGACTAATTTGTGCATTTGAGGAATCTGCTGCATTTCAAGCTCTGATAGATTGTCTAATCTAGAAGAATTTTAAATCCTCAAAACACAATTCAACCTCCCTTCTTGTGTTTTTCACACCTTCAGTATGTTGATTCCCCTCTTTAAGTGTGTGATAAAGAGAAACATTGGTTTGAGATGACATCTCCTTTATGTCTTGGATCAACATAACATGTATATGATACTTAACTTGGACATCTCCTTCATGTCTTTGGCTTGCAAGTTCATCGAGATCCGACTTAAGGACCAAGTCTCATTGTTCAGACAGTGGTGAATCTACGACCCTGAGTTTGGAGATGCAATTTTTAATTTTTTTTTAATAGCCGCATAAATTTTTATAATTTTACATTATTTTTTGACAAATTGTAAATTTTAGTATTTATCACTTAAAATTAGAATGTGAATTATTATTATTATTATTATTATTTCAAGTTAGTCCCTTATGTTACCAACGTTACAATAAGTTAGTCATTTTAGTTAAATTTATACAAGAAACTTGATTTTTAACAGCGTCTGTTGTCTTTGCAAATCGTTGGCAAAACTACATTTGCAACGAAAAAGACGCTGCTAAAAATCAAATTTCTTATAGTATGTTTAAATTGTTCACATGGCTAACAAAGTGACATACATGTTAATAGTGTTGCTACGTGGAAGTTTTAGACGAAATTAACTCAATTTAACGGAAATGACGGACTTATATTAACATCAATAACATAAGATATCTGCTTAAAAGTTTTGAAACATATAGACGACCAACGTAAAACTTAAAATAAATATAAATGACCAAATATCCGATTAAACCTTGTAATATGTAGTTTAACCAGTGTCTTTTTAGCGATAAAAATTTAACTTTATAATTTTAAGAGAAAAGTTCAAATCTCATGTAACAATAATAAAATGATCATTGATATCTATTAATCATTTTGAGTTTAGCTTTGTGGGGAAAAAGTTTTAGATTTGAAATTCATGAAAGGGGTTCGATTCATTGATAAGACTAACTTTAACTGCGTGGTGCAAACTTAATTATGCATGGGTGCAACTGCAAAGCATAAACAAATAGGATGCGGAATTTTCAAATGTTGAGGGTGTGCATGTGCACCCCCTAAATTACATGTACACCCGCCAATGTGTTCATGCACGTCAGATTGTGATATCATCAGACATCAGCTGAGAAAATGAGAGCATGTGAACCTATGATATGAATAAGTTTGTTTGGTTAAAAAAAATGAAAACTAAAATCTTTTGAAAACTGACATAGTAGTTTAAAGGATCAAGATTTACTGATGTGGGATTTTCCGACAGTAGTTAATCACAACCTTTCAATTTAGATCTGACGGTCTAAATTAAATACACAGTTAAATAATTTGAGCTATTGATTCAGATTAGACGGTCCACAGTTGTAAATGTGTCACGCAGTTACAGCAGGAAATTCATTTCCTAGTTTAAATAGGACAAAGTATTTTTAATAATTATAATTTCTGTATAATTTCAAGGAAACCATTAATATGAACCTTAGAAAATCACTTTGTCATTTAGTGCGGACCATGGGTGGACCTTAGAAAAAGAGGTCTATATCATGGGATTCCTAATTTCAATGTAATAATTATAATTTTTGCATAATTTCAATGTATTTAGCCACAATAAAGCAACATATATTGGAAAAATTGGTTAAAAAATTGATTTCAAGAAGTATTGTCTAATATGGGCCTAGACATGGCAACGGGGCGGGGCGGGGGCGGATTTTGCCATCCCCAAACCCAAACCCATAAAGTTCGGGTTTCCCCAAACCCATCCCAATTTCATGCGGGGATAAAAAGTATAACCCCAAACCCCTACCCAATAGGGATCAGGTATCCCCGACGGGGTTCGGGTATCCCCGTTACGTCTCTTTCCACATGAATTATGATTGGATTTTAGTATTTTTTTATTAAAAAAAAAAGGTCAAAAGTCAATATTTTTTTGTTTTAACAATATTCTTTTAAATAAATAAAAGAAATAGAGAAAATCATTTGTTTATTACTCATATTAAAAATAAAAAATAAACATATGAATATAATTTTAAGAGATTGTTTAAGAGTTTCTAATTTTAAATAGGTAAAATTTAATTTTAACATAAGCGGGGCGGGTTCGGGGACGGGTTCGGGGTGGGTATCAATGTCCCTGTTACCCGCCCCAAACCCATCTTTTGAAATCGGGGAAAACCCATACCCAAACCCAAACCCAGTCAACTCGGGTTTTCCCCGTCAAAGCGGGTAGGGTTTGGGCGGGTACCCGCGGGTATGGGTTTTATTGCCATGCCTATATGGGCCATGCGCGAGTCTTCATAGTTTTGTCTTTTGTAAAGGACATCTCATTAATTAATCAAGGAGTGTGAATGTTGTATATGAACTATCATTAACCTCGATTCTCAAACAATGTAAGCCTTTTGGTGTATCGGAACAATAGCGCACATAATCTTCCTCAAACTTGTCTCACATAAACTCATCATTCTGTCACTTGAGACCACCGACTTGAAGGGCATCTGTTCAAGACTGGGCCTAAGCCCAAACCATCAGAAGTTCGACCTGAACAAAGGGTCGGTGCTTCCTCTTCAAGTCTGCGACGACTAGCAGCAAATAATGACCTTCAATGCAAACACAGAGACAAGGAATAGCGAATGCTCGGAAATTCTGTCATCTTTAGGAACATGATTATACTTTCGCGATTTAATGCTTGAAATTGTTATTAATAAGATTTCCACACATGCTTTTGAAGTATAAAAAGATGAAATGGATTAATTATTATTCCGAAGAAAATATCACATGCATTCACATGTTGAAAGTTTCATTAATTATACGCATACAATATTCATCATTATAATGTGCAAGATCCTCTCAAGGAAAGAAAAGTCTTTGAAGTTTTACTTCGAGATGAAACAAAGATTCTTGTTCATGGAGATAAATCAATACTAAGAGTGTGTTTAGTTTGCAAAACAGCAAGTATTGAACAAAATAGTACAGAACAAGACATAATTTTATCGGAGAAAGAGGGATAGAGATAATATTTTTGTTAGTTTGTACTCTAGACAAAAAGTTGTCATACTACTTATTTTGTCCAACCTCGTGACCAATTTCTAAATCAAATAAAATACAAAAAAAATTGTTTTGTCACGTCCTTAATTTTTTAGCCGATAAAATACACCTAATAGTAACAAGTGATGGTTTGGTAGTTATTATGGTGACAACCATAAGTCTAAGATTGTCACCCGGCAATAACACAACACTACTATAAAGAGCAACATGGTACTAAAATACTAACCTTTGCAGATCCAAAGAAGAGTTGACTATTTTGTAGACTATGCCATAGCAGGAGTTTTATAAGATCGAGTAAAGCTTTTAATTAACAATGTTATGTTAATCAATACTCTCTGATATAAAATATAATCAAAAAAGTATAAGTATTTGGTCTAAATTTAGATTAAATACATAGACAAAGTTGTTATATTTGAGACCAGAGGGAGTAACAACTAACAAGTAACACAGACCTTTGTACTATGCAACACAACAAATACGACAAAGGTAAATGATAAAAGTTGTACTGCTAAAAGTGCAAGGAAACTATAATTCCCAATTGTAACAAGGTTGTAGATTTATTGAATCACCAATGCCTGACCAAAGATATGCCTGACCAAGGAAACTATTACTTTTGTCACTGTTACACATGGAAACAACTGTAATTGTATATCCTTGAGATCATGGTCTTCAGGCTTATTTGAGAGGAAAAAGTTTAGATCAACATGTACAAATAAACAATTTTGTATAGTGTAACAATGCAATCATGTCCTTCACTTCGTGAAGATTAAGAAAAATATGAAACCAAAGAAATAATACAAAGGATAAGCAATCTACAACAAACTCAAAAAATAATTTACAACCGAAAGAAAAGAAAAACTTTACTCATAGGATCAAAACAAGTAGAGAATTGACCAGTGTTATAAGATCAATCCATCCTTCACAATTTGCTCCAACCAAGATGCTATATCCGACATAGATGGACGCTCACTCGGATTCTCTCTCACAGCAAGCTCTGCTATATCGCCAAGTTTAAGCAAAGGCTCAACATTTCTCGGAAGAGCAACGTAGCGATCGATTACGGCAGCTGCCTTACCTTGTTTGATCAAAGGCACTGCCCACTCAACAACATTAGGTGGATCAAATTCTCTATCAAAAGCCTTCCTTCCACTTAGAATTTCCAACAACACAATCCCGAAGCTGTAAACATCACTTTCCATGTCGCCTTTAAGATCTTTATCACTCGAAGTAAGATGTCCAAAGTCGGAAACTCTAGCCCCCCATTCTGAATCCAAAAGAATATTGGAACTCTTGAGATCCTTATGAACAATTGGAGGTAATAGTTCTTTGTGAAGGTACTCTACACCTTTTGCAGATTGCATAGCTATCTTAAGCCTTAAGCTCCAATTAAGAGGAGAAAGACCACCATGAATGTGATCAGAAAGTGTACCATGCGACATATACTCATAAACAAGCAACCTCTCACCCATCTCAGCACAATAACCCAACAAGTTAACAATATTAACATGACGAATTTTGCACAAAATTTCCAACTCCATTTCAAAGTCGCGGTTGTTGGTGTGTATTATTGTCGCAGCGTTCGCTCTCTTCACAGCAACCACTCTCCCATCCGCCAAAGCAGCTTTGTAAACAAATCCATAACTTCCCCTCCCAAGCTCATTAAACTCCTTGAAACCATTGGTAGCGTCTTTCAACTCCGAAAGCCTGAAAACCTGAGGTAATCCAGGACAAGACGCAACTGAAGAAGATGAATGAAGAAGACCATTACCATTACCATTCACATCATCATCATCCTCTTGTTCATGTTTACCAATACAAGACTTAGATTGTTTCTTTGTCTTATGTTGTCCCCTTGAACAAATCAAACATCGACAAATACACCCAAAAGTCAAAATCAGCAACAAACACAAAACAGAAGATCCGGTTATGACAACCCATCTACGAAGATGATGCCAATGCAAAAACCCATTCGAAGAATGAAGTTTACAAACACTCAAACAAGAACTGTTCTGACAAAGAGAACAAGCCGTGCAAACTCTATCAGAATTTTGAGTACAAGGACTAGACAAAAAAAATCCTTGTGAACAATTATAACCACAAGGTGAACAAATCCTCAAATCTTGTCTAACACATAAACTTGTTAAATCTGGTTCATTAAGAGCACTAACATTGAAATCAAACTCATTAACTTCACAAGAACTTGACCTACAAAGACCAGGACTTGAAAGCTCCAAAGGAGGGTCAAAATCAGGCTTCGAAGCGTTGACCAACCAACAATCTAGAAGAAGATCATCTTCTCTTATACCACAAGTTGTATAATCAGAAGAAGCAATTGCCATGAAGCCATTACCTTTTGGAACCAAAGATGAATTCAAATCACCCCAACATTCAACCACATGATTATCCTCCCGAATGCCGCAGAAATGACGTGCTCCACCCGAAAGTGAAACAAAATGAATCTCCTTTGGCGGAGGTTCTATATCGCCCCAACATCTCACATCGCCGGAGATATTCGAAACTCCACAAACGGCGGTTCTCCCCGCCACCAAAACAGCAAAACTATCCGAAACATTGGAAACTTTCAAATCTTCCGAATTGGGTCCCCAACAAACTAACCCTCCATCTCTAACCCCACCACAGGTAAACCCTTCTCCGGAAACAACCCGATTCATTTCAAGATTAGTAACCGATTGATCAGAAAACGAATCATTAAGCACCGCCATTAAAGTACCATTCTTAGTTTTTGTAGTAATTTGCCAACAATCTACAGTTCCGGAATCACGATCGGAGTAGTAAGATCCTCTAACAGCACAGACATGATTCTTACCGGCAGCGATGTGGGAGTAAGCGGTGGTCCGATACGACGGTGGAACCAAAACGGGATCTGCGTTTTGCTTGGAAGTAGCAGCCCAACATAACGCCTGCGAAGTGTTTGCTAAAATGCCGCAGAGAAAACCTTCACCACCAGAAAGTGCTGACATGGCAGGGATATTAGAAACATAAGAGGAAGAAGAAAGAGATTGCGGTGAAGTAGTGTTTTTGCCCCAACAAATAACGTCTTGTTTACCACTTGCATCGATGGAACAAAACAATTCGTATTCTCCGAATGAAGCTGAGATTGGTCCCATGGTGCCAAAAGCGTTTGTACCATGAGAGAAAAAGAAGATAAGGATGAATATGAGTGATGATTGAAATGGGTTAAATGGAATTTGCATGGTTGATTTGGGGTATTTTGGAACAGAGTTGTGGTTGTAGTGTCATGGATGTTGAAGGGAAAGAAAAGGATGTGTTTGTGAGTTTTAAGAGTGTTTTTGTTTGGTGAGTGATGATAAAGAAGAAGAAGTAACAATAGTGTTTGTGTTTGCGAGTGATGATGATGACGATGAAATAACGTGGGTTTCGTTTGCCACCTTTTTTTTTTACAATTCCCACTTCGACCGTTAAATTTAACAACCTTAAATGTACCCGACTACAGTTTAGTTACTTTGCAGTTTGCACTTTTTTTTTTTTAAGTAGTCTATTAGAATTTCACTATTTAAGGTTAACAAGTAAAAATATGAAAGTAAAATTTTTTTTGGTAAACAAGGGTCAAAAGACCCTAGTAAGAAACAATTACAAGGAAAATTATTCGAGGTGTAGCAACTCCGACAAATCAGCCGTAAAAAGTAAACTAATAAGAGTCGGACAAACAAGACTCATAATAAATCAAGGAACTCCCTATATCACACCATATGTTAGCTAATATATCGGTACATTTGTTGACCTCGTGGGAGGAGTGTTGAATTATATGTAATATTTTTAACAACTAAATTATGCTCACATTACTATACTTATTTATTTTTAATTTTGCGTAAAAAAAATTATTTTGAAAAATGCTAACATATTTAAGGAACTTGATATATTATAAAATATAAAAATATTGTTTTAGTTGTTATATATTGAACTGATAATATAATGAGAAAAACTGAATATCTATTTTTTTACGAGGTTTCATCATGATTATAAGATAGGTAGATGTCGTATTTCTGCTAAAAATCTTAAAACTTTAGAGATATGTTATTTTTATATATCTAACATTAACTCACACTTGAAATCAAACAATCTCTTTCTAAATATGAATTCACATCTTATAATGGATCCGATATTAGAATTTACTCTCAAAATCATATTAAGTCGAACCAAGAGACTCTGATACCATTTATTTGAGAATTACAGACAATACTAAAAGTAATATTTTAGACATAAAATACCTCTCTTATATATTCTCTTAGAATTAAGTTCTTGGGTCTAACTCAACCCTACCAAATTGGTTTGTAAGGTGAGAATTGCTCTCACTTACTCCCTCCGTCCCATATTATAAGGGAAGAAAAAAAAAACACTTATTAAGAAAACCAAAACTTGAGAATTTGAAATATGATTTTGTGGGTTTTTCTTGAAATAAGTTGCATGGGAAGATGTAAAAACAAATTTGATTGGTTGTGGTTTATTGAAAAAAGGAGAGAGAAAAAAAAATTAAATGCAATTTGCATTTAATTTTATAAGAATAATTAAAAAAACATTCTTGAAAGTTGTTTTTTCCCTTATAATTTGGGACAAAAAAAAAGGTCATTTGGAGCGTAGATATAACTGGTGGGTGGCCTGATCGGAAACCCGTTAGGCGGCCAAGCGGATCATGGAGAGACTGTGATACCATCTTAGAATTGGGTGTTGGGTCTAACTCAACCCTACAAAACTGGCTTGTATGGTAAAGATTGTCACTTCTTAACACACCTCCTCGTGCGGGCCTAACTCAACGCTACAAAACCGACTTTTAATATGAGAATTGCCCTCACTTATAAACGTACATTTAGGTCATTTCGCAACTGATGTGTGACTTCTTAATACATTTAACATTTTGTACATTTATAATCAATGTAGACCTTAACTGTCTATACTTAGGGTGTGTTTGAATTGACTTATTTTTGAGCTTACGTAAATAAATAAGTTTTTATGCATTTTTATAAACTTTTCAAGATAGTTTATTAAAAAATAGCTTATAATAAATACAATTTTTGTTAGGGAAAACTTACAAATTAACATAAAACTTAAAACTCAAAAATAAACTTTATTTATTTGCATAAACTATTTTCATAAGCTCAAAAATAAACTGAATCTAAACGCACCCTTAAAACTCAACACTACACAGAGGCATTCTTGCTTGGACACAAAAATATAGGCACAAAATTTAGGCGCACACACATTAATTAAAAAAATTAAAAGAAAAATAAAATAGTCACCTCAATTCATTAATTATTTTTTACTTATGTGTGTATGCCTAACACCTCAAATTTATGATCGTGGCAAAGTAAGTATTTCTTCACTGTACACAAGGATCTACTAGATTTTATATGTAGGCAGAAGATGGGGCCAGGAACCAGCTTAGGAGAAGAAAGCGGCGTGGGTGAGTGTGAAATGTGAATGTCCACTAGTTAGGGAATGAACAAAGACACCTAATTTATTAATTGCACTTGATTCGTGATCCAACGGAGAGTATGGGCTCTGTAAACTTTCTAAAAGGACAAAGGGATCTCATCTAATGTGCTAACTTTCTACGTAATTATGCACTAGTACGTAGTACTTCATTGCGTTTAGTGCAATCAACATAACAGAACTTGTTTATATCAAGTTGAATTAATGTATAGTCAACTAATAAATGTTTACTTTTGTGTTTTTTATTAGGTTCGTCCACTTGAATCAATTATATTTAATCAGATAATTAATTGTAGGTATATCTTTCGGCTGATATTAATTGAGAGACAGGTTGACAACGAAGACTAATCTGGTGATCTGTGGTATTATCCCAGCGGAAGTTTAGTCTTGTGTGGCTGAATGTGGAGACATGGAGTCAACTCAACACTTGTTTATCTCTTGCCGCATTTTTGGTTCCCTTTGGTCATCTGTTAGATTGTGGATTGGCTTGTTTTCGGTGGTTCCTCAAAATCTAACAGACCATTTCATTCAGTTTTCCTAAAAAAAATTATAAAAAAAAGAGTGCGCCGCTCCTTCCTACAGCTTATTTGGCTCTTATGCGTCCGGGTCATTTGGAAGGAAAGAAATCAGCGCTTATTCAGAAACTCGGAACAGTCCTTACCTAAGTTGTTGGACAAAGTTAAACTTTATTTTTACTGGTGGTTGAAAACTACAAATATCTTATTAGTTTGCAGCTACCATAGATGGTGGTCGAGCCCGCTGATTTGTTTGGGCATGGTATAATTGTGTTTTCACATTTGTTTTTTTCGTTTTTAGCACATGTAAACTTTTGTAGTCTTTTTTGACGCACTTTGTGCTGAAGGAACTAATTGATTTAGTTATATATATATATCATTTTACCTTGTTAAAAAAAATAAAAAATTAGTTCAATCTTCTATTTTTTTTAGCAGATTAGACGCGGTTTAAAATTTTCAATTAAAAAAAAACTGAAATTTACAGGCAGTTTTATACTCCTTTAATTTCTATCGAACTTGCGTGTAAAGTTGAACCATGGGCATTTTGTAAGTTTGTTTGATTTGGTTGTTGTAGCCAAAAGGTGAGAAACACCTAACTTGCATATTCCATATTCCCCAGCACTCACTCAATTTGGCTTCTTTCATCTTTTGCTTTTTGGTTGCTCATGTGGATTTGTAAAGTATTTTGTCCTATTCAAAATTGTACATAAATTATTGTTTGGCTAAATTAGTCTTTTGGTTCTTTAACTTATTTGTTAATTTCATTGTAGTCCTTTAATTAATTACTGTTATATTTTGGTCTCTTAACTATGCTTCTGTCTGCCAAATAAATTTTTTCTGTTAAAATTTGTCAAAAACCGTTAAACATTCATGAAAGTCCAAAAATTTCATAAAATTTACCAACTTCATTCATCATCTTCATCACCCACCCATAAAAATTATAATCACCCCTTCATCACCTTCATTACTAAATCCAAATTATCCCGAAACTTCAATGGTCGATTTTCCCCAAATTCAAAACCCTAACCCACAAATTCTTAACTAGAATAATTATGTGAAATGGAAATTGAACACAGAATGAAAGAGAGGCGTTCGAATATGCAAGTTAGGTGTTCCAAAAAATTTCAATTCTGAAAAAAAATTGAAATTTACAGGCAATTTTATACTCCTTTAATTTCTATCGAAGTGTAAAGTTGAACCATGGGCATTTTGTAAGTTTGTTTCATTTGGTTGTTGTAGCCAAAAGGTGAGAAACACCTAACTTGCATATTCGATATTTGATCATTTAATTTAAAATTGGTACTTACTGGCGTATTTCAAAATGTCATTGCGCAGAAGAGATGTAACGAGAGAGTGAGGCACGAAGAACAAGTACGCGAGGCGAAATTGAGAGTTGTGTTCACAGACATGATTTTAGAGGGAGGATGATGTTTGGTTTGTAAGAGTTAGTTAAGAAGAAACAAACAATATTGATTTAAATTTTGTGAAAATAAAGGCGTGTTCGAAACAGTTTTACTTTTTAGTTTTTAAAATGCATAAGTTAACCTTCCAAAAAAAAATAGAAAATTTCAACTTCACAATTAATTAAGAATTTCTTGGTGGAATGACCTAGAATTTCAAAACAGCTGATTGGATCACGTGAATACTCAGTCAGAGTTGTCTGGCCTCTCCAATTTGATTGCCCGTCAAACAATTACTATAAAAAACAATGTTAATAAAAGATAAGAATAAATTATTAATACAAGTATACAACAAAGAGGTCAAATAGACATGTTTGAACTTGAAACTTGGATGGTTCTTTGATTTGGTTGTGTAAGGTACAGCCACTATTTCTACTAATTGAGGGGTTCTCGATATGGCAGGAAAACCAAACTCATGGAGATCCACCAGAACCTAAACTTAAGTCAATGGCTGAAACTCACACACTCACCTAAATATATGTAAAATTAACTAATTAACCATAAGTATATATGAGTGTCAAAATTAGGGTTCACACGAATCACTCACAAAGCCGCTTGAACACCTCTTTCACTCATCCGGTCACTTCACTCACTATGTAATTTATGTTAAACTATGTAATTTAATTACTAATGTCACCAAACTATGTTAATTACTTGTGATGAACTATGTAATTTAATTATTATACAACATTTTGCATTTAACAAAAGGAATTCGAACCGAGTTTGGACAGATAATTAATTATGCGTGATTTTGCTGCAAGTTTGGATTTGGGTGTAAAAACCCGAACCCAATGGGTGTGAGTTTTGATTTGTCACCCATACAACATTTAAGTTTGAGTTTGAGTGATTGTTTTAGGTGTAAGTTTAGATACCGTAAAATCGTCACTAATGGACACTCATTATCATCCCTAATCGCTCTTGTGGCCTTGTTCTACTGCGGTTGCATGTGCACCACTATGCATGTTTCATATTGGTCAAACCCATATAAGAAGGGTCCCAATCTTCAAGTGCATCAGAACAATGTGTCCAATTGGTTCCCATGGTAAGAATTTTTGTGGTCCCCTTGTAAGATCTTCAGCAGAAACCAGCTAGACCAAAAACAATGTATAATAACATGTACGATTGAAAATGATCCTAGTCACTGTTTATTAAAAAAACAAAATTTGAATGATATAATATTGGTAAGTTTAATGCTTCAAAAAAAATATTGGTAAGTTTAACATTTGTAATAAATTGGTGTTTTTAATTTACTTTTTTTTTCATTCAAGATATTATATATATAAAATATTAAAGTCTTTTAATTTTTTAGTATTAAATTGATCATTAACTTTATAATAGATTATATTGTTATTCTTTTAATCATCCACCATTATCATTACAAAATATTGTTCGTTGTTCGAGAGAATATCTATATTGAACTTTTTGACTAACCCACTAGAGGGATTATCTTCATTGAACTCAGCCGATGTTTTGGTGTACGGGTGAGTAGAAGGAAAATATGCATGTGTTGATTTGACTAGAGTTCAAAGTTGCTTCAAGCAAAGTGGTCAAACATGAGATAACGTGTTTTGATAATTAGCATGCATTTATACCATTTACATTTGACACATTTGGTTTCCTAGCACTAGATGTTATGAATATTTGAAAAGTATTCAAAGAGTCATGCATAACAATGTGGTGTCTCCTGAATCTCTAGATGTAAGAATATGTAATATTTAATTTATAATATAATACATATTATAAAATAAATGGTACTCATCCTAGTCTTATATATAAGCAAAAATTCAAAAAAAAGAACACATCATTTAAGAAAGTAGGTTAAGCGCATTGATTGAGGAGAAAAAATACTTTATTTTCAATTATACCCTTCTTGGAAAGTGTAGAACATTGCATTTATTGGTTGAATCAATATTCAATTTCATGATAAAATTGAAATAATGGCATAAAACATAATGATTGAAGTAGACTTTTATTTATATTTAAGAATTTTAATTTTTTTTATTTTATTGCTTATATTTAAAACCGAAAAAAGTATATATTTCGAGATATTTTGTTCACAATTTTTAAGACGGGTAGATTCTCTCATCTAAGGTTATGTAACCATTTTTGTAAGGTGACATAAGTATACAATGGCATGTACTAAGTAAATGACCAAACAAACACTTTAGTAACAAATGGTCATTAAAACAATAATCTATTATAAAATTAAATGATCAATTTTTTTTTGACAATTAATTTGAAAGTTAAAAAATTAAAATAACCAATTTATTACAAACCTTAAATTTAAAGAGGACACTTTGATGCATTTAGCTTGGTATGATTAAGATTGATTTTTTTTTTTTTGATAATTGATAAAGATTGATTGAACTCGAAAACAATAATTAGCTGATATAATATTTTTTTCTTACGCATAAGTGTGAATATTAATCTATAAAAGTAACTAAAAAAATTACCCCTTCTAATTAACATACTCCCTCCATTTCTTTTTAAATGTATTTTTAGAATAGTAACACCAAATTAAAAAAGTTGATTTTTTCATCTTATTTTTCTATTATATCCTCATCATAAATCACCAATAAATTCTTATTTTTTTGCACACATTTTTCTCTTTCCAATAAATTTAATTATTATCTATAAAACAAAACAAAAATTTAATATTCCTTCAAAAAACAAAAATTTATGTAAAAATAAAAAAAATCAAAACAAACTTTAGTTTTTCAAATATCTAGCAATATATGTTTTATCGAAGAAAAAAAAAAGTTATTGACAATGAGTATAATCGACAAATCTTACCTTTAAAAATCAAAACGACAGTTACATAGAAACATCAAATTCGAAAAAAATGACACTTATAAAAAAAAGGAATGGAGTATATTTTGTATAATATCGTATGTCATGCAGCTATATCACACTATGATTAACGATAAAGATTGATTTTATTCTAGTTGTTTATGATATATGGGGGATTATTTAAAAAGATTTTGTATTAGTGGATGATTTTTGCTTAGATTTTGGATTGTACATTTGTACAAGTGGGGATGATTTTGTGTAGCAAAATTTTAACAGACTAGTCATATGGTTTTTTCTTTTTTTTGACGAAACAGACTAGTCATATGTTAGGTACTGTGTGTGCATGTAATATTTATTTTCGTGTTAGTTACATATATACTCAATTAATTTATCAATAATTAATGTTTGTTTATATTTTATGGATCATCTATTAGGTATAATTGACTAGCTTAAATTTTATTTTTTGAAAAAGCCAAATGAATATATATAAAATAAAAAGAGTGGTTAAGCACAAGGTGTGCTTAACAAAAATAGTTTACACAAACAACAAGAGAATAAAAGTCTTAAGGCTTAAGCAAACCAATTTCTAATCCCTAAACAAACTAAAGGATTAGACCGCCACGAGTTGAAATCATAGTCAAAGTTATGCTTACGGGTGTTCAGCCACCACCAAGAAATAATTTTCACTTTCTCTACCAATGCTTCAACAGATAATTCTTTATGGGCAAACAACCTGTTATTTCTCTCTTTCCAGATAGACCAACAACACGCTAACCATAACACTTGAGATCCAATCTGCGACTCTTTACCAACGGGAAAAATATTGCAAAACTGAGAGACATGATCGGCCACAACATTCGGTAAAGGACCAAAAATACCTAGCCAGTTTAAAATTTTAATCCAAAGAGGCGAAGACATATCACAACCAACTATCAAGTGATCAATAGTTTCGGCGACTCCACATCCTCCTAGGCACAACTCTGAATCTTCAAGATGCATCCCACGACGGGTCAAATTGTCTTTTGAAGGTAATCTATTATTGAGAAGTCTCCATGCAAATAGGGATACCTTTAACGGGACAACTTTATTCCAAATAACGTCGTTGTGTGTTGCCAGCGCGACGGGAACCAAATGTGTTAACAAATGATATGCATTTCTGACTGAGTATCCAATGGAAGGATCAGGACGCCATATCCATTTATCCATGATATCAACCTGCAAAAACAAATTTTCCAAAACAGCATAACACTCCAAAACCAAATCCTCCTCCCACGCAAAGAGATGTCTACGCCATCTCCACCCATTACCCCCAGCGTCCCAACCTCGCCTATACATATCAGCCACCGTGATATTTTTATCGAGAGTCAACTCAAAAAGTCTATTAAAACGAGTAGACAAAGAACCGCCCTCTAACCAACTATCCTTCCAAAACAAAGTCTCTTCCCCATTTCCCACCTTTCTACTAATGTTATTCTCAAACCATCTACCAATACTCAAGCCAATCCCGTCTCTAACATCACACAAGTCTTGCCACCACAAGGAAGCTTGTCTCCCCCCTCTCGTAATTCTACCATCTGTCATCCCATACTTAGCCACCAAAACCTTAAACCATAATCCCTCTCTATCCACCAAAAACCTCCAACTCCATTTTCCTAAAAGAGATAAATTAAATTCTCTAATCCTACGCACTCCTAGCCCGCCCCCATCTCTGTCAAGACAAACCTTGTCCCACTTTATCCAATTTATTTTCCTAATGTTCTCACTCCCACCCCATAAAAAAGATTTAAAAAGGGACTCAATCGAATGAATAATACCTGCAGGAGCCTTGAAGAAGGAAAGAAAATAAACCGGCAACGACGACAAGTCAGATTTGAGTAGAACTAAGCGACCACCCATCGATAAGGAACGACTTTTCCACCCAGACAACCTCTTCCTAATTTTCTCAAGCAATGGTATCCACAACGAATGGCGACGAGGATTACCACCAATAGGGAGGCCTAGATAGATAAAAGGAATCTGACCAACTTTACAATTCACCACCAAAGATGCATCGATCAACCAATTATCATCCACATTAATACCCACAAGCATACTTTTATGAAAATTAACTTTCAGCCCCGACACCAACTCAAACAAAATCAGAAGGGCTTTTATGGCCCTAATGTTAGCCCAACTCTTCTCACCCACAATCAAAGTATCATCAGCAAATTGCAAATGAGAAATGCAAACTTGAGAGTCTGGGACATCACCAATCATATAACCCTTAAATAATTCTGCATTCACTGAAGTCTTCAACATCACATTCAATCCTTCAGCAGCTAATAGAAAGAAAAACGGAGATAAAGGATCCCCCTGCCTCAAACCTCTACCAAAATGGAACTCCTCTGTCGGACTACCATTAACTAGGACTGAAGCTGTAGCAGAACTAATACATTCCAAGATCCACTTGTGCCATTTAACTGAGAATCCCATTTTGGTCATAACCAGTACCAAATCTTATATTCTTTAATTTGTTGGTCTCTAACATTATAATAGCTAGCACATACTATTTATTATTTATTACATATATTATATATTTTAAAGATTAAATTAGAGAGAAAATAATCTTATAGTGATTAATAAATTGATGGTTATTTTTTGTTCGTTATGAAGCACAGCTAGATCCAAATTATTGTTTTTTTTTTTACTATAAATTCTTATCTCATTTCATTCAACATAATATCGTAAATACATATTGGAACATCAATAAAAATATGGAAACTAGCTAAAAATGTAGCCTCCCGATCTAGTCTATAGCCGACTTCATTTGTTTGTCTCCTAACAAATTTAACATGGGAGTTCACAAGATTTGTGGCTAGAATAATTCTACAATCTCTTAAGATATATCACAAAGGTTCGAGTTGTACTGCTACGGTAAAGACAGTCCACTATTCTTTTGCAATCTATGTCAAAATCCACATCTCTTAATCATAATGCATCCACACACTTTAGTGCACTTAACAACCTCATAGCTTCTTCAATCTCCACATCAAGGAGAGGTTCTAACCATTCAATTTTTGCAGCCACGTATCTTCTTTCATCGTCATTTACACACATACCAATTCTCACTTTGTTACAAGTAGAACAAAAGGAAGTGTCTTGATTTCCTACACTGTTCACATATAATAATTATAGCGTTGCGCACCGAGTATACACCATCGTGCTCTAATTTCCAAACTAGCTTATCAGTTCGAACCGTTAATCTTGATGAGTCTCAATAACATATCAAATGATTTTCAAAAAAAAAATTAAAAAAACTATGGATTATATATATAATATAAACTTTCGATTCAACGATAAATTTTGTAAAATTCCTATTTATTATAGTAGTATTCGTAATTTATGCATGGTAAAAAATTTGATAAAGTCTTGCGCCATAAACATGACCTTCTAGATTCTCATTTAAAATTGACATTTTTGTGGTATATTGCATTAAAGATAAGTTCTTATTCGACTCCACACTTTGTTTGGTGGCTTTCGATGGGGATGACATAGGTAATAGATGAAACATATCTACCTCCTTTCATTTTGTTATTTGTCTCTAACTTATATATAGCAATGATGGAAAACAAAATATCATCATTCATCATGCATGTACTGCCACCGTCCCACATCGACCTACATGCATCTATGAGCCCTTCAATAGGTCCTCAACCACTCTAATGAATCTAAAAAAATCATGGTATGTACCATAATATAATTCAAACTGGAAATAAAACGATGGAGTTGGTGAGGAGAAATAGGGCCCTTTTGTGATTTGTTAATTCGTGGGAATTGATGTAGTGTTGTTAGAAAGCACATGGATTGTCTAGTATGAAGAGAAATGGAACTTATTATATTAGCTTATATAGATTGATCCTCTCTAATATTTTTCTCTTCCTATTAAAGGAAAGACTACAAAATTATGACAGAAATGTAAGCAGCTGTTGGGGACATGTAGGACATGAATTGAATGGCAAAAGAGTGACTTAATTACTCCATTGAAACTACCGTAGGAAATTCCCCGCGTGACCAAATTAACATAAAGTTTTGGGACATGCTATGTGTTGATGCGGATGACTGGAAACTAATTAACCGGATGTTTGTAAACACTGAACTAAGAATTATCCGCAAATATTGCGCAACTCCCCCAGAGTACAATTATCAAGACACAAGAATTATATATATGGTTGATAACTCAGGCACTTTGTATGTTTCGGTTTTAACGAAGCTCTGGTCTTATTATATATAAGTGATTCAAAAATGTACGTTATAAAAGGATAAATAGGAAATATTTGTTACCAAAGTTCACATTCAACTGAGTCTTAGCTCATCATGTACTATAAAAAAGGAGCACATGGAAGACTTTGAAAATTAAGCTAAGAATTAGGAGATATTAGTTGAATGCAACGTACCAAATAAAAAATTGAGTAAATATCTCCTATTTAATAGGCAACAAGTTTAATATAATAAAAATAATTAAAATTAATTTTCAAATCAAATTAAATAAATAAATTATGAAATACACAACTTTTGAAATATCCAAAAATATCCAACAATCCCCACATATTTCAAAAGTTTTAAAACCAATATTAAACTAACATTGTTTTGAAATTATTGCCTGAGTCACCTTTGAGTGTGATGCATCAAACTGGTGTAGCAAGCTATATGAACCAGTGCTAGAATGATATACTTAACACACAGTGAATTTGGTGTAGCAAGCTATATGAACCAAAACCACTTGGCGTATGTTAACGGTATAACACTCGCATCACACCCCCACAATTCTCGTGTTACGTGGTGTTGCGCATTTAGGCCGTGCGCGTGTCTGGTTTTCATGAGTGCTCTAGAGACCCGCCACGGTCTCATGCAAGCGGCCCCACTTGACACTCATATAGGTGATTCCATCTAGTGTATGCTACAACCATACACTA
Source organism: Trifolium subterraneum (assembly GCA_951799995.1). Lineage (NCBI taxonomy): Eukaryota > Viridiplantae > Streptophyta > Magnoliopsida > Fabales > Fabaceae > Trifolium > Trifolium subterraneum. The sequence continues at coordinate 33,749,548 of OX637463.1, forward strand.
CTCATAAGAGCTTATGGTAATCATTAAAAGCCTTTAAGCTTACCCCTCAAATTAATTTTAATTTAGCACTTCTCATAGCCAATATCATAACACATAGGAAATGGACAAAATAATTTAGTGCTAACTTAACTAACAAGTAACTTGTTTTTACCCATATGAACCTTCTTCATGGGATCTCCAATCACAAAGGTTGGGTTCCCATTACTTGTCGTTTTCCAGTGGCATATCCATTCCTATCAATTTTCTTCCCAAGGGTTTAGTATCCGGATCCGCTATAAATTTACAAATATTGACTAAGACGTCTCAAAGCCAATTAATCTCATAATTTCATAAGTTTATAAATAAACTCGATTTTCACAATAAATTCATACGAGTCTACTTAGATGACTACTAAGCAACAACTTATTCATCAATAAAATAAATCTACTTTTAAATTTATTCTTATTGGCTAATATCTCTTTATCATCATTGTATTAATTAATTTAATACAATGGCTCTTTAATAATATATGCTTCCCAAAATATCAGTATCCAATATTACACAAAAAAAAAAAAATACCTTTTCAAACAGGGTATATACATATATTGGCAAAACAAATTAGGATACATATTAATTGTATTCCCCCCACAATTAGATATATTTTGCATGAATTGAATTGCACATTTTACTCAAATTTATACCTAGAGATTTGCTTTATTTTTCAGCCTTACCAAACTTCTCGCAAATATACACATTCTGATAAAATAATTTATATCACTTCACAATTACTCATTCCATGCTTGCATCCATTTTATATGAAATATTTTCAAAGTGAATAATACTTGCACTATAAAATTGTTCACATATCTTCAAATTATAATTCTCATGCACACATCAGAATAAAATCTACAAAGAGAATTCTCCTATTGAAAATCATAAACTCATGAGAGCCAAATATTAAATAAGACTTCACTAAAATAAAGCTGATAAAGTTCTAGCAAAAGTGACATATATATTCAAAAGCATCACATAATAATATGGATAATTTACACAGAACAATAGAATGATTCCATTTTCACCAAAACATGTAGAATAATTATATCTCTGTATTAATGCATACCCATAATATTTATCAAAGAGCATCCTGATAATCACACAAGCATATTTGCAGCAACAACCGAATAACATACATATATTAATAGGCGATCTCAAATTATAAATATCATAAATAATCCAGTATATAAATAATTTGTCTCATCAAATTCCAATTGAGTTCATTCAAGGAAATTAACTACCAAAGAGTATATAATAAAAATTGAACAACCATGATAACAAATAATTCTGAGACTTTAAAAAATGAAAACATAAATAGTCTAAGACTTATTAGGAAGTGAAAAACATAAACCAAAACTTATTAGGGAATAAAAAAAAACATGAACTAGTCTAAAACTTATTAGGGAATGAAAAACATAAACTGGTCTTCTGAAATACCAATAACAAAGAGTCCCTGATCACAGTACCCCTTTCCAACAAACACATCATTCTTTGTCATTACTACCTTATCAGATTCGAATGACACTTTAACCCCCACTTTATTCAACAGTGCCACGGAAATCAAATTGGTCCTGATAGTTGGCACATGTAGCACATCACTTAAAGCCAAAGTCTTCCCGGAAGTGAGCTTCAGATTTACTTTGCCTTTTCCATTAACCGCAGTAGTTCTAGAGTCACCAAGATAAACTTGATCTTCATCATCCCCCACACAAGTGTAGGAGATAAAGGCAGCTTTATTTGAACATATGTGTCTTGTGGCTCCTGAATCTACCACCCATTTTTTCACATCACTGCGGCAATAATATCATCATCATCTTTCTTATCATCTCCTAAGGTCAAATTTGCTTTTGGCTTAGGAGGCATGTTATTCGTTTTCTGATATCTGCAGTAATAAGCTTTATGACCCGGCTTTCCACACACATAGCAGTTTGCTTTAAAGTTGGGGTTAGTAACTCTAAGTACGGGATCAGTTCTATTTTCATACCTCTTCTTTTTGTGAGCATTACTTTGGATCAAATTTGCCCGTGATTCCAAAGCTTTTGCCCGTGCAGCATCACATTCCTTTCGACTGCCGTCTTCAATGATTACATGCTTGATGAGATCAACCAGGGACATTTGCGTGTGCTTATGTTTCAGCTGCTGCTTATAATCATTCCAAGAGCTCGGTAATTTTTCCACCAAGGCACCAGCAACAAACACGTCTGGCAGGTCGATTTTCTCAGCCTTCAATTCTTCAAGGAGTTTATGATACTCGTTGATTTGGGCTTTGATCTCCTTGTCCTCCACCATTTGCCATCGGAGATAGTTTCCAACAACAAACTTTTGTTTGGTAGCATCCTCAGCAGTGTATTTGATGTTCAGGTTATCCCAAATTTCGTTCGCACCCTTGTACGAACAGTAGACATCGAAAAGATCGTTAGACAAAGTACTAAGAATTGTGTAACGACAAACCTTATTGGCATGCTTCCACCCCTCCACTATTTTGGGATCAGCTTTAGCTTCATCAGGTTCAGCAACGGTGAGTGCAGAAGTCACACCTTTGACGTCTAGTAATGAGAAAACACGTTCAGCCCAACGTCGAAAATTCTGCCCTTCAAAAACTTCAATTTTGGATACATCAGGGAGTGATTTGGAGTAGTTAACCACTGTTGAGGAGCCAGCACCAGAATCATCAACCTTTTGGGAATCATCGACATTTTTTCCGTTCTCAGATTTTTCACCATCATTTCCAGCCATAATTCCTTAGATTGTTGATGCGGATGACTGGAAACTAATTAACCGGATGTGTGTAAACACTGAACTAAGGAATTATCCACAAATATTGCGCAACTCCCCCAGAGTACAACCGATTCTTCTCGATGATAAACGTACCGAGGCTATCAAGACACAAGAATTATATATATGGTTGATAACTCAGGCACTTTGTATGTTTCGGTTTTAACGAAGCTCTGGTCTTATTATATATAAATGATTCAAAAATGTACGTTACTCATAAAAGGATAAATAGGAAATATTTGTTACCAAAGTTCACATTCAACTGAGTCTTAGCTCATCATGTACTATAAAAAAGGAGCACATGGAAGACTTTGAAAATTAAGCTAAGAATTAGGAGATATTAGTTGAATGCAACGTACCGAATAAAAAATTGAGTAAATATCTCCTATTTAATAGGCAACAAGTTTAATATAATAAAAATAATTAAAATTAATTTTCAAATCAAATTAAATAAATAAATTATGAAATACACAACTTTTGAAATATCCAAAAATATCTAACACAATATATGTGTTGGTATTAATTTAAAATAAAAAAGTTGTAGCTGCCACCACCCGCCGCTGCAACCTTTTCGGAGCGCCGCTGTGGTCCTGTGGATACCACAGTCCACATCAACATCAATGTCCGCCAACATATCCTTCTCAATTATCAAAATTGTCAAACCGTTCAATCTCTCTTGTGACATTGATGATCATTTTAACCAAACCAAGAAAATTGTCATTACTATCTTGATATGATTTTTCATTTGATCCTCTAAAGGCAAGATTATACTTGGCAAGACATTTCACAACTGAAAATATTCTATCTAAAACTTGTCTCCAACGCTCTTTCTCTTTCCTAATTTCTTCTTGCAAGTGTTTATCAATTGTCTGATTTTTATTCAATCTTACTCTCAATTCATTCCAAGTTTTCATATTAGTCATATGTATTGCATTGTTTTCAAGTTGTTTGAGTCTTTGACTGAGATGCTTCCAATTGTTGTAAAAATTGGACCTAACAGAATAATAAACCACACACACATATATATATATATATATATATATATATATATATATATATATATATATATATATATATATATATATTTGAGTAATTCAACAAATGTCAGAGAGAACAAATTAAAATAGAGATCATAAGAACGTATTTTATAATTGTAATAACTGATGTCGGCGCTACCGCATAGTAAACGACGTCGGAATCACAAACAGCTATACCTGCAAAATAGTAAACCATAAAACAAAGAATTATGTAGCCTATTTCAAACTACATAGAATCATAATCATAAGAAATACCAAGTTCTTATTTTTGAATGGAAGGCATTAGCCGCAATCAAAAATTAATTAAGTTTCAATTAATATTAACAAGAATAAAAAATCTCATCAACATGTGGCATTCTTCAATAGATATAAAATTATTAGAAGTAGTATTCAGAACCTGTTTCAGCAATAATAGAAGAAGCAACGACTACGGATGATAAGTCTCATGGTTTTGATGAAGTCCACTACCAATCTCAGTTTCTTTAAAGTTTCCAATTTGATATAACTTCTGACCAAGGGCATAATATAAATCCTTAAGATTGTTGTGAAAATTTGACCTATTCACAATAATGAAACACATATATTTGAGTAATTCAACAAATATGAATGAGAATAAAATAAAACAGAGGTTACAGAAGCTTATCTTATGATTGCAGTAATTGATGTCGGCATCCGTAAATTATACAGCCACGAATTCAGTACCAAAGAATAACCTGTAAATTATCAAACCATGAAACAATATCTGAGGCGTGCTGGTCACAATGTCCTTAAGGATTTATCCGCCTCATAAGCGCAAATCACACATTATGTGAGGGAAGATAATATTTAGCAACAATGGTAATTTGGTTTTGGTGAGTGAGAATTTTATTCTGCAGCTGTATCTACTCCGAACTTCACTATCATTTTTTGATATATATACACATGTATATGGTCACGTGGAAAATCAAAGAATATGGACGTTGAGGTCCTATAATTATGGCCAAAAAGATTAGAGTGGCAAAACAGTTCCTTATCATAAGGAAGAATAATAATAACGTGCAACTTGACCAAGTAAAGCCAACACATGATTAATTGCTTTTGAAATATATAATTATTATAATAATAATAACACAACAATCCCCCACATATTTCAAAAGTTGAATGACAAAAAAAAAATTTCTCTGAGTTAACATTATAGATGCAATGCATCAAACTGGTGTAGCAAGCTATATGAACCAGTCCTAGATCTATAGTACTTAACACACAGTAACATTGGTGTAGCAAGCTATATGAACCAATGAAACTTAGTGTATGTTAGTGGTCTACCAATCGCATTACGCCCCCACAGTTCTTGCTGTTGCCGCTGTGTTGCGCTAATAGGCCGTGCGCGTGCCTGGATTCTTTCATGAGTGCTCTAGAGATTTTGCCAAGATCTCATACAAGCGGCCCCACTTGACACTCAAATAGGTGATTTCATCAAGTGTATGCTGCAAATCATACACCACCCATAAGGGATATGAAATTCATTAAAAGCTTTATTGCTTACTCTCTCAATAATGCAGAATCTAGCACTTTCTCACTCACACCATAGAAAAAGGACTAAAACAAAAATTAATTAATTTTTGGTGCTAGCAGATCTAACAAGTAATTTGTTCTTTCCCATATGAACCTTATTCATGGGATCTCCAATCACAAAGGTTGGGTTCCTATCACTTGTTGATTTCAAATGGCTTAAGTCCAATTCCCCTCGATATGTCACATAATATTTCTTCCCAAGGATTTTGTTTAGTAGCTACTTTATACACAAATGATGAAGACATTTTTATTTCATCAAAATAATATTGACTAAGACGTCTCTAAGTCAATTTTCTTTCCGCAATAATATCATACAGGTCTGCTTAGATGATTAAGCGACAACATTTTCATTTATAACAATTAAATTCACTTATAGAATTATTTCATCGGCTCTTATCCGATTAACATCATTGTATTATTTTAATACAATGGCTCATCGCATTAAGCGATATCTCATATATTGTCAAACCGACTTTCATCATATATTTTATCAGGTCTGCTTAGATAAATTCTAAGCGACAACATCTCCATAAATGAGAAAATAAAACTCAAGATTTGATTTATTATACAGGTCTACTTGAAAGGCTATCAAGCGACAACACCCCCACATTTGGTAACATAGGTGAATTTTTATTCAGGTCTACTTGAATGATTTCAAGTGACGATGCCCCACAATAAGGACAATTTATAATTCCGCGCTTAAGATATATTTTCTCATAAACAGATTTCACTAAACATCATTGTATTATTTTAATACAATGGATAACCCATAATATACCATATTATAGTTTATGGTATCTCAAAAATATTTCATGAATCACAATCATGTTCAGGTCTACTTAGAATATTTCTAAGCGACAACTTTTCTATCACTTAACATATAGGTATCTCTATGAATACCTCAATGTCATGAAATTTCTCAATAAGATATCTCCTCAATTTGTTTTCAACACTACAAGTCTACATGCTTCGGTGACAACAAATATTACTGCATAAATTCCTCAATTTACGGTCATAAGTAATAGGAGCAGTAGTAAAATTCATTATAACTTCATATCACATTTAATAAATTTCTCAATAATATCTCATGTCAATGCATATAAAAATATAAGGAACGATAAAATTTAGAGTAAAGTAAAATTTCTGAAATCACATAGTTGATGCCTAGGCAATGATCACAAAATAATTTCATTTAAACAATTAATGCATAATTGTGTCCTCCTCCCATTAAGATTCTCATATATATAGAACACGTACTTTGACCATGTTAATTCTTAAATTCTATACAAAGATAATAATATTAGGGTCATTAATTGATTCCACATTTTCACAAAAATTGATCACAGATTATATTCTGCATATGTACAAATAAATTATAGTTTTCAAAAGCCTATATCCAGTACCAAAACATGGTCACAGAAAATAAATAAGTTTGTCAATGTGCCATTGAACCGCGTTACTAGAAGATGTAAACAATTTACAACAAAAACAATATACTTTGTCAACATATTTGCAATAAACTAGCCATTTTCGATCACTACTCTCACCATTGCTTAATTTTCTTGAATAACACTCATATGAGAAATGCCTAGAATATCTGTCTTTGGGAAATTTAAGAATCATTTCTCTAATATGATAGAAATTTTTAATATGAGCCATGGATTATTAGATACAAGATTATAACATATTGACATTAATTAAATAGATCAGAGAAAGGAATCGTGTACCTCATATGAATTTTGATCTTCAGAGAAGAGGTTAGGGTTAAGAGGTTTTCTACCTCTCACTGATGAGCAGTGTTCCGTCAGAGTATGTAGTAACCTAATGGGATGGTTATTATATAGCTCATCAGTGGAGGCAAGGACCTCTCAACGGGCCTACATATGAGAACAACCCAACCCATCACGGGTTATTCCCAATTACAGCCCAATTGATAAATATCCATTTATTTAAAGGTTAGTGCATGCTTATAATTATAATTTAATAGTTGATGTAATCATTTATTATTTTAATTGTTGATTAAGGTTAATCCATATAATAAAATCCAACAATCTCCCACTTGGATAACCTTAATCAATTATTAAAATATCAGAATAATGAATGAAAAATATCAATTATCTATCAACGCACTTATTATTATAACAGTATAAGAAACACAAGTTTTAACAATGCAGAAATTGAATTCGATAGGAATACAAAGTCATACACGTTAAATACTTATATTTCACATAGGATAATGAATATGGATTAACATTATATAATTAAGAATATGCAATCCAAGAATGCCCAAGCATATGAAATGCTATAACAAAACTCCCACTAACCCAAAATATAAAAGACTTTATTAAATCATTTGAGTAACATTACTCATGTATATAAGTCTGTGGTTAATAGTTCTGCCAATGAGTTTTTGATTTTATAAAAGTCATAGAATATCCACATAGGTCTAATAAAAGAAATTACTAGCTTATAGGGATAGCCTATTAAGAGAATAATTACTTTTAGTCAAAAATCAATAAATGTTCTACAATGTTTGACATTCAATTAATCCATATTTTGGTATAAAGAAAAAATGTGACTATGAAAACCCATAAGGAAATAGGAGACCAAAGAATCTCCAATTGGATTAACATAAACAATTAGTTTAAAGAAAAATAGGATATGGATTAATGTGGCCACAAGAATGTCAATAATGAACATATTATGATTATGCAATTCATAAGTACTTTAAGAACACAATATCATACTCGATAGGAGTATTGATATTATACATTGTACTTACTATTTATGACCTTACAAAATGTGTAATGTTGATAAAAGAGAAGCACAATATATTTGCATGCTAAGAGGTTATTGTGCATTTTCCAACAAAATTGACTTAAGCATCTAATTATGATGCTTACTGAGATTAAAGAATTTTTATATATCTCAGTATAACAGGATGAGACTGAAAATTTAAAGTCTCTTAAGCTATGCCATGTTTTATTTAGTGCGCAAAATTATATGGCAATGATTATAACTTTAAGTTATGTGCTTATATCATTGTGTACATATTTTCATTGATCTCACATATATGAACAAGAGTGAGATTTTTCATCTGAGCTCATAGTATATAACATTATGTACACACTCCCACTGATCCCACATATATAAATAAGAATAAGTGGAATTTTTATATAAACAAAATAAGTGGAATTTTCATTAGCGATCACTGACATACAAATATTATTATCATGTAAATCGACAGTGGGATACTTATTTGCTAGTGCAAAAAATTATCTGTATACATATATATGTGGTTATAACATTTTATTTTATTTCAATAATAGAGTGTCACAAACTCAACCACACATTTTGCACATGAATATAGCAGAATTATTAATACAAGTGGTAACTCAATGATAATATGAAATCCAATATATACATAACTTTTCAATGGCAGGTTTTTATTAAGACTTGAATTTCATGGTTAACCACATATTCTGCATTTTGAATTAAGGAGAATGTAAAGTTTTATTTAATAATTCATAATAAATAATCTCCTTATATTCTCAAAAGAATTTTCATAAATAAAGTAACCTTCATATAAAAGAGTATGACGATTATATATAAAAGGTTTATCATCATATGAGTGAAATTAAGTCTCTAGTATTATAAAATAGGATATAAGACTGTATATAGAAAAGGTTTAATAACACACTCAAAAATCTCAAATGCTACAATTATAGGCACACACATTTGAGAAATAGTTTGCTTACACGCAGCGGAAATACACGAGACTTGCATTTTATTATTATTGAGGATATATGAGAAAATAGTCATTAACTTCCATAAGTGTTGAATAATAGCAATAATATGAAATATGTCAAATATAGTGAAAATTGAAAATTAAATATCTCAAATGTACCATTTATCATTATTTAGAATAATGGCATAAAATGAATAGAATTTTCTTGATAGAGTTGTTAAACATTTGAGTTTTTGGCATATTGCTTTTACAAAATGAGTTTACAAAAATATAGAATGATATGGACATTTGAGAGTTTGACATATTGTGTTTTTACAAAATGAGTTGTTGGGACCGGAGTTAAAAAATCATTAAAAATAATTTTCAGCCACCGAAGATATTACTGGGTTGAGTCGCGGACTAGGTCGCTCTCTTTAAGACGTTTCGCGGCACTGCCCAAAATTGTACAAGCAGACTATCAACCACGAAGTCCCCAGGATAAAACAGTCCAGTTACAACTGTATACCGATTTGCTACTGCACAATAGAAATCGGTCAAAGAATACACCTTCTTGAATGGTACTACGATACCACTCGAATTGATACTACGATATCAATCTATGAATCAGTGGTACTACGATACCACCATATTGATACTACAATATCAATCTATGATTCATCGGTACTACGATACCATTATATTGATACTACAATATCAATCAATATAATGACGCTGAGGTTATTATAATATGGTACTAAGATCAATCTCAATTCAAAGGGATTATGGTTCAATGGTCATTCTTTATTTGAAGGAACTAGTGATACTTTTATCATTCTTAAAACAAAATAATATTGATAAAAAATATAGCAATATCACACATCATATAGAATAAATTTCATCATTCTTTAAACAATTAGGTATAAAAACTGATGCAGATGTTTCCTAATTTGCATAAACACATAAAGATACCATCAGTACCGATCATTTCTTAAAAATAGCAAATTAATTTATGGGAAGCCTCATATAAATATATATATATATATATATATATATATATATATATGCATATTAGTAAGAAGATACCATCAGTACCGATCATTGTTAAAATAGCAAAGACAATCTTAATATCAAATTATCCAAAATGTACTACCTCATTCAAATAGGTTCACATAATTATATAGATGATTTTGTTCCTGATCTTATGAGAAGCAAAAGTTGAAAAATCTCTCATACACAACTATCATCTAAACATATTGACATTAGAGTAGTTGAATAAAATATATATAAGGCACTAACAGTATCGAACATTGCATGAATTGATTGCTTATGAATATAATCAATTTAATTCAATATATATGCAAGAATTACAGCCCCACTTTTATATGTTTAGAGAATGAAACATGGATTTAAGAAAATCTAAATAAATAACTAACCTCGTAGTTAGTACATTGCATTGCCTAATGTCAAAATAATGATGACCAAAGAAAGACCATAGCAGATGATACGACAATGAAGCAGTGGAGAATTAGAAATGTCAGCCGCCACTCTATGTGGTGGAATGTATTTTTCTTATTGTGAGCTCCCACTCTTAAATTTGTGTTATTGTGAAAACGGTTACAAATTGAAGGAAAATAAATCTCCATAAATTAAATAAATAAATATGAAACTTAATTTATTTATTTCTTCAAAATACACACTAGTATTATCTAGTACCCGATGCGAGACTCAATTTTATTTTCAATTCACACATCAATGTGAACTTTGTTCCAACATGAGTTCTCAAAAAATAATGATATGGAAGTATATAATAGTCTATGAGAAAAGACTATAATTAATATCCTCAATATAAGTCTCTACAATAGTTTTTATTTCTAGAATTATGAAACAAATAAATATATTTGTTTCTTTGCTATAGTTAATTTGCATGTAGAATTTTCCTCACTTGACACAGAATGATAATTAAAATGGTGAGATATTTTGCTCACACAAAGGATGATCATGTTAAGCAATGTCATACCGATAGGGTATGTCCATCACGTTACACAATACATAGTGAGGATTCTCCCACTTTATAGAGAATGATAGTTGAATTAAAAGTTTGAAAATATTTTAAATGAATATTCAACTATTTCTCTATCACAGAATGATCGTGTTGAGTAACGTCACACCGATAGGGTATGTCCGCCACTTAACACAATACAGGGATAGTAGTAATCCAAAGTATTTTAAAAAAATTTAAGGAAGTCATTAATTAAAATTAGAATGATATTGGATTGCGAAATTGAGATAGTAGCTACATGCCCTTTTAGTATAGTATATTTAGTAGGTCTTATTTATTGTAATATCATTCAAGGATATTAAGAGTAATAAGAACTATAGCATTACAATGTACTCTTTTCATGTCATAACATTTTAATAGTGACAAGCTAGATGCATGGGTACTCCATTTTAGATAGAGTACCGGTACCGGGTACGTACCGGGTACCGGTAAGCATATGGTACTCCCCCGGTACGCACCGACGCCGTACCTAGATTTTTTTTTTGTTTTTTGTAATGGGTACACGAGTGGTACATCTGTGGTACGCGCGTGGTACACCAATTCAAAAAAACACTATTTTTTTCTTCTTCTTTTTCTTTAGTTTGTTTTTTTATATAAATATTTAGGTTTTTTATTTTTGTATAATATAAAAGTAGTACCTACCGCTAAAAAACAATAAAAAAAGCAGTCACTGAAATTATTCACTCATTCATTAAAAATGAATAGACTAAATTCAAAGAGAATTGAAGATCGAGTTTTTTTATTCATACCAATCTTCGTATTCTCTCGAGAAAGAGAAATAATAATACTTATAATGAAAGAGCAACAAAAGTGTGGAATATTCGTAGAGATGAATGAGATTTATTTAATATATAATTGATATTTTTGAAATTGCCAGTCTTTCTCACGATAAACCTAAACTAGAGACCGCTCTTTTTAATGATGATGGAGGTGGAAACAATTGACTCTTTTTGAGCTAATTGCTTTTTAATTTCATATTTTGATGTTTTTGAACAATTTGAATTACTTTTAAATTGTGGTGTGATATTTTTTATGTTTAATTATTTATTTTAACAATATAATTCTATTATTTGATTTATATAATTATATTTAAAAAAAATATAGGGACGTACCCGTACCTTAGTTTTTCTAAAAATGACGTAACCCGTACCAGTACCGGTACCAGATACCAGTACCGTACCCGCACCCGGGCAACATAGGTGACAAGTTACTTGAAACATAATACGTATAAAATTAAAGTATATTGAGTAATAACAACATTATATTAACAACAACACACCGATAGGGTATGATTGTTATCAATATAATATTGAGAATACTTTGCATAATTGTATCCACGATAGGTGAGATTACAACTATACAAATCAATAATGTTTATGCTTAAAAAAATATGATAAAATAATATCATGCATAAGCAATCTATTTAATTTACTCAATATAAGTCATATTCAAATAATAGAAAGACATGCTTATCATCGTTTTAAATTAGCACATCATAAATATGACTGTAGAACTTATATTTATATATTAACAGTGTGTAAAATAATTTTACATTTTATCCAGAATAGAACTCTTAGAATAAGGTTTTATATACTCCCACTATAACTTAGAATATAAATTGAAAATGGGTGTTATTTTAAGAAAATAATAAATAGTAATAATTATAGAGTTCTATTTAGAATATTCTGGAAAAAAAAATTCACTTTTATATACATAATTGCACAACAAAAGAGAAGAAGGAATACATTTCTTCGTATATGCAATAACAAATGATAGGTCACAAGAGGTTAAAGAATTTGATTAAATTGTGACTAACCTCATAGAGTGTGACATTCATCCTTGTGTTTAGAGTCATTGACTTTTGATGACTTGACGATAATACCACTTGATAACATCATCTCAGAATATTCATCAATAAAGAATAAGCCGTTATAATAAAACATATTAGAGAGTCTAATTATAAATCAATATGATTTATATAAATATTTGTTTTCAAGGATGAGAATAGTTTTAAAATTGCCTCAATTTTAATAATTTTGTTTTGATGATATTTAATTGATAAACAACAATAGACGTATAAATTTTAATTCATACTTAGAATTTTAGCATAAAACAATGCAAGATGCATCATTCAATAAAACATATATAGTTCAATATTAACTTGATCAAAATATTCAGTTGCGACAATACACTTAATTAACATAATTTAGAGTTTATAATATTTGTCACAAAATTAAGAACAAATAATTATGGGTCTAGATTTAAGACTATAGTAGAAAGTATAATGTATATTAAACAGAAATATACCAATTTTGGATTCACTTAATTAATATAAATGGCATATATAATATACAAATTACTATACTTATTTATTTATTTATTTTTAAAATGATAGTTAAGACACCATAATTAATTGGCGACTAAGAAAAGAGACAAGTGCCTAAATTTATATTTATCGCAAAAGGATTGATCAACTTTAAATATTTGGATCTTTATGCTAAAATAATATCAATTGAAAAATTTAACTAATAGAGTAAATACACAATTATCCAGAATAGAACTCTCAAGATAATTTTATTTTATATACTCCCAAAATAGCTTTTAATTTTAAATGGAGTTAATTAACGAGAAATCAATAAAAGAATAAAGAGTTCTAAATTTCAAAAAATTCTGGACAATAGTTACATTTTATGATATAATTGCTCATTTTTCATTTTCTCAAAGGAGTATAGAATATTTAAACAAATTTCTCCTTATGTACAATTATATAACATAAGTCACAATATTTCAAAAGTAATCAGATTACACTGACCTCAGAGATTGTGACTTTCATCCTTGTATGTAGAGTCATTAGCTCTTGATGACTTTAGGTAGATTCCAAGAAGTCTTTTGTGACGTTATCTCAAGCGGTTCATGAAATAAACAAAGAGAAAACCGTTATATCAAGTTATACAACTCTATTTTAATATAATTACAATAAATCAATACAAGAATGTTAGAATTTAAATTGTCTTAAAGATTTACAAGTGGACATTTAAATAATAATAATAATAATAATAAGGCAGAATATTTGGTGTCGGAATCAACAATATTGAGTCTATAATAATTTAAAATGTAACATTTTATTAAAATAATTTATATCGGTGACTATTAAAGAAATTTTACACCGAATATTTTAAGACTCAACTATTGAGAATATATTATATAAAATAGTGCACAATTCTAAAATTTAATAAACACCAAATATTTTAAGGAATAAATTTGCAGTCCCAAAATTATTTGATAAAATTAGACTAGTGTTTTTAAACAGAAACTGGGCCCAGGAAAAACTGAATTAAGGCCCAAAAAGAGAGAAAAACAACTCGGTCAAACAAGGGACAAGTCCGCGCGCACATGTAATTCACGCGGCAGTTGTGCAAGCGGTTATCGCGACACGTGCACTGGCAGTTGCTGGATAATAGCAATAGCGCGTGTGGGATACACGCATTTTTTTCTTTCTTCTTCGCCCGGAAAAAGCAAAACGGGTCGCGACGACCCGCTGTTTAACCCGATACGTACTCCCTTTACAGGTGACGAAAAACAGTAATTTTAAATGGTTTTTGATCCTAATGTATTGTTTAACAGAAGCCCTTTATTAATTTTCTGAATGGTACACTCAATTGAGAGAAACTTCAAATGAAAAATAAGGGTTTTGTGAAAAATAGAACACGATACGTGCAGAAACAGAAACAAATTCTTGTAAGTTTCTCTCTCAATCATAGGCACAAAGAGAATATCGTATTAGGCATAACCCTCAATAACATACCATTATATTTAGGCTCTGTTTGGATTGACGGAACAGAATGGAACGGAGCAGAATGAAATAAAATGGAATGGAACGGAACGGAATGGAAAGGAACAGAGATTTCATTCCACTGTTTGAGTATTTTTAACATGACATGAATAATATTTTAATTATGAAGTTCATTCCATAGCATACACCCCAAATTGGATGGAATGAAAATTGGAGGTTTGAATGGTATGGGATGGAATGGATTCCATCATATTTCATTACATTCCATCCATTTTTAACATATCCAAACAATGGAACCTAATTATTTACCACTCCATTGCATTCCATCATGTACCACCAATCCAAACATAGCCTTAGGTGTGAAATTAAATTCGGTTATGTACACTCTAAAATAAAAGGAACCCATATTATATGGAGAAACCATGTTTCAGAAGTGATCAACAATTTGTCCGGTAATGAGAATAAAAAATAGCGATCGTATAAACCCAATTCATTGGCATTGTATCGATGATAAGATCATAACCAAATTACACAATAGCTATAATATGTATCTAAGCGGCTCTGATACCAATTGATAGAAATTTTTAATATGAGCCATGGATTATTACATACAAGATTATAACATATTGACATTAATTAAATAGATCAGAGAAAGGAATCGTGTACCTCATATGAATTTTGATGAAGAGGTTAGGGTTAAGAGGTCTTCTACCTCTCACTGATGAGCAATGTTCCGTCAGAGTATGTAGTAACCTAATGGGATGGTTATTATATAGCTCATCAGTGGAGGCAGGTACCTCTCAACGGGCCTACATATGAGAACAACTCAACCCATCACGGGTTATTTCCAATTACAGCTCAATTGATAAATATCCATTTATTTAAAGGTTAGTGCATGGTTATAATTAGAATTCAATAGTTGATGTAATCATTTATTATTTTAATTGTTGATTAAGGTTAATCCATATAATAAAATCCAACATAATAGGCCCATTTCCAACTAGAATATCCTTGGATTTGTTATCAAGATTCTCCCAATTTCTTGGATCATAAATATCAAACTGAGGACTTTCTTGTTCATAATTTTCATGATCCAAATTTTGGTTTGACTGATTCAAATTTCATTATTGCTATTAGCCAAATTTTCTTGGATATCTATCTTTTTGAAAACAAATTTCTCAAGAGCTCCTTGTTGTGATTTTATTAGTTCTTCGATTCGTTTTTCTTTTCTTTTCGTTTTTCACTACCAGATAAATGTTTCTTAGGCAACATCTTCTAAGCTTCAAATAGAAACAAAATGAAAAAACTCAAGTAGAGAACAATAACATTTATGAAGTAGAATGTTGACTTCGAAGAAGAATTGAAAAATTGTAAGTTCCAAATGGTTGAAATTAGATGCAAAAAGTAACTTGTTAAGTATTAACAATTTGTAGAAAATAAATTAAATAACTTGTTCATAAAATTAGGAACAAACAAAACAACATAAAAACCTAAAAAAAAAACTATAACATCCCTACATACCTTAGAGAAATGCAAGAGTCATAAAACAACAGAACATATTCAACAAAGTAGTAAAGAGAAGTGTGCAGTCGTTTTGTTGTTATACTATATATTTTAGTAATCCTATAGTCCTTGCCTAATCATGTTTTAATCATCGGTGTATTTAAAAAAAAAAAGTTTGAACCTCAATTACACTTTTAAATAACATCTATTTTTTAGCCTAATCATATTTTCTTTAAATATAATTGATTCTTTCTTTAAAAAAAATTCTTTTGACTAAGATTCTTTCTTTAAATATAATTGATTTTTTTTTTGTTTTATAATAATAGGTAGGTATAAAAAAAAATTGGGCCCCTTAAATTTATGGGCCTCAGGCCATTGCACCCATTAGCCTATGCTCAGGGCCGGGCCTGAGTCCATGGTCACCACCACCCTTCTGGAACCCTGTTGTGGATCGTCACCGACGGCCTCCCCTATCCACCACCCTAATTTAAATTAATTAGAATAATTTTTTAAATGAAATTAATACATTTAACATTTTTTTAAACAACATTTAATATTTTAAAGTAATAAAAAAATATGAAAAAAAATCTGGTTTGAAAAAAAAAACAATTATAATAAAAAAAAATCAGTTATAAATCTGTTTAAAATATTAAATTGTTTGTAGCTATAAATTGATTTTCTGAACCGAACTGATTTTAAAAAAGGACCAAACTTATGTACAGTTTCATATATACAGTTCTTACCGTAACTAGATACATGGAGGTAGTTATTTTAATTTAAAAGCAATTTTTTATTTTTTAATTAAAACAAAATGAAAAACTATCTTTTTGCGAGAGGAACAGCAAAAACTGTATCTAAAGAAATACATATAAATTTTGTCCTTTAAAAATTTAACAGTTCTTATGAAGTGGTTCATTTTAGTTTGTGAACCATGAATTCCTCTAGTGTAGAGGTATTATCATAAATGGGTAGGGTACTTAGATAGTTAGATTGCTGGGTTTAGTTCTAATATTGGTATTGCTTCAGCTTATGTAGCTGAGTTTGGAGTTAGTGTGGTAAAAAACCTTGAAATCAATTTTGATAATGCTTCATCAAGAAAGATAGAGTTCAAGGAAACAATAATGTTCTTAATGACAAGATTCTTTGACTGTTTGAAGAATTGTTAATTTCTCACTGTGTACTGTACCAACGAATGTGCTAATCTAGTTGCTAATTGGAGTTTGCGGTGAGACCTTGGGTTACACGTTATGGTGGAGTTAGAAAACCTTAGTAAGAACTATATGGCCAAAGCCTATGAAAATTTCTCAACCGACCCCCCCGTTCCCCCCCGCCCCGTTCTTTTCTACTCTCTAAACTGACGATTTTGCCCTTCACTAATGGAAAAAAATTGCCAACCAACATCGTTTAATACGAACCGAAATCACAATGACTTGGGCTTGGTTTGTTTGTTGCTCTTAAAGGTCCCCCCAGAATAAAGTTCGGAATATATTTTTCGAACTTTTTTGCGGTTAAAAATATTATTTAAACTAGAAAAAGTTCGGAAAATATGTTATGAACTTTTTTCATATAGGAAAAAATGTAAATTCCGAATTTTTTTATCGTTACGAATAATATTTAAATTAGAAAAAAGTTTGAAAAATATTATGAACTTTATTCGGATATGCAAAAATGTAATTTCAGAGAGGATAAGAGAAGCTTGGGGTGCGGGCGGGGGGGTGAAAACTTTGTCGCTCTTTCTATTTTTTTCTTCAGGGCTTAGGTTGTTAGGCCTTTTTTGGTCTTAGATGAAGTGGTAATCCACTGAAATTAAACTCACATATAATTGTGAGATCCCGGGTTCGAACCCGGGTCACGACGTTCGGCCTAACAATTTCGACATTGTTAGGCCTTGTGTATTGACCTCAACAAAAAAAAAAAAAAGAGTACTTCTTTTTGCGCCCCAAGCTTTCTTACGCACCCCCTAAAATATTCAAAATACTCCCTCACTATCTAGTTAGCGAACTCAGTTTGCATCCTATGTAGTCAATTTTTTTTGACTCAACACTAACACCTGCAACCTTCATGCCCCATATGAATGAAATTATTATGAAAAAACACAATTCGCTACTTAGAGTGTAAACTCGGTCTGCACTTTAACTAGTGAACCTTATAAATATTTGGACATCGTCTAAGGCCATATTTTGATTGGCCACTACAGCGGTTGTGACATAGTATCGACCAATCGCCCCCGCAGACACACACACACACACTGTATAATTCTATAAATTGAAACTTTTTTTTTTCATTTTTTAATCACTTTACTCATACAATGTTTCATTCAAAATATTTTCTTGGGGTGAAGGAAAGATTCGCACTTTAACTTATGAATTGTGTTTCATTCAAAAAAATTAATGAGAGGTGAGGGGGACAAAAAGTTTGATTTTTATAAGGTTAGTAACTAGCAACCTCAATTCACTACTTAGAATGCGAACTGTTTTTTTCCCGTTTTTGTTATTTTACATTCGTTGTCTAACCTGCAAGGAGGTAAAATTGGTAACTCAGAGAGCGCTTGAGAAGTTTGGGGGCATGAAAAGAATACTAAAAAAACAAGATCAGATATCCTTTTAAGCTTTTCCTAAGTTTGGTAGATGAGTTTGTTCGTCCAATTCATATCATGAGCAGCGACCAGCATTGCTTGCATAGGCAAAAATATACTTCTGAAAAATATTTTCTGATGAGCTGATTCATGCAATGTTGTGGGCAAAGAGCAATTACCATATACAAGTTCGTCCCATTCAGGTCCCATTGGAGGCTTTCCTATGCGCACTGATTCTCATGTTCAAGCAGAGGTCTAGATTTCGTTTACCCGAAAAAATAAAAGGACTGGATTTAGAATGGAATTCAGGGTTTAGAAAAGTGATTATTTAAGTACATAAAAAAGTCTTGTCCTTATATTGAAAAATAATACAAGGGTCAAGATGTTTAGGAAGGAATAAACCATGCATTTCGACCTGATATACACGGGAAGAAATAGTCTTCACTCCTCATATATTTGTTTAAACAGCAACACAAATAGACATGTCTTTGAATTTTGAACTGTTTATTTGAACAAACTCAATTATTATTTGAATACATCGCACCAAGGTTTTAAATAATAATAGTCTTATCCGCACCATAATATCTAGATCCAAAAATAAACTTAGAATATGATAATCAACATAATTTGGGGTTCAGCTCTGCAGCACCAACAGATCATCAAAGGTTCCTATTTTTTCACAGTTGTTACATACTTCAGAAGCATGGCGACAACATCATCTGATATTCTTGCAGCCTCTGTTTTAAGGTGATGGATTTTTTCGTCGGTTTCTTTGTCAAGTCGCTTGACATTAGCTCCAGAATCACCACTACTCTGTATTCATGGGAAAACATGCACACAAGTTAGAGAATACACCACACTTAGAATAAGATAAAGCGGTAGTCTAACAGATAAATAGTAAACTTACATCTGACACTTTCTTTTGAAACTCAGCCTCAAGCTTAGACCGGTATTCAGCAATCTCCTTTTCAGCCTCTTCTTTGGCCTGTTTCAACCTAGCCGATTTTTCTAATAGTGGAGATCCAAAGGATAACATTAATTAGTTGCATAAACAAGTGTTTGACAAAATGTGCATTGTACAATAATGTATAATTAAATGCAGAGTAGACAAACAAGCCCATGCGCATAAAAGAAACTAAGTATTAGTAAAATAAAAAGACCAATATAAAAAGAACAACAGCGAGAACATCACTCTTAATGAAAATGATTGCATCTCTAAATATTTTCAAATAAGCAGAGTAGAATGGAATGGAGCAGAATGCAACAAAGCATCCATTCAATTATTTGAATATTTTATGATGGAACGAAACAATGTGTTTATTCCATTATTTGGAAAGTGGACAAAATTAGCAGAACAAAGTGGATTCGAATTGAATGGATTATACTATTATTGTTGAACCCCGGTAAATAAAACGAGTAGTAAATACTGTAGCAGGAAAAGCTCGAATAACAATTTGAAGCAAATACACCAGCCATTGAAGCAGAGCCAGAGAGGAAGAACACGAGGCAAATACACCTCTATTCTTTTGGGAAGTGGGAGGATCCTTACCCAGCTAATTAGGGTTAATGATTCCCTCCTCAATCTCCCAAATTGAGGGAAGCAAAATGAAGGGAGATGATGGAATGGGTTGGAATAAATCCAACCAGATTCCACTCCATTCATTTCTTTAAAATCCAAACAATAGAATGCTATCCCATTCCATTCTACTCCACTTCATCCCAATATATTCCATCAATCCAAATTCCAAACATACCCTAAGGTTGAAAAAAAGTTTCTACAAGCACTTATAAAAGAAAAAAGGTTGACATGATCTTAATTATGAGCATTTTAACTAAATAACTTATGAAGTTCGATTTTTTCAACAGGTCTCATTTAGCTTCTCAGTAAATTCCGACAGCCTTATAAGAGCTTTTTTTTTACGAGTTATAAACCAAATAATATTTTAGTCAAAAACCGTCTAGAAGTTCAAAGCTAGTCCAAAGTGCTGCGTAGTTATACCAAAAATTGGACGAAATCATGGCAAGACCAATCAAGAACATAGGCAGACATGATAAAAATGAAAAGAACAAATACCATTTTTTGCAGCATTCACAATCCGTTGTGCTTCTTGTTCAGCAGCCAACAACTGTTGAATTCCTCCTTGACCCCTGTTGGATGCCATTCTGTAAACAAATGCTTAAATGGTTACTTAATTGGTTAAATGAAACTAGAAAACAGTAGCCATAGAACATATAATTGTATAATCATGCAACTATATATATTACAACAGAGTAACAATATGCTTCATCACTATTATAAACAAAAAAAAAAAACAATACGCTTCATCACAAAATTCAAAACGATACACTTCATTTTATTTCCATGTTGATCTATTCTACTTAATTGAAAACTAAATATTTGGAAAAGAAAGACTTGCAACTTCAAATACATAAATGATGGTCTCTCATTGGACGTCAGTGTAAAGCTGTTATAAACTAACACTAACAGTGTATACCCATTAAACTCCAAGAGTTCTACACAATAAAGAGTTTTATGGACATACACCGACAGTGTAAAATAGCTTTACACTCTCATCCAATAAGAAACCATCATTTTTGCCATGTTATACAATTAATTTCAAAATATCTCTGTGATTTGGCGAAATACAGAATGTTCATTGGATGTCAGTGTAAAACTGAATGCGCATCTATTTTCTCAACTAAAAAATATATTTTAACAACTTCTATAACAACTCCAAATCTAAAATCCATAATTACACTAAATCGAATGTACCACAGCTATAATCCTGTCCAATTCAAAGATAACATAAACAACTAATTTATCTTGATTTTTGCACAGATGACAACTACACATCAATCAACAAAATTACAACAAAGCTGATCCAGATATAAACAGTAAAATTCAAAAGTGAAATTACCGCAAAAACCAAAACAATCAATCATAATCACAAATTTTACTGAACGGAACTATAATTATAAATCTACGACAGTTAGTTACTGGTGGTTTAATTGATGTGAGAATTGAAAGAAAAAACAACAGATTTACTATCACATCCGATGAAATTAATAAAATCAAATCCAATCGAGAAACCTAGAGAAGCAAAAAAAAAAAAGTACAAAAAACGATAATTGAGAAGATAAGATCGACGATAAGCAATATCTACGAAAATTGAGAAGCAAAGATCGACGATGGAGAGATCGAAATCTAGTAGAAATTGAGTTTACGGTTTATAGTTCAACATTTTTTTCCGGGAAAATAAAACGAAAAAGCGAATAAGAAAATTGAAGGAAAAAAAAAATGGATCTGAAGCGTACCTATCTATCGGGATTGATTAGATTCAGAGGAAATAGGAGAAAGTGAGAGATCGCCAAACGAGTGGTTTGCTTACTTGTTGGGAGACTGCCCAGTTGAATGTATGTCTTTCACTTTCACCAGACACGGCAGACCAAGTATGGATAGATAGCAGAGTAATTTCAATTTTTATACCAGTTTAATGTAACTGTTTATTTATGAATAAAAAATATAGAAAAATCTGGACTTTCTTCTAAACTTTTTGAAATAGAAAAAAAAAAAAAACCTTTTAATTTGTATTCCGGATATACCAAAATAGTCTTACGTCGCTTGGTAATTGAGGCAAATGGTAGTTTATATACGACTCTCACACCTTTCAAACCACCGAGACGTTTTTTCAACAAAGGACAAAATCGTGACGGTTTAACCCCAAAGCGGACAATCTCTCGGAGATGTGGATTTTAGGTCGAATTTAAACATTTGTGTGTTGTCTCACAAATTATTATCGTTTCCTTTTACTCAGTCTTTAGTCTTTAGTGATGACATGTATTTGACAACTAAATTATTTCTTCAAAACATAGGTAGATGAAAAAAAACATGAAATTCTTCATCCATAGATCAATCCAGAAACCCTAATTTCCCTTTTTTAACAAAATTTTAATTCCTCTTTTTTCTATTTTTGTTTTCCACATTTCGTCCAATTTTAAGTTTAGTCTACAATATTGAAAAAAGAGAAATGACAAAACTTCAAAAAATTTATTCGGTTCAGATCAGAGAACTAAAGAGTTGCATCATCTTCAACTTTAAGAAGGAAATGACAAAACTTTTGATGACGGGAGAAAGAAAGAAGAGTGGGACGATAGGGGGGGGGGGGGGGGGAATGAATTAAGTTTTAAGACTTTTTCGATTATTTTAGATATGTGGTTCTTTTTTTCCTTAAAAGTTATGATGAATACAAAGATTTATACTGATTCCTGGGTACGTCTAGTACCTTCACACCTCGTAAAGAATTTCACTATATCAAAATCCTTGAACAAAGACGGCCTAACTCCAAGACTTTATACTCTATATTTAATCACATAATATCTCAAAGACGCTGACACACGTATTTTATTTTAAAAAAAAAAAAAGAATTAAGTGACTGAACCGGGAGGTTAACCATGAGTGGATAAATAGAGGGGGTTGTGTTTGTGTTATTTAAAATTTTTAAGGGAGGTGAGTATATTTTTGCCCTTGCTTTCACCGTATTTAGGAGAGAAGAGTGTATCATGGAAGAAATCGCTCATAAATTTTTGGGTAAAATAGATTCCCTACTTTTATATTGAGTTTTGGTTTTCGTCCATATGCTTTCAAATCATTCTTTTTCGTCCCCGGTTAATTGTGAGTTTTGATTTTAGTCCAAAATGTTAGTCAACGGTTAGCCACGAGGCAGTGCCACGTTGGACTGACTGTTGTACAATTGACATCCTACGTGGACTGTCACGTCAGTTTTTTTTTTTAAAAAAAATATTTTTATTTTTAAAAAAATAAAGTTTTTGTAAAAATTTTAATTTTAAAAAAATGTTTTTTATTATAAGTAAAAAAATCATAACAGCCTTGGTAATAACAAAAATATATTAAATCTTTTCTGTTTTCTATTTTAAATAAAAAATGTTTTCTATTTTAAATTTAAAAAATATATTCAATTTATTCGGTTCAGATCAGAGAACTAAAGAGTTGCATCATCTTCAACTTTAAGAAGGAAATGACAAAACTTTTGATGACGGGAGAAAGAAAGAAGAGTGGGACGATGGGGGGGGGGGGGGGGGGGAATGAATTAAGTTTTAAGACTTTTTCGATTATTTTAGATATGTGGTTCTTTTTTTCCTTAAAAGTTATGATGAATACAAAGATTTATACTGATTCCTGGGTACGTCTAGTACCTTCACACCTCGTAAAGAATTTCACTATATCAAAATCCTTGAACAAAGACGGCCTAACTCCAAGACTTTATACTCTATATTTAATCACATAATATCTCAAAGACGCTGACACACGTATTTTATTTTAGAAAAAAAAGAAGAATTAAGTGACTGAACCGGGAGGTTAACCATGAGTGGATAAATAGAGGGGGTTGTGTTTGTGTTATTTAAAAATTTTAAGGGAGGTGAGTATATTTTTGCCCTTGCTTTCACCGTATTTAGGAGAGAAGAGTGTATCATGGAAGAAATCGCTCATAAATTTTTGGGTAAAATAGATTCCCTACTTTTATATTGAGTTTTGGTTTTCGTCCATATTCTTTCAAATCATTCTTTTTCGTCCCCGGTTAATTGTGAGTTTTGATTTTAGTCCAAAATGTTAGTCAACGGTTAGCCACGAGGCAGTGCCACGTTGGACTGACTGTTGTACAATTGACATCCTACGTGGACTGTCACGTCAGTTTTTTTTTTTTAAAAAAAATAAATTTTTTGTAAAAATTTTAATTTTAAAAAAATGTTTTTTATTATAAGTAAAAAAATCATAACAGCCTTGGTAATAACAAAAATATATTAAATCTTTTCTGTTTTCTATTTTAAATAAAAAATGTTTTTTAATCTTCACAAGAAAAATTAAAATTTGTTTTAATGAAGTTTTTAAAAAATATTAAATCGTTTCTGTTTTTTATTTTAAATAAAAAATGTTTTTAATCTTGACAAAAATAATTAAACTAAAATTTTTTTATAAAAAAAATTGACGTGGTAGTCCATGTTGGATGTCATGTGTCAATGAAATCCAACATGGCATTGCCACATGGCCATCAATTAGTCAACGGTTATTAGTTGACCTAACATTTGAGACTAAAATCAAAACTGAAAATTAATTGGGGACGAAAAAGAATGATTTGAAAGTATAGGGACGAAAACCAAAACTCAATATAAAATTAGGGATTGAAAACATATTTTATCCTAAATTTTTTTAAGGAGATACCTCAAATTTCATTTTTAGTCCCTATATTTCTACACATATATGAATACAACTGTTTTTTTGTTGTTGTTGTTGTAACTTCTAAGGAAACTAATACATCTACTCATATATTAATAGAAGTGTTTATTTTTTATAATTTTTATGAGGACATATATGTTTTTTTTTACACAGGACATATGATTTTAAAATCCACAATTCACTGCTTTAACCTATTATATAATTCACTACTTTAATATAATTTGTACGTGGATCTGTATATTTCTACTTATATATATTAATACTCACACCTATTTTATTTTTAATTTTCATGGGTACCTATATTTCTACTCATATATTAACTTATACCTATTTTTTTTTATCATTTTTATGATACCTATATTTCTACTCATATATTAATACGCATGTCTATTTTTTTTTTTTTATAAATTCTACTTGGACTATATTTCTATTGATATATTAATACGCATGCCTATTGTTTTTAAAATTCTACGGGACCTATATTTCTACTCATATCAATACACATTCATTTTTGTCTTTTTAAATTTCTACAAAGACTATAGTATTTTTACTCATATATTAATACAAATGTCTATTTTTATAACGAGACTAATTTCATAATATACAATATTTAACCTATAATAAAAAATAATTGCGGCAACGTCGGGGCCCTTGCGTATGCAGGGTATTATGCTAGTTTGACAATATAAAACAAATATTTAAAAGTAAATGAAGACAGAGACTTATTTAATACTCCATTCGTTCATTTTTATTTGTCGTTTTAGAAAGAAAAAAAAAATGTTTCAAATTATTTGTCGTTTTAATAATTTAAGGTTAGGTTTTGTCGATTATACCGTTGTCCATTACCGTTATCTTTTTCAATAAAACTAATTAATGTTATATATTTGGAAAACTAAAGTTTTAAAAAAAATAAATTGGTAGATAACATATTAATTTATTTTTTTACATAATATATTAAATTTATTGGAAATAGAAAATATGTGAAAAAAATATGAATGTATTGATGGATTAAAATTAATATAATAAGAAGATAAAATACAAAAATACATTTTCTTAATTTAGTATTACTATTCTAAAACCACGTATTTTCAAAAAAAACAAAAATATCTAAAACCACGTATAAAAAAAAAGAAGACATATTAATAATTTTGTTCAAGGTAATCAAAATCGGACCGGCCATTAAACCGGTGTACTCATAGGTTCGAGGTTCAAAGGTTAGACCGGGGTTCGACCGGGGTTCAACCGGTAATAATTAAATACATATTTTTTTATTAAAACAATAAATAATATTCATATTTTACACTTTTAAAAATTAAAAAATTCATTGTTGGTCGATTTTTTTAAAAAAAATTCATTAAAACAATTTAAGATATGATATAAAAAAATTAAAATAATAAAGAGTATATATATATATATATATATATATACCTGTTAAAAAAAAGAGCTATTAATATTAAAAAGATCTACCATTTAGACACATACAGTACGTTTAAGAAATTTAAATTGAAAATTAGGAAATATGAAATGAAATGCATATAGGAGTAGTAAACAATACTAAATGAAAAATTAAAAAATGGGTCAAATAGAGACTAGGCCCAATAAAGCTTTATAACAGAGTAGTAACCCTAATCCTATATTCAGTTCACTGTGTTTATCTTTACTTTCTTCTCATGTCTATAGCCGCCACCTTCCTCTCTCTTTTCTCAACTTAAACCCATTTTACTGCATCTTTCTTTCTCACATTAAATCATTAAATCAATTGGAAGATATCAGAATAATTTTATGTTTCTAGTTTGATGGTTCTTCTACTGTGAATGGAACAAGAAAATGGTGATTTTTGTGTCAAACCATATGGTTTCTGTTCTCTAATTATGAAAAAAAACCAAAAAACGATCTGACCTTTAGAACCGCCGGTTCTCTCGATTTTTCCCGGTTTTCTGAGCTTTCCCCCGGTTCTGACACATAGCGGTTTTTTGGCCTATTTGGACCGGACAGCGGCCCGGTTCCCGGTTTAACCGGTTGAACCGGCCGGTCCGATTCAGTTTTAATTACAATGGTTAAGATAGCTTCTAAACTCTGTCCTAAATTTCATTCATTCTTTCACCTTCGCAAAAATCAGGAATCCTTAGCTTTTGTCACTGTTTTCACAATGACAAAAAAGTTTCTCTCCACACCTCTTTCAACTTTCTTCTACTTGAGACGAACCTTAACTTCAATTCCTCAACGTTTTCAATCTTCATCACCATCCTTTACACCGATAGATATTGATAATAAACCCACTTGTTATAACTATTATTCTTCTTCAATTGGGTCTCTCAGATTTTGCAGAAAAAGTTTATGTTCAAAATCTGAACAGAAATACCAAACTATATGCTGGAATTGTCATGATGTCCCTCAATCAACGCCTTTCCTGTTCTGCCAATCGTGTCGCTGCATTCAACCTGTTGATCATTCAAATGACTATTTTGATATTTTTGGATTGTAAGTTTCTGGGATTTTGTTTTTTCTTATTTTTTGTTTTTGTTTCTGGGTGTTGAAATTGTTCGTAAAGTTTTGATTTTTATTGATTGATAAATTATGGGTTTGTTAATTTGTTGATTAACTAGGAAGGTGGAACTTATGGTTAATTTCTGTTTATAGTTTTTATCCTTTTAGGTTATTGGTTTGTTCATTTTCAAGTGGTTAACGAGCTTTAGTTAACGATGAATTGTTCGGAGAATCTGAGTTTGAATACTAGTAGAAACAATCCTTGCCCAAACGTTACTTACCTCCCGGCCTCGTTCCCCTGGGAACGAGAACGAGAGTTAAGACAAAAAGAAATTGTCATATTATGTTTGTGCAATGTCATTCATCAAGCTGGAAAGACAAAATTGTATTCTCTTAAATGTTTTAAGTTTTTACTAGACTTTCAATATGTGGTTTTAAGTATTTGCAATGGAGGAAAAGAATTCTATTGATTTGTTATTGTCTGAATAGTATAACTCTATTGATTTTCTATTGTCTCAGTAGTATAAATGTATAATAAAGTGGAGAAACTCAAGCATTTCTTTTTTTCTTTTAATTTTAAATTTAAAAACAGGGAGAAGAAGTATGACATAGAGGGTATAGATTTGGAGGGGAAGTACAAAGACTGGCAAAAGAAACTACATCCTGATTTAGTGCATTCAAAATCTCAGGTTTGTCTTTAGGGATATCCGCTTTCATCTTCATTTTTATTTCATACTATTCCGCTTTGCTTTGTATTGTGGGGTGTAAGGTAGTGTAGTTGAGGCTTATCAACAACAACAAAATGTTAGTGAAGTTGATTGTGTTTTCAGAGTACTAACAAATTTTTGTTTACTTCATTTGTCAGAAAGAAAGAGATTTTGCGGCTGAACAATCTGCAAGAGTGATTGATGCATACCGTACACTTGGCAAGCCTTTGTCAAGAGCGATTTACATTGTAAGCATATTTCCACGCCATGATTCAAATTAATGATGCATAGTTACAGTAACGGAAATATCTACCTGTACAGAATTTGAATATCTTAAAAGTTCAATGGTGATAATATATCTGTGATGAAGAAATTTGTTATTTGATCATAGAAACAAGTTAATTAAATATGTCATCAACAGGCTTTCTATCACTTTCTTTAGTTATATACTGTTATTCATTTCTTCTTGCTTGATACCGAGTATTTTTGTGTTGTTTTTTTTGTTAGCTGAAGCTCAATGGAGTGGAAGTTGACGAGGAGCAGACAATTTCAGATCCAGAATTACTAGCAGAGGTAACCAAATAAAGCCTAATTTGTCTTCAATGTAAAATTTCTTTTTAACTTGGTTTCGGTAGTAAACGAAATGACAGTGAAACAAGTGCCTCATAAAATAAGTGGAGAATTATTCTCTTTGAAGATTGAATTGCCTTTTCAAGGTTTATTTGAATTTTAAAATACTCAACTCTATCGTTGAGAGACAAAAATATCTAAAGAATGAAAAATATAATATCTGTACAGTTGTGATGACTAGTTCAGCAGTTGAATATATTGAAATCATGATGAAAAAGTTTATTTTAGCATTTGAGGATCCATTTCCATTTAAAAATGCGATTTCTCAGCTGTCAGAATGTTGACTTACCTTCTATGAAAGTGAAAATAACATGAAACTTAAAAATAAAAAATATACTCCAGCTATGTATATGTTTAATGGAAATGAATTGGCTTCCACTTTTATTTTTCTTTCTCTTAAATAAGTTCTCTTCCCTTTTCCAGAACATAAAATAGGACGCTAGAATTTAGTAATTGGTAAGGTTAATGAAATACTATCTGTGCAAAATTTGTTTTCTCTCTTTTCTCTTCTTTTACTCTTCTTCACAAGGAAAACCTAACCTCTAATATAATCTCATTCTGTTGCTAAAATTTACTGCAGATTATGGAAATCAGGGAAGAAGTTGAAGAAGCAACTAACTCTGAGGCTTTGAATCACATTCGCTCTCAGGTATGCCTGGAAATTCCAATTTACAAGGCAGAAGTGCTGCAAAGAGACTGCATAATCAGTTCGAATACAGATTTTCAATTATGATTACTTTGATGTTCTTTCTTCACATCATCTTTTGATTGTTTATCCAGATGCAGAAGAAACTGCAAAATTGGTCTAATGCCTTTGCTAATGCTTTTAAAAAACGGGAGTTTGAAGAAGCGAAGAATGCAATTAGGAGAATGACTTACTATACTCGTGTAATTGAGGAAGTTGTAAAAAAGCTTTGATTCAGGTAATATCATTATTTTCCTTTTCCTCATTCCTTATACCATATTCCATAGAATTGAAAATAAGAAATTTGAAAAGAATTGAAGCTTAAGGTGAACGGTTCTTGAAAGTTCTATATATTCACTTAGACATTAGAATTTAGAAAGAAATGATAATGGGATGGTAGCTATTTTCATCTCATCCCTAAATATTTGATGCGAACTGGTAAGATTCAAAGATGCAACTGATATTCGATAAATGAAAACGACCCAGCTTCCCTTTTATGTCTCTCTCTAAGTTCTTATGATCAACCATATGTCATTTTGTTTCTATCACATTTTTCTTATAGGCTAAAATATACTTTTGATTGTTATTTTGACTCAAAATTTATTTTAGTCCTTTATCTTTTAAAAGATTCAGTTTGGCCCTTTATCTTCACAAAGTTATAGAAATTTACCCTTTTAATCATTTAATAAACATGAGCTGAGTTAGCCGTTCAATTTTCCATGCGGCGCATTTGACATGTAAAAAAGACTGCTTATGTAGCTTTCGTCTTCTCCAAAATTTCTAATTTGAATTAGTGTTCATTTTTTTCCAATGGATTTCACCTCAGTCTTCAACTCATTCTGGGTTGGTTTGTTGAGGTAGCTGCTGCCATGACATTTCCTTCTATACGAATTTCATTCAACAAAAAATGATGTCAGTTCTGTGTTCAAGTGTTCGCTCATCCCTTATAAGCATTGATCGCTTGAATAATACACCATAGAAACAAAAGACTTTTGTGTTTAGTAATTGGAGTATGTTGTGATGTATGGTTTGCATATGTTGAACATCGAATACAACTCTGTGATGTTTGTTTCGGACAGCACTTGAATGGACATGATTTTCAGGATTCTCAAAAACTTATGAACGTCCAAAATGAATCTTTTACAAGATAAAGGACCAACAATATATTTTATCTTAGTAAAGGCAACCTTAGTTTGAGATTGTTAACCAGGGAATATAAACCTCACCATTTATTGGTTTTGAAAAAAGATGCATTTTCCTTCATCTTGTATCTGTCAGTTGCATATACATTACATGTCTTATAATTATAAGGTCCAAATCAAGGATGTAGAGGAGAAATTCTGGTGCAGCAATTATGGTACTCCTATGCTTCAGGAAAATTTCCACCACAAATTTCAAGTTGGTCCCTAAAATATAAGAGTGCCTAAATTCACCGGTGAAGATATTCATATGCAAGCATTAATTGCTACCCCACGGGAGTGTGCAATAATTTCTCTTAAAAGAAGTGTAGGATAAAATGTTTGGTCTAATAATTTTGTAAACCGTCTTGTTTTCTGGTATATTTATTTGAAGATTTATTCATTGTTGAACCATTTCTGACATTGTTAATCATCATTTCTCAGGATATGATTACTGTTATGCCTGCTATGGATTTTATGAATCAAGGCTTCAAAATAAAATGTACATTTCTGATCTCTGTCATCAACTGATGCTTCTACTTATATATTCTTTCTCTAGTTTACTGCTTTTAAATAGTTTATCTTAAGCTGCTCTTATTTGTAACTGTGCCTCAATTTCTTTTATTTTCATATTATTGATATTGATTATATGTTTTTGCAGGCTTCAAACACAGCTATTCCTTTGGGGGGCAAATGGTAGATCAGTTGCGAGTTTGAACTACGAAGAAGTAAATAACCATATGATTTCATCATTTGTATCAATGCACCTTATTGCTTCTCTAATGTGTCGAAGCTTACATGTTACACACCACAATGCACATCCCTAGCATTAGCAGAATGATTGCTCAATATACACTCTGCAGACCCACTGCGTGCAACCGTTATGTAATCTTGAATAGAATTATATCTAGGTAGGTATTTTCTAATCAAATGAATTTTGATTGCACTTCTATTTAATGGAATAAAAGTGTTTAGATGCGAGGATAGCAATATCTTCATATTTGGTTATGAAATTTGATGTTTCTTTGACACAATAGAATATGAGATCTCCTTTTGCCACCCTACTGGTTACTTGCGCACCCTACGCCTTTTCCTTTTTACCCTTCCGCTACTTAAGTAGCGGACACCCCCAAAAATCACCCTACCTTTATAACGTCTGCTACTTAAGTAGCAGACGAGGGACGAGGGTATTTTGGTAAATTCGTAGGGCGCATAGGGTGGCAAAAAGTTAATCTCATAGAATATGGATATGATTGACAGAAAGTGTAAGTATCAGCTGTGAGTTGTGTTGCCTTGCTAGGCTGTGTTCAATTTGATGTTTATAGTACTTCATCTAATCCTTTATTATAAGAAAATGTTGTTTTTTTAGGTTTATAGACCAAATACATCAATAATCAATGAACCTAAAATGCAAACTTTTAAGTTTTAGGGCTGCTAGTTCAAACGTGTTTTTTAAGTGTTCGAGTCCTAAAACTCGACCATAAGATAGATTTGAATGTTGACGGTGTATTTCTTTTTCTGATGTTCGAGTTCTAAAACGAGCAGGATTTTTTTGAAAAATTGTAGGATGTGCAAGAAGCTAGGGGGCGAAAAGAAATTCTCTTAATTCCTAAACAACTTTCCAGCCCATCTCCATTATTATCTAGTTGTCAAAATCTTCCATTAATTTGCATTAACTTGAACATCCTTAATCTTATTACTCCCGCCGTGCCAAATTATAAGTTACTTTGAAAAAAAATTGTACTAAATTATAAGTCATTTTATATTATTAATGAAATATTTAATGTTATTTTTTTCATTATACCCTTAACTGTTTAATTGATTATTACTCTCTTTTCTTTCAATTCTTCAATTTATCTTTCTATACCATTAATAAAAGACAATTTTGTAAACTAACTCAATTTCTTTTTTTTATACGATATTAATTACGCCAAAATGACTTTTATATTGTAGTACGGAGTAATACATTTAAGACAAAAAGCACTTGTGGATACGAATCCCACCTAAACTCCTTTCTCTCCCACCCAATTAATTTATCCATCCAATTAATTACCCCAATCAATTGCATGCACGTTTTTTTATTCAATATATGCCTAGAAAATTGTATAAACCGTTTGCCTTCCCTCAAATCCTCGAGTGAGGATGTCTCCATTTTTGGATTTTTTATTCTTTTAATTTCCTTTATTATTATATAGTTTTGAAAATATAAATGCAAAAATGTGACATTAAGGGTCCGTTTGATCGGTAAAATGTTAGTACAGGACATAACAGTATAGGACAAGATAAGACAGAACAACACAATACAAACGTTTAAAGTATTGAATAAATTTTGTGTTTGTACGATATTTGGTGGACAAAAGGTTATTTTGGTACTTTAGACAACTTGCAGAAGACAAAAAGTTGTCTTGTGGTTCAGCGGGGGACAAAAATTTCAGTTTTTGTCCTGTCCCTTAACCCCCAATTTGTCCAGTACCAGAACAGTTTTAAAATCAAAAACAGTACAACTGAAGTTGTCCGGTCCCTTATTATTTAGCAGATCAAACGCACCCTAAGTGAGTTCAAATATCTTTTATGCATCTTAAAACATTTAAAACTTTGTTAATGGAAGAAATTAAAAGAATAACGTTGGTCCCCTTATTTTCATTTATTTATAAAAATGATTTTTTTTTTTGGTTTATACTACCAATATTTGGTCCACTGGATCGCCTAATCTGGTTCAAGCGTCAGTTCTGGCATCAAGTGTTACAGTCCTCTCCTGATCGCATGTACGAGGGATTGAAACATGCTCCTCCCTACTAAGTCCAGCATCAATCACCATCAGACCAACTAATGATTTGTATAAAAATGATTTTTTATTTTATTGAAAACTGTTCTAGTGAACAATTAATGGGGGTTATGTATTACAATATTACAATATAGTACCTGACGGTATAATCATCAATCATAGTATGAATGCTAGTAATGCAGCACGATATTTCCTAAGTCTGATGAAATTGTTGTCTAAGAAGATGGATCCTTTTCTCTGGAGATTTGTCCTTGTATTTATAGATGGCCTTTCTGTTGTGCTGATCATGGGTTATTTCTTATGCTTCCACTATCCAGTTCCAGTCATGGGGTGTGCGTAATGGGCGATTACCAGTCCTAGAGTGTGCAGAGTCGGGATCATGCTTTCATATTTAGTCAACGTATTATAGTTTTCCGCCTAAATGTTCAAACTAGTATAATTGGGCTTTGGACAAAGCGGGCCGTTCTTGTCTTTGTTGGGCCTCGTGGGAAATGTGCTCTGGATCTATCCCGGTCCAAAAACCATTTTGTTTTGGTCCCTCTTTTAAATTTTGTATCTAAACATAGCGATTAACATGTGATATATACAACCTGAATTTTGTGAATGGTTAAAAATAGGTGGATTAAAATTGTAATTAAGCTAAAAAAAATTAACTTTTAGTCTCTTTGCATTTTATATGGACTATTTTAAAAGACTAAAATTGTTCACTTTTTGTAAAAAATGACTTATCCCAACTATATTTTTTTGTCGTTGCAAATAATGCAACTTTTTAACAATGATATAACTTATTGCTACTAATAATATAACTCTTTTGCGGCAATATAGTGTATTGTCGGGAATTATACAATTTTGGTAGTAACATAACTTTTTGCTGGGAATAATACATTATTTTGGCAACTACATTATAAAGTTGTTGAAAATCATATAATTATCTATACAATATATAAAGAGGATATAGGAGTTTGGGGTGGCTTTTTATTTGGACAAATTTACCCCTCTCTTGAAATTCAAATATATTCAAATATGA
The DNA here is from genome assembly GCA_951799995.1 of Trifolium subterraneum. Classification (NCBI taxonomy): domain Eukaryota; kingdom Viridiplantae; phylum Streptophyta; class Magnoliopsida; order Fabales; family Fabaceae; genus Trifolium; species Trifolium subterraneum. The sequence continues at coordinate 33,784,356 of OX637463.1, forward strand.
CATAAGACATTTTCTTTTTTTTGACATAAGTTAGATACAGGGAGGCGTGGAACGCGTCTGCCTGGCCCGCTAGTACCAATAAAATAACTTGTCAATGAATGGTGACATCTAGGGTGAGGGCTCAATCAAGTCCCTCACCGTGTACTATTCAATTTGACCATTGGATTAAAATAAACCTACACGATATTACCACACTGGATTCTAGTTCTTTCTCTCTCTCTCCCTCAACCTCAACGTGCCTCACTCTCAACTGCAAGTACAACAACATTCACAGCCAACAAGAAAAATGAGACGCGCACACACGTACCAACGATTCCTCAAACACAAAAATTAATAAATGTGTGTTTCAGATTGATTGTTAATCTGCTACGTTTTCATTGATTCATTATTGTGGAGGATTTTGTGGGTAGAATGAAATGGGTTTCTGATGTATCCATTATTTTCTCTGCTTTGTATAAATTCTCAGCATCAAATTGATATCTTTGTAATGCTTTTTGAATATATGGATGGTAAACATGAATCCAAAATTGCAAACAAAATACAAATGATATATAATAAAAAACATGGAGGAATGAAAAGGGGATTTTGAGTGTAAACTCTTTCATGTATGTCATTTGGTGTCTATTGTTAAGAAATTTATTGAGATGACATAGCAATTACATGTGGATCTGTGAAAAGAAAAATGGATCTCACAAAACAGAGTTTGTAGTTAGAGAGTGTGATTTGGAATATGAAAGTTCAATTTGTTGGATGGTAGCATAAATTGTGTTACAAACTTGATTTGTGGCCAGTGTGGGTATTCTTTTTTGGTGAACGTGGAACAAGCAAGTCGGAGCTCCGACATGGTCATGGAACAGAGGTATAGCGTGATTGCTAGAGAAGACAAAGAAAGAACATGATAAGATTCTATGTGGTAATGACTATTGAGATCATATGTACCTATTTAATCTAATGGTCAAATTAGATGGTACACCTGTGAGGGACTTAAATGAGCTCTCACCTTAGAATCTACCGTCAATGAATATATTAAAAAATTAAATTATTTTTTTATCAATTTTAATATACAGAATTGTTTTTATACATAGAAAAAAACCACCAAATTTTAATTGTTTTATTCCTTATTTTATGCATACATTCATATATAATCTTTTTATTGTTTACTTTCTTTCTTTACTTTATGTATATATTGTTAATAGAGTAAAATTTCAATATATGATACAAAATCTGGAATATTATTAAAATTGATAAGGACAAATTAGTAAACATAGTAGTAATCAATTTTATTATATTAGAAGTAGTTGATAAACACAAATTAGTGAACATAGTAGTAATCAAGTTTATTATATTAGAAGAGATTAATTAAATTATGTGTATTTGTATTAAAAAAATAATTGTCTGTTTTCTTTTTTTCAAAACTCAACGGTACCACTCCATACCCTTTTCAAAAAAAATAAATAAAAGGTTAATTGAGTAAAGAGAATCCATTATTTTATTTCTCACGTGTTTGGAATATTTGTTAATGAATCAAATCTATTTAATAATAGATATAAATTCACTCTCTTGAATAATGTATTGCAAACTTTCTATACCGTAGATTACTATTCATCCAACGCTCCTCTTTTTCTTTTGTTCATTGCTCAAAATTTAATCACTTGATCTCCAAAATTTAACCGCTTTATTTCTCCATCATGTCACCATTATTCATCAACTTATATAATTTCCCCTTTCAAAATCACTTCCCTCACTTTGTTTCACACATAACCTCATTAAAAGTTGAGTAAAATTTCAATAAGAAAAAGCTATGACTAGAAGACATCTAATATTACAAAGCATTTAAAGAATACTAACGCAATTGAAGAAAAGTGTCAAGACAATGAAAAAAGATGATGAATAATGGAGAAAAAGAGAGTGGGCAAGATATCAAGCCATCGGTTCTTAGTAATTTTTGTGGTGTTCTTATAGGATTAAGACATTCAAAGTAGTAATGCTCTTTTGTGTATTCTAGCTTCTTGTTGCTGGCCTAGCGGCTAGTTTAGTGTTTTGATATTATGTGAATGATCACTTGGTTTTGTTATGGTCTAAAAGACTTGTAATTTGTATTTTGGTTCTTTGTATTTTTGTACTTGAATTTTTTTTATAAATAAAATTTTCCAATAAAAAAAATTGAACGAGAAACATAACTTATAAATAAAATTTAGCAATCAATGGTTGGTATTGAACATTAATTCCTACTATATTCATTGGCAGATTAAATTAATATTTGAATTTTTTGTTGGAAATATTAACGAAAATACCATTGAAGAACTTCTGGTAAAATATATATAAGAACTTATAATGATAGTCAAAAGTATCTTGTGATACTAATTTGATTTTAAATATATCTTATTGCAGCGACTTTGATTGTTGTGATAAATAAGAAATGAAAACAAATTGCATTGCTTATAAGTTGGTTGTGGTAACAATAAAATTGTTCAAAAGGCAGAGATAATCATTGTTGTGATAATATTACTAATGACAACAATTCAGAATATTGCTGCAAAACCTTTCCAACAACACTTATTCCAACAACAACGACTTATTTTTTGTTACAAAATGTAACTTTGCCAACAAATTTAGAGTTTTAACAACGACAAAAGTCGCATCAAAATATATTTTATTTTGAAGTGAAAATTGAAGGGCAAAGCTTCTTCAATGAATAATATTCATTAATTATGTAATTTAATATTTTGGTTGATATCCTCTGCAATTGATTCAGCATCGATTTTGACTCCAAACAAGCCTCTCCTTGCTAGTCCTGCACAATACAATCCATGATCCCCCTTCCAATGCCTCGGAAAAGGATTCTTTGGAAATCCTTTATCATTAAGAGCATATTTGTAATCCTTCAAAAATGATATATATCAAATAATAATCGATTAATTTACAATTAGAAAGAGCATAATGAATAAAGTTCAAATAAAAAATACATAGTAAAAATATGAAATGTAAAATATATATGGTAGTGAGAAGCTGATCAATTTCTCCTCCCTTTAATTTATTTCAATTATCACATATACCTTAAGCCATCTATTAGAAACACTTCTGTAACCAGTAGCAAAAACAATCACATCAAACTCTTCTTCATTGTTGTTTTCAAAGACAACTTTTTTCTTCTCGATTCTCGTAATATTTGAAGAAACAACCTGTTACATCAAAATCCAAAGTTATTACATACTAGTACCTATTGATAGTACCTATTCTACATTCTATATTAAATTTGTATTAATCAATAGCATGTCAAAATAAAGTACTAAGTTCACCTTGATAGCTCCCTCCTTAATCTTTTCTATGGTTCCAACATCAATAACCGGAGACTTTCCTGTAATATTTTTGAGATGAAAAGGCCCCTCTTTAGGATGATAAATTCCGTACTTGGACAGATCACCATATTTTAGTTTTGCCAAAGAAGTAATGATTGTATCTACAACATAAACTGACAAATAGTTCACCATACGCATCCCTTGATGAATCAATCCTCTAGTGAACACATGAAACTGCAAAAAAAAATGTTAACATTACAACACAATTTTTTTTTGGTACGTTATAAATTTAAGGAATGATCAAATTTGACTTGTGCAACATTATTATACTGCACAACAACATTTTAAGAAATAAAAATTTTATAAAATCGAATGTTAAATTGAAATTTTATATTATATTATATTGATCATCTATATAAGATTTTACACAAATCCAGATGTATCCTTATTAATAATCAAAATGATTTTATTGTATAGATAAAGTGAGTTAAAAAATATCCTTACCGGACTTCGAATTACAATGGAAGGGTTAGCACCCCAATTATAGAGGTCATAAACAATCTCCATTCCAGAGTTACCACAACCAACTACCAAAACCTTTTTTGTTTCATATTTTGAACCAGATTTATAGTATTTGGAGTGTACCACCTCTCCTTCAAAGTTGCTTAGTCCAGGAACATTAGGAATATAACCTTCACTGTTTTCACCGGCGGCAACCACAAGATAATTCGATGTATAAACTTCTAATGTGTCTTCTTGTGTGTTCTTTGTTTCAACGTTCCATTTTTTACCAACTTCATCATACTCTGCAGACACAACCGCACGGCAATAGAGAGGTTTTATATTGAAATGTTCGACATATTTGTCTATGTATTGAAGAAATTGATCTTTGGATAGGTAGGTTGGCCAGAGGGCGGATGAGGCATGAGAGGTAAAGAACAAAACTCACTAGCCAAATGAAGGTTTAAACGATCATAAGCATTTTTTTCTCCAAAGAGAAGCACAAAAATCTTCTTTTTCAAGTATGATATGAGAAATGGAGTTTTGTGTTAGACATGCTGAAATTGCTAGGCCAGAAGGACCAGCACCGACAATTACAACCGTGAATTCTTGCATATTGTTGTTGTTGTTGGCTCCCTAAAATTTAAGTATTTTCAATATTTTTAAGCCAACAAGAAGTAGTAGGGTTTTATAATAGCATATGAAAGCTTAAGAACATGTATTGGTTTGGGTCAAGTTTTAAAAAAATTCTATATAAAAAATTGTGTCATTCATTTTTTTTCTTTAATTAAGTTAAATACATTGTTTCTGTAATAGTCTTTGTAAATTGGGATAAATACATACAAATGAATTAATCATATTATATTAAAAATGTTATGTTATAGATATTATTTTTCCTGGTCAAATTTATTATTAATTTTGGTCAAGTTTCTCATTATAAAACTGTTTCTAATTTTAAAAATATCTATATAAAACATTCTATCATTACATTTTTTTTCTTAGATAAGGAGTACCATTCATGTTAAAAATGGTATAAACATATAATTAATTTAAATACAGTTTGTATGTGTTAGTGTTTGCATATTAGGCTAAATACATAAAATATAATTAACTACATTATATTATATTGCAAATGTTAGGTTATAGGAAAATGTTAAAAAGTGTCTCTAGGGTACTCTTTAAGCATATTACAAATAATAAGTTTTTTTGGCAATGTGTAAAATCAACACATTGAAAATTAAAACGTTTCACCTTTTGAATAAATTATTTTTTTAAATGGAATGCTTAAAAGAGCGCCCCGAAGCACTCGTCAACAAGACCCTTAGATAAACTATAGGCTTAATTACACTTTTGGTCCCTTATCTTTATTTTAAGTTTCAAATTGGTCCCTTATCTTTTAAAAGTTTCAAGTTGGTCCCTTATCTTTTTTTTAGGTTTCAAGTTGGTCCCATCCGTCAAATTTTTAACTATTTCCGTTAAATTTGGACACGTGGCACACTTGGAAAGATGACACATGTCCAAATTTAACGGTAACAGTAAAAAAATTGACGGAAGGGACCAACTTGAAATCTAAAAAAAAGATAAGGGACCAACTTGAAACTTTTAAAAGATAATGGAACAACTTGAAACCAATAAAAATAAAGGACCAAAAGTGTAATTAAGCCTAAATTAAAATATATATTTGTTCTCTTTTGAAAAACAAACACTCTTCAATGGTTTTTGCTGCAGGTGCGGGTGTTTGCTGTTCGGTTTGAGTTGATTTTAAAGCAAAAATTCAATCGATCCAAAGTTAAAATTGTTGGGTTTTTAATTGGCTACATTTTGCAAAAACAAGATCTAGTCAGATGTAGGGTCAGATGTGGCAGCATTTGGAGTACAACATTATTGCTACTGATATGCGCTGAATTTTTATATCAAATCTTGGTAAGATTTGTTTCAGAATAAAAGAATATGCACATGGTTTATTAATCTTTAGAAGGCGGCTGTATTAGGTTACTTGGTTCTCAAGACTATTATAAAATATTAAGGAATCAAGAAGATTTGATTTTAAAATATATCTTGTGAAGATTGTTGCAGAGAATATAAAAGATTTATTTCAAATAAATCTTTGTGCTTCAAGAAGGTTAGAAGATTTAATTTTAAAATATATTTTCAACAAATATATTTATGGGAGGAATATTTTGATGCAAAGAAGATTTAGTAAAAATATATATTTTTCCTCTAGAAGATTTCTTGGAGCTGAAACATTGTAAAGCCTATATAAAGAAAGTTGATAAAGCTATTTTATTTACCAAAACTGAAGCTTAAACAAATATATCAAAGATGTAGTCTTTTAGGGTTTTGTGTCTTTGTAAGCCTTGTGCTTTAGGGTTTCATTTACACCTCTCTGTTGCTGTTATTGAATATCTACGTACAGAGTTGGTTAGTCTAGTTGAGTTGTAAAATGTAAATGTCTCCTAAGCCCTTAGGTATGGAGGTATTGTTTGTAATTTACTCAAGAGCTTTTAAGCATGAGTAAAGTTTATTTATGTCTAGGAGTGTGTCTCCACCATTTGATTGTAATCGTTTGTAAGCAACGTTGTCTGTGTTGTTTGAAGGAAGTGAAACGGGGCGTCTCATATATAGGAGTTCCTAGGTAGGATTGCATGAGATAGTGTCTAGGCGATAAGATAGAAACGAGAGGTTTTGAAGTCTTTGAACTAGAACTATAGTAGTGAATTCATTCCTTGATTGGTATCCCCCAGAGTAGGAGAGGTTGCTCCAAACTGGGTTAACAACATACTGTGTTATTTACTTTCTTTGCAATTTATTTCTGCCATGTTTCTTTTTCTTGTTCTGCACTGGTAGGAGATGTGGTACGCGATGTGCTAACATCTGGTACCCCATTTGGACTACGCCAGAATTTCAAAAATTACAGGCGCTTCGGTTCAGTTTTGGATGATGGCTACTTAAAAAAATCTGATCCAATCTGAACCAATTTTTTGCGGTTTATTTTTTATCGGTTTTTAGATATCGAAAATACAATTTCTAATTTTTTTATTAAATATTAACATTATAAAAACACAGTAACATAATATGTTTGATGTAATACATAACATATAATATATGACTACGGTCTGACAAGTGAATCAGTCTGTCGTCAAATAATAATATTTATATAAAGATTCGTCTCCACATGGATCGTGCTAAACCGACTAGTTTCGTTTAGGAACTTAGATAGTTCGTATTCACTTTTTTGTTGAAAAGGTTTGTTGATTTAGAAAAAGGAAATAAAATATTAAAAGAGATCAGATGAGAAATATAGGTAAGTACTTTTGAATCCCTCCCCTAGTCCTGCTTGGTAACTGATGTTATATCTATCACTATTCCTTTTATTATCTTGCAGATTAATCTTTAAGTAATGAAATGTGTTGTCGCATACTAAAATCACCCTATTGCAATTGAAGACACTGCTACTAAATCAAGGATAAAAAGGAAACCCTTGTATGTCACAAGTCAGCCTTTTACAAGTTCTCACATTAACCTTATTTTAATTGGACAGCTGTTAGACATGCAGAAATTAACAATGTGTACCAATAATCCTTTAGCCCCTAACCTCGGATACTAGCATTATCGTTCCGAGTTCTAGCTAGCTAGCTCGAGATTAGTAGTAATGTCACGAGATCACCTAATCCTTAGGGTTTATTCAAGAATATAGTCGGTATTAAAAATAAAGCATTAAAACAGAGATAATAAAAGATAATAAACTGAATAGCAATTAATATAATCTTTTTCGAACCAAATTACATGGACTCAAACATTCATAGAGGAGTTCATCTACTTGACCTAACCTAAAGGTATTTTAGCTACTCGTAGGCATATTAAAACAAAAGAGTAAAAACATGCATACAAAGTAACCTCGATATATTGCAGAGGAAGCCGTGTCTCCATATGTTGGGGAGAAGTTTCTTCCCTTAAGAACTCCTTAGCCCTCCTTTTCTTCTCCTCATTTGCTCCTTAGAGACTTGTAGTTCTCTGAACTTCTGAATGAATAAGTGTGGAGGAGGAGAGCTCTATTTATAGCTTTCTTGGACTTGGGCTTCATGCACCATCGTAGTACGATGGACCACATCGTGGTACGGTGTCTCATAGGGATGCATCGTGGTGCGATGCTATCGTGGACTCATATTTTCTTCAAATTAATATCAGTCCATCGTGGTACGATGACTTCAACTCTTTTCTTCAATTTTTGCTACTTTTGATGCATTTTCTTATACTCTTGCTTCTTGGTCAAATAACTTCATATCTTAAGGTATTTGCTTGCATTTGGTCTTCAAAAGCTACCAAAACTAATAAAAACTAACCTAAATAATACTTAAAAACATCATATAAATTTTTGCCATCAATATATAAAAAATTAATATTTTGGAATGAAAATTATCAATTATATTTAAAACATATAAAATAGTTGTAACAGCCCACTAATTTAATTATTAGAAGTGATAATTAGAAACTCATTTATTATATGTGAGTGGAATTATTGAATTGATGATTGGAGAAATAACATGTAATGGCACAATTGTGAATTAGTATTAAAATGAAGGGGCAAAATGCTAAGTCAAACAAAACCTATATGAAACAACAAGAGAGAGAGAAATCAGATTTTTATCTTCTTCATCTCAGCCTCACGCCCTTCTCTCTTCTTCAACACCACCATGCTAAGTTCACTCTCTCTTTAACCTCTTGCATGCCTTAGATCAAAGCTACAAATGAAAAGACCACCAACATCATTTCATTTCCATTTCTCATTTCCTTTCCAATGAACCTAGAAGCAAAGATTGAAACTTGGTTTTAGTCAAGTTAAGAGATTGGAACAACAAACATGAAGAATTGGTTTATGGGGGAATCAATAGAAATAAGGTAAAGGATTCATTTTCTTCTACTTCCTTCCCATTTTGCTTACATATAATCATAATCCCTAACCCCAATTCTGTTCCGGTGTTTGATTATGCATGTACTTTGACTATAAGTAATGGGTCATGGTAAATGAGTTGGATTTGAAGCTTAAAGATTGAATTGGTGATTTTGGAAAAAAATTATGTGGAATTCGTATTCTAGACATACCCTCACTAAAACGGTTAGTACTCTCTCCTCGTAACTCTGTTTTCAATTCCGTTTGATCCTGTAGTTAGCTAATGCATTTCCGGTCAGTTTGGCACCAGTTTCACAATTTTTGGACAAGAATTGAGGTCTGGGCGAATTTTTGAAGTTAAAGGTTCAACACAGGATTTCTGCAGAATTTATGTTGGACAGTGCTACACTAAAATGGTATGAACTCTCTCTCTATAACTTCAAATTGAACGAGGTTTGTTTCATTGGAAAGCTAACTCAATTCTCGATTTCGTGGAAATTGGATGAGAAATGAGGTCGCTAGGATTTTCTGAAGTTGGACATATGATGCAGAATTATGCAGAAAAATCTGATTATGAGTTCAAAGCATTTCTATTGCAATTATGCGTATCGGCGAGCTACGGAAATGACGATGGTATTGTTCAAGCGTCTATCTCAGGTGGGTTCTTAGGATTAGTTAGCTAGTTGCCCAATTTATAATTTGTATGCAAACATAGGATTTAGGGTTGAATTGTGCATGAGAAGGGTTTAATTCCCAAGACTCTTCTCCTTTATGATTATTATTATACCTTATGAAGTTGATGACATGAAAGAGTGACAATTATTGTGTAAAATTCTGGTTTAGAACTGAAATTGCAGAACAGGGCAGGAACGCGTGTTTCTCGCCAGGCGAGCTCGCTGGCGATGGCAACCAGTGGCGAGAAGCTTCTGACTTGTGGTCGCCAGACGACCAAAGGTGAGCTATGGCGACCTTGGCAGATTCCAGCTTTTCTGTTTTGGCTTTTAAAACTCATACACATTTTTCTAATTGTTACCTTTCATGACCTACTTTCCATTAACATTGTGAGTAAATAATAATTATGATGTCGTTGTACGTATAAGACTACGAAGTAACATAGGCTAATGAATAGGTTAGTCCCCCCGGGATGGGCTTTATTGGTAGAACGTTAACACACTAGTTATCATACAAGTCAGTCGAGAGCGAGTGGTTGCTTTATATGAACCACTAAAGGGATTCGAGGAATCCGGAGTGAAAGATTTTAATAATAATTGTGATGCCAGAGGCTCCGTACCATAGTGCGTTATGATCACGAAGATTGGTGCGGAGGAGTGAAGTCTCTCTGAGACCGGCTCACCTCAGAGTGTCCTTCGTAGCTAAAATGAACTCAGATAATATTTGGTGTTACACCCTTATTTACTGTAATATTATATTGTGTTGTGAGAACATGTGCGGACTGACGTTCAGGTTTCCCCCCGTGTAGTCACCATTAGGCGGGTGGTAGAACTCACGAGGATTATGAGTTCAAAGCATTTCTATTGCAATTATGCGTATCGGCGAGCTACGGAAATGACGATGGTATTGTTCAAGCGTCTATCTCAGGTGGGTTCTTAGGATTAGTTAGCTAGTTGCCCAATTTATAATTTGTATGCAAACATAGGATTTAGGGTTGAATTGTGCATGAGAAGGGTTTAATTCCCAAGACTCTTCTCCTTTATGATTATTATTATACCTTATGAAGTTGATGACATGAAAGAGTGACAATTATTGTGTAAAATTCTGGTTTAGAACTGAAATTGCAGAACAGGGCAGGAACGCGTGTTTCTCGCCAGGCGAGCTCGCTGGCGATGGCAACCAGTGGCGAGAAGCTTCTGACTTGTGGTCGCCAGACGACCAAAGGTGAGCTATGGCGACCTTGGCAGATTCCAGCTTTTCTGTTTTGGCTTTTAAAACTCATACACATTTTTCTAATTGTTACCTTTCATAACCTACTTTCCATTAACATTGTGAGTAAATAATAATTATGATGTCGTTGTACGTATAAGACTACGAAGTAACATAGGCTAATGAATAGGTTAGTCCCCCCGGGATGGGCTTTATTGGTAGAACGTTAACACACTAGTTATTATACAAGTCAGTCGAGAGCGAGTGGTTGCTTTATATGAACCACTAAAGGGATTCGAGGAATCCGGAGTGAAAGATTTTAATAATAATTGTGATGCCAGAGGCTCCGTACCATAGTGCGTTGTGATCACGAAGATTGGTGCGGAGGAGTGAAGTCTCTCTGAGACCGGCTCACCTCAGAGTGTCCTTCGTAGCTAAAATGAACTCAGATAATATTTGGTGTTACACCCTTATTTACTGTAATATTATATTGTGTTGTGAGAACATGTGCGGACTGACGTTCAGGTTTCCCCCCGTGTAGTCACCATTAGGCGGGTGGTAGAACTCACGAGGATTATGAGTTCAAAGCATTTCTATTGCAATTATGCGTATCGGCGAGCTACGGAAATGACGATGGTATTGTTCAAGCGTCTATCTCAGGTGGGTTCTTAGGATTAGTTAGCTAGTTGCCCAATTTATAATTTGTATGCAAACATAGGATTTAGGGTTGAATTGTGCATGAGAAGTGTTTAATTCCCAAGACTCTTCTCCTTTATGATTATTATTATACCTTATGAAGTTGATGACATGAAAGAGTGACAATTATTGTGTAAAATTCTGGTTTAGAACTGAAATTGCAGAACAGGGCAGGAACGCGTGTTTCTCGCCAGGCGAGCTCGCTGGCGATGGCAACCAGTGGCGAGAAGCTTCTGACTTGTGGTCGCCAGACGACCAAAGGTGAGCTATGGCGACCTTGGCAGATTCCAGCTTTTCTGTTTTGGCTTTTAAAACTCATACACATTTTTCTAATTGTTACCTTTCATGACCTACTTTCCATTAACATTGTGAGTAAATAATAATTATGATGTCGTTGTACGTATAAGACTACGAAGTAACATAGGCTAATGAATAGGTTAGTCCCCCCGGGATGGGCTTTATTGGTAGAACGTTAACACACTAGTTATTATACAAGTCAGTCGAGAGCGAGTGGTTGCTTTATATGAACCACTAAAGGGATTCGAGGAATCCGGAGTGAAAGATTTTAATAATAATTGTGATGCCAGAGGCTCCGTACCATAGTGCGTTATGATCACGAAGATTGGTGCGGAGGAGTGAAGTCTCTCTGAGACCGGCTCACCTCAGAGTGTCCTTCGTAGCTAAAATGAACTCAGATAATATTTGGTGTTACACCCTTATTTACTGTAATATTATATTGTGTTGTGAGAACATGTGCGGACTGACGTTCAGGTTTCCCCCCGTGTAGTCACCATTAGGCGGGTGGTAGAACTCACGAGGCTTAGTAGTCTCACCCCCCCCCCCCCCCCCCCCCCCCCCCACACACACACACACACACACACTTCATCCTTTCAGATAACAGGTTCATATGTGTTGCGGAGCTGAAGCGTAAAGATTCGGATACAAGGATTACATCAAGGAGCTGACATCCAGATTATTCTTATAGTAGTATAAGATTCAGTTATGTTATGTATAGTGGTTAGGTCCTCTATGTATTCTTTTAGTGGATTTTTATGTACGAAATTTTAAGGTGTCCCGATTCAGTTATGTGTGCCCCTATTGATATTCTAGATAAATTGATATGGGGTGTTATAATAGTAAAAAATTAGATTAAATTAAAATAATAAGTAGTATTAAGAAAAATTAAAACCAACAAAAGAATAGGTGAATGCAATATATCATACAAATCAAAAGTTAAATAAGTATTATAATCAAGGTTGTTAGACTCACGAGTCTACTCAAACACGTAAAGGGTCCATAGAAAATTAAAAATGAAAAATAAAAAATGACTTTCACACACACGCATACACACACGCGCACACACGCTTACAGATACACATTTGTCATGTGTGTAAATTACTCGTAAATACAAACTTGTTAACAAAAAAAAATCTATAATAAAAAAAATAGCAACGTATATAAATAGTTATGTACTAGTTTATTCTTAATTGAAAACTGCATAAAGTAAAATATCATGAAACATATATTTTAATGGCTTCAAGTATCTAAAGCTCCAATGAAACCATCAATGAAAGAGGAGACTCATCAGACATCGTCGTTGCGGAAGATAGAGACAAGGAAAGGGAAAGTTCTTTGATGTTTCTAATTCTAAACATATCGTGAGCAATAGAAAATATATTTAAGGTATTTTATTTTTTGGGATTTTGAGCCGTTTTGGATTATTTTTTTCAAGAAAACTTATAGACTCGTAAACTCGTCATAGACTTGCGAGTCTATACGAGTTTGTACGAGTCTACTCGAATTTATCCGAGTCTATCAAAAAACGATTCTATGTGCAATTCTACTCGTTTTTGCTTTCTAGACTCGTGAACTCGTACGAGTTTACAAGTATACCCGCGAGTTTGACAACCATGATTGTAATATATGTATGCGATATAGTTCCGTTTGGATAGGTTTTGAAAAAATCAATGAAAAATCTAATCCGACGATTTTTTGTGGTTTTTGATTTTTTAAAATCAGTTTGCAGTTTTTATTTGGATTGGTTTGAATAACAACCCTAATTTTTCCTAATTGCATTTGTGTGCTTATTTTTTCTTTCATTTTTGTTTATCGCATTTGCATATTTAAAGAATTAGGGATTCATTTCTCTTTCATTAAAGAAGTAATACATTTTATCTTTTATTTTAATATTTACAATACAAAAAATAAAAATGTATGCCTCATTTCGACAGTATCAAGATCACCATTGTTGTCAGGGCCGGTTTTGAGATTTTGGAGGCCTAGGACAAATAATAAAGATGGAACCTATTAAAAAAATATTTTAAAAAATGCAACTTATAGTGTTTCCAATCTTGTAAAAAAAACTTATGGTGTTTTTAATAAAAATTCCAACTTAATTTTAAAAAATAATTTTTCAAAGAAATAATAAAATATAATTTCTTTTTTTAAAAAGAAATGTAGTAAATTATTTATAAGTTATAAAGTAATTCTATTTATAGAAAAACTCATTATTTTGTAAAAGGAAATACTTTTTACATAAATATAATTATGATATTGAAATTAACTATATTTATTATGAATCAATCTCTTAGAATAAAATTAAAAAACTTGTCAAAATTGAGATTCAAACTCACAACCTCCACACAACTGAATACTTACAACACATGCGCGGACCATTACACCAATTGACATTTCATGATATTTGACCTCCGAAAAACTACTTAAGCAATGTTTTAAATGATGGACTTGAAAGAAAAAAAAAAAAAGGCCCCATGAAGTCTAAATGATGGAGGAACTAACTTATCTTTACTGAATGCTTACAACACATGCGCGGACCATTACACCAATTGACATTTCATGATATTTGACCTCCGAAAAACTACTTAAGCAATGTTTTAAATGATGGACTTGCAAAAAAAAAAAAAAAGGCCCCATGAAGTCTAAATGATGGAGGAACTAACTTATCTTTAAGTATGCAGGATTACAAAGAAATATGCTACAACTGATGGAAGATATATGCATCTAAAGAACATAATGAACGCGCTTTGAAAACAGACTCTGAAGGTCTAATCAACTCTGGCGACCAATGAAGTCAAAAGAACTTTGAAGGTCTAGTCAACCCTAACGTCCAACAAGTTCTCAAGATAAGCGTGCTTTGAAGCAAAGAAAGCCAACACTCTGTACAAGACATTCACGAAGAATCAAGAGAGTCATCTACTATGAAGAATAAGCTCTGAAGACCGTTATTGAAAAGATCATCTCTGAAGCTGAAGAGGATTGTTAATGAAGATCAAGCTTCTGTTGGAACAAAATGGATCTGTACAATTCCTCTAAAGTTTTGATGATAACAAAGTTTCAAAGAACAAATTGAAGTATGTTCAAGTGTGCAGGATCATAGTATAAAATTTCACGAACATAAACAAGAACTTTAACACATATCTTTTTGAAGAGAAGCCAAAGTGTTTGATCAAAATTAACAAGAGAGATTCTAGTTTGGAGTACTAGAATCTGAACCAAGTTAGAAGTTAGTAGTCTGGCTCTGCAAATTAACACTAGAATTTGAAGATGGTCAAAAGCTAGAAGTCCAGAGTTTGAAGGGTCAGAATATGAGGTGAAGCTTATGAAGATCTTAGACTCTGAAGTGTAGTCTCTGAAGAGCATAGAACCTGAAAGACATGTCAGCAACATGAGCTCTTGATATGTTACAAAGCTCAGAGTCAACTTTGTCCTCTTCTGATCACGAGCAAAATCAAACATAAACTTCAAAGGCAAATGGAATGAAACGGTGAATTCCTTTTGGTAGCAAAGACTTTTCAAATGTCTTCCAATGACATTATCCATATCATATCAAGGAATACATCAACGTCCTTGAATCAAGCTTCTCAACGACTCAAACTTGGGCACTTATTCTTCTTTAACGTATCTTTTATGCTAACCTATATAAGGAGCTGAAGAATTGAAGAAAAATCAATACTCTGGCCATATTTTGAGAGTGCGAAAACTCTATAAAAATTGAAGCTCAAATTTACACTTAGAATTTCTTAATCAAATCGGGTATCTTAGAAATTCCTAAGTAATTGAGTCTCATTTTATTTTATTGCTTACAACTCTGATTGTATATAAAGTGTAAAACCTCAACACTTATTTCTTTATGTGATTAAATTAGAGTGTGAAGTCTCTTGCTTGTGTGTTTGAGCAATTAGAAGTCTCTTGCTTGCACTACAACATTTTGAAGTTTCGGCAACAGTCATAAAGCGTTGTATAAAGCCAAAAACCCGTACCTATAGCCTAAGGCAACGGTTCGGCAACAGTTTTGATAACGCACTCTATACGGTCGTGGCCTTTTCTATAGGCAACAATGTTTTTGAGTTGTGCATTGGAAGTATCTTGTCAGTGTACTTGAGCATTGAGAAGTCTCTTGCATGTGTGCTTGAACAATTTGTAATCTTGTGTGATTATAGTGGGCTCCTTTGAAAGTGCAAAACGAATAGACTACTCTTGATTTGTGAGATGAACCAATATAAAATTGCTTTGTGTCTCTCTCTTCTTCTCTTATCTCTTTGTGTTTTGGTTATATCCGCTACAAACTTATCCTATCATTAGGTCAGACTAGTCAGTGTTTGACTAGTTCAAAACACTTAAAATTTAAAAAAGCTAACAAAATTCAACCCCCCTTCTTGAGTTTTTCTCAACTTCAGCTTCATGAAGATTTTGAAGTAATGATGTCAAGTATTGTACTTCCCTGTAGAACACGTGATCAAGACTGACATAATTGTCTTATTGCTCTGGAATCTCAACATCCGTGACCTGCTCCAAAGCATTTTGTCCTTGTTACATTAAATTCATACAAGTATGGTCGCAATCATCGATGTAGTTTAGAGTGGAGTCTCAAAAAATCTTCAACAGATCTTTTCTTATACAACAAATGATTATTTTATCAAGGAAAAGATCAATTCAAAAAGAAATAACTCCAACGTTCTTATTAGCTTTTTCAACGGATTTATCCAAGCTGACAACAGTGTTCATCAACGGCTCTATTCAACTTGCCTATTTATATCGAACCTTGAGCAAAGTTTGAAGACTGTAGGACTTACGAGGAGAAGGATAACAAGCTAGACAAAAGTAATTCTAGAGTCTAAAAACTTACTGTGTAGTATCTTGCTCGAAACATTTAGATAGTTTTCTTACAAACTATTGTATCTTAGAAAATCTAAGTAGTTTCAATTTGCACTTAATTGTAAGCTTACCACCGTAAAAGATTATTAAGAGTAAGCAAACATAATCAAATTATGTAACTCTAATTGTAAAAAGTCCTTGACTTGTAAGGTAAAAGAAGTTTTTTGGTAAGTAGTACCTCAAGCAAGAAAGTCTTAAGATCATGAGTATCTTAAGCAAGTGAAGTCTCTTGGTCAGTAGTACCTTGAGCAAGGAAGTCTTAGGATTTGGAGCATCCTGGGTAAGGAAGTCTTGGACTGGGTGTCTGAGCAATTGTAATCTTGGTAATTATAATTAAATCTCTCTTGGTGAGGGGACTGAACGTAACCCTAGTTAATGGGTGAATCAGTATAAAAATCTCTTGTGTCTTTCTCTTTCTACTTGTCTTAACTTATTTTCTTTTAAACTGTTTATTTGAAAGAAGTTTTTTCAGAAAAAAAAAACACAATTCAAATCCCCTTTTCATGTGTTTTTCTAACCTTCATTTCGCACCACCCTACTCCCATTTCTCCGGCGGCACAACGTTCTCAGTGTGGTGTTGGCAGCAGATCTTGTGGTGTAACCCTCCTTGGGTTGTGTTTTGTGGTGGCTCTCTTCCATCACTTCATTTTCACTCGGGAAGGCCGGTGACTCTTCTTTTTTACGGTGTCGAAGGTTCTTCACTGGGTTTTCCGACGGTGGTTTTTCATTTTCACTCGGGAAGGCCGGTGACTCTTCTTTATTTGGAACATATTATGTCCAGGTTGAGATCTCTGTTCATCCTGTTCGCTGTGGTGACTGAGATCTTTTCCTTCCTCTCCGATGTGGGTCAGTGATGAGCTTCGTTTATCACTTTGGATCTTCGGATCTGCTAGTTTGAGCTTTTTGAGTGTTCTATGGCGGTTGCCTGAATTTCTCTACATCGTCGTCATATGCTCTTCTTCTTTTTCCATTGCAAATAAGGGTAGAAATGACCTTTTACTTGTCATTGTTGCTGTAGTGAGTTGTTGATTGGTGTCTCTGTTACCGTATTAGCGGTCAAATTCAATTTTCGTTCTTTAAGAGATAAATTTGTTCGTTTTCGGTCCGTCTCTAGTTTGTTTATTGCAACGGGTGCAACTTTTACACATGTCTTATTTTGCAATTTGTTTACGGGTCCCATGTTGGCCTGTGTTTCATATACCACTTTTGTATAGGCTGATTTTCACTCGGGAAGGCCGGCTCTTCTTTTTTACGGTGTCGAAGGTTCTTCACTGGGTTTTCCGACGGTGGTTTTTTCATTTTCACTCGTGAAGGCCGGTGACTCTTCTTTATTTGGAACCTATTATGTCCAGGTTGGGATCTCTGTTCATCCCGTTCGCTGTGGTGACTGAGATCTTTTCCTTCCTCTCCGATGTGGGTCAGTGATGAGCTTCGTTTATCACTTTGGATCTTCGGATCTGCTAGTTTGAGATTTTTGAGTGTTCTATGGCGGTTGCCAGGATTGCTCTCCATCGCCGTCATATGCTCTTCTTCTTTTTCCATTGCAAATAAGGGTAGAAATGACCTTTTACTTGTCGTTGTTGCTGTAGTGAGTTACTGATTGGTGTCTCTGTTACCGTATTAGCGGTCAAATTCAATTTTCATTCTTTAAGAGATAAATTTGTTCGTTTTCGGTCCGTCTATAGTTTGTTTTATTGCAACGGGTGCAACTTTTACACATGTTTTTTTTTGCAATTTGTTTACGGGTTCCATGTTGGCCTGTGTTTTATATACCACTTTTGTATAGGTTGATTCTCGTTTTTTTTTTTTTAAGCAAGGTTGATTCTCGTTGTATTACCCTTTCTAGGTTAACTATTACACTTTTGTGTGGTTGTTGGGTCATGTTTTTGCCCCTCCGACTTGTTGTACTTTTTTATGCTTTTAAAAAAAAAGTATTTTTTATTACTATTATTATCATACTAAATTTTGTACTTTGCATTAATGTATATAATTTGTTAAATTTTTCAATAATTTAAAAACTTAGTCTATATTAAATTTTCTGCATATTTTTTTTTGTTCTAGAATTTTCTGCATATTTAAATGTTTTATATAAATTTAGAATTGAAATATGATATGTAAAACTTTCCAAAATGCCGTGTTAAATATAAAAAATGAATTTAATTTTATTAGTCTATTAGTTCATTAGTCTATTTAAACACATACGATTATTTATTTATTTAAATGTGTTCATATCAAATATGTTTTCAAACATCCTAATTTCAGATTTTTAAAATGTCAACCTCATGCTTAAAAAATAAGCCAATAGCTGATTACTAGACAAAATTAGCCTTAAACAATATGGCAGACCAGACTTAAGTCGTACAAAGCCTAAATGGCATACATCCAACAACTTATAAATGCCTTGAAATCAAGTTATGAGCTTACGCTTTCTAATAAGTTCTGATTTTTGTTGCAACACAACATGTGCTAAACCTTGTTTACCTTCTCTATTCAGCCCATAAAAAACTGTTCTAAAGTTAATAGTACTAGGAACAATACCACTCTCCAACATATCAGAAATAAGCTTCATTGCTTCTTCAGATCTCCCAACTTTGCATAGACAAGAAAGGAACATAGAATATGTTTTGAAATCAGGAAATGGTCCTTTAAATTTCATACGGTAGAACACGTTCCACGCATCATTATGCCTCCCCACGTTCATGTACCCGCGTATAAGTGCTGAATATGTAACAACATTTGGTTCATAACCTGATTGTTGTATTTCCTTATAAGTCTCAATAGCTTTTTCTACCTGTTTCTCTTTAAAGAAATGAACTATTAATGATGTGTAAACATGGATTGTAGGTGTTATTCCTTCTTGTTTCATTGCATTAATTTTGGTTAATGCTTCTTCTAATTTACCCTTTTGTAATAAACCATGTACAATACTTCCATAAGTTAGCTTTTCTACATTTGATTTCTCTGTTCCAACCTCTTCAATTAATGCCAATGCTTCTTCCACTTTTCTAGCTCTACAAAGAGCCCTTATAAACAAGGAGTAGCTAAGAGGAATTGTGTATCCAAATTTTTGAAGAGAATCTATGCATTTCCTAGCTTCTAAGATCCTACCCATTTCACATAAACAACCAATATAGGTTTCAATCAATTCTTTGTCGGGAACATGTCCCGAACTAATCATCTCACTATATGTTCTGAGAGCATCATCAACTTTCCTTCCTTTTCTCCCACATAAGGCGACGATCAAATACTTGTATGTACTCCTACTTGGGCTATAACCATCAGCTTTCATCTCGTTGAAACAATTCATGGCCATCTCCGTCAGACCTGTACGGCCGTAAAGCATTATCATGATTGTCCATGTTTCTGATGTTATCGGATAATTGTTTCTTCTCATTTCATAAAACAGGCTTCGCATGTGCTTGAAATCTTTCCCGCACCCTGCAATTTTGATTGCAATGTTGTATGATTCCGCGGTGTGTCTGTAGCCTGGTTGCTTTCCCACCCATGAAAAAAAATTCAGCACAGTGTAGCCATGAATACTGCAGATTTGCAATATCTCCATAACAAATTCTGGAGTGAACTCAATGTTACTTTTCTCCAATTTTTCTTGAATTGAAGACCAATCTAGAGAGGACGAAATAATCCTACAGACATCGCGAACATCTTGCTCACTGTAAGTCTTATGAATTGGATGCCATAAGGAGCAGTCTACCGTCTCTGACTTTGATTGGCCAATTCCTGTATCTTCTTCCACCTCATTTCTCAACAGTACTTGTTTTTCAGACTCCTTGAAATGTTCAGGAACAAGTTTAGACGCTGTATGAATCTGCTCAACTTTCTCTTTTAAAGCAAGCTCCCCCTTCTTCTCCATGTAAGTTATAACCCAATGGAATACTTCATCTCTGATTACAATCTTTAAAGCCTGCATTTCATACAATGCTTTAACAATGTCATCAGTCCTTGAAGCCTTGCAAAGCTCCTTAATAAATACCGAATACGCTTTCCACGTAGGCTTGATACCTTGGCTTTCTATGCTCTTAAAAATTTTCCGCGCATCAGATATACGATTTTGTGAAACATGACCTGCAACCATGGCTGTTATAGCCACAATATCTGGTTTAATTCCTTTTCCGAGCATCTCATCATACAGCATGCAAGCTTCTTCACACTTATTCAACCTAAAGAGATGCTGTATCAGTTCTGTATATGTGGAGACCGTAGGCACATAACCCAATTCTTTCATGCTTTGAAACACATCAAGTGCCATGCAAACATTGTTTCCCTGTAAATACCCATTTATGATAACCCCATGAATGTTCCCATCAACAATGTCCCTTCTCTTCATAATTTCAACAATCTCTAAAGCATCTGAAATCCTGCCTGCTTTACACAGGCCTCTCACCAAGGTCTCAAAATATTCATATTCAAGAACTACGTCTTTATATTTGAGGTCACGAATCAATTCCAAGGCTTCTTTAATCTTCCCAGAAATACAAAAGCTCTTGAGCATACATCCAAGAACACTACTTTCCGGCATCAGACACAACCGCATCATGTCATTTCCAAGCAAACTAACAGCTGCAACATCTCCTGATTCTGCCATACAGTTCATAAGCATCTTATACAACCTTACATCATCAAGTAGAAGTTCCTTCTTGACCATGTCCTTATAGAACTCCATAGCAATATCACCCTTACCCGAACCGCAAAGCAAACGAATGACCGTTCTATACGAAACTACATCAGGTTCACAGCCACACCTTTGCATATTTTCAAAAGCCAACAAAGCTTCACTGATTTTCTTAGCCTTCCCATAAAGTGATAAAAGAATAGTCCACGTATTTACATTCTTTTGAACTCCACACTCATCCATTTCCTCCACTAACTTCTTCACCAACCCAAACTCCTTAGCTTCTCCAGCAAGGCACAACATGGTATTATAAGTCTGTGTCGTGTGACGAAAACCATCCTTAAGCTTCAACCAATTGAAAACCCTGAAAGCCAAATGCGGCATTTTGAAACACCTTTTCAACACTCTGTCAAAAACCTCAACATTCAATTCACAATAACCCATATTTTCTAACCGCTCTTCCACAGAAATAGAACCACTTTCTGCTCGAATTATCTCCATAATATCACTCACCATTCGACACATATCTTCTTCTCCCATTTTACTCAACTCGGTATGTTCCAAAACAGGAAATTTTTTGTCTTTATCAAGTACAACACTCTCTGCGGCATTTTCACAAACAGGTTCGGTGCAATCATGTTCTTCCTTAGAACCAAGTTGGGTATCGCGAATTTCGAGTGGAAACAAAAACCCAGATGGGGAATGATCATGCATGACAGTACCAGCACCTAAAATGTGGGTGATTTCGTCGAAAAGTGCACGTGAGGCTTCTTCAGTGTCTGAGTTGGAAAGTGGTTGTTGTTGTGTTGTTTTTGGTTTGTGAGAGTGTGAAAGTTTTGATGAATTGGAGGATGATGTAGAAAGATGCAAAACATGATGAGATTGTGAGAGAAAGTATGAATCAAGTGATCTGAGTTTGTTTTTGAATGCTCTCATTTCTTCTATAAGCAAATTCTAACATGTAAATATATTATGTTGTGAAAGTGCAATGATAGCCAGAGTTGCATTTTCATTGAGAAAAAAAAAAAAAAAAAAACTACTTGAAATGATCCGACCTAAAAAATATGTTTAATTAATATTTAATTTTTTTAAATAAGATGACAGAGTTAAAGTGGAAGAAAAAATGATAAGCTATAAGCTCATAAATTACTTGAAATAACGTTTTAAAAATAAGTTATAAGTTCTTATTTAAAAATTATTACCAAACAAAGATTTTAGCTTATAAGCTATAAACTAGTTTGTTGTGGTCTGTTTGGCCTAGTTTTTTTAACTCTTACAAGCTGTATGAAATCCAGAAGTGAAAATAAAAACTTTCAAAAAAAAAGTAAAAGTTGTTTGGTAATTGTTTTTTTTAGCTTAAAAGTAATTTTTAAATATTTTTTTTAAAAGATTTGTACAAAAAAAACAAATTGAATATAAAATAATAACAATTAATAATATTTAAATGAAAACAAACTTAAAAATGAAAACAAACTTATAAGCTAGAAAAAAAATGGACGTGTTTGGTAACAAGTTTATTTAATTAGCTTATAGCGTTTTTGAGATGCTATTTCAAGTAGTGTATGAGATTATAACTTTTTACATTTTATTTCATATTTACCCTTATTATTTTTATTTTTTTTTTAAATTATAATAACTACCCACTAACCATATACTTTTATGTCATTTTGTACTTAGAACAGCTAAATATGTCAAATACTTTAATTTTATTCTACTAACTTTTCAGCTATCAGCTACGATCACATTGGTAGATATTACAAAACCCATACATTAAACAAGAGAAACCATCACATAGTTGAATTATGTTTCAATTTATGTTCTTCTCCTTGAGTAATTGTGAAGACCTTGATGTAAAGTTTGCCTTCACACTCAATGTTGTGGAACACTCAATAGGCTCAGTTTGCGCCTATTGAAACACCAACACTTTGAATTGAGATGAAAAACTAAAGATAGGAAGAGAAGCTATCATACACGGGTACTCCGTTTGAGGAAAAATACCTCTACCGAGTACGTACCCGTACCAGTATTGGGTACACATCCGTACCTTAATTTATGTCCATACACATGTATTAATTTTTCTAAAAATGTCGTACCCCGTACCGGTACCCGTATCGGGTACCGATACCGTACCCGCACCTAAGCAACGCAGAAGAGAAGAATATTTCTTATTGATTAATGAAGAATGAAAAGTTACTATACATGAAAATACACCACTACTACTTATAGGAATTGAGATTAGACTAGTTGCTTTGTATAACTACAAAAACTAACTCTTAACAACCTATAAGTTGTTGTAACTAACTTCTAACAATATTAACTTCCTTATTATAAAATTTGACGATTACAAAACATCACTCAAAACATAGGTTTTTTTTTTGGAAAATAAACATTTTTGAAAAATGTTATAAAAGATAATATCATCATGGAGAAATAGATGAATATATGATTTTAAAAATGAAAATAACTAAAAATGGATTGAATGGTTAAAAATGTCAAATCTTTTGTTTATCTTTAAGTCAAACTTTGACTATAAAGATATAGTATTTTAGAAAAATATTATATATAAAATATTGTTATTATAATATCTTAATAATAAGTTATTTGTATGAGAATTTTACTTTGACGCAACAAAAAAAGAATTTTACTAAAAGAATACTTTGACCCCAAAAAAAAAGAATTTTACTTTTTGTTGACCAAAAAAATAGAATTACTTTTCATTTATTTAGTTTTTGTCGTATCTTAATTCATGTCACCATTCTTCTATATAAACAGTTCTTTAGTTCTTCAATTGTTAGTATAACTTAATAATCATTCATCCTATTGTTAACAAAAGTAAGAGTTTATTTTAATTTTAATCACCATGGCAACTAGATGCTTAGCCTTTGCAACATCAATACTATATACTAAAGCAAGCTTTGAAATGCTGATGTGGCAGCCTAACAAAGCTTCTCATTTTTTCCTCTCTTCTAAGCAATAGTTGATGCTTATGTAACATCTCTCATTACATTACATGCTTATGTGTACTCTCTAATGTAATAAACCTCAATTAACTTGCAAATAAACTATATAACTCTTTGAAATAGAGAAATTGTTTCACGGTTTGCTTTCTTGACCTTTAAACTTCTTCTTCACATTTTCTTTATTGCTATATTTATGTGTACACTCTTATGCTTCCTTCAAATTATTATTATTATTATTATTATTATAACTTATAAACTTTTATAATTTCAATTATGCAATTTATAATCTACTTGAATGTGCAGCCCCTATAATTTAATGAAAGTTTGTTTTACATATCAAAATTTGGAGTAATTAAGCTTTTCGGTTAAGCAGTTGTTCAGCTTCCCTAATTGATTGATATGGTATATGTAAGGTTTGGATGATATTCATATATATACACACACACATAGAGAACCCATTCATATTGTAGATTGAAATAATTTCTTTTGGCAAATTTGCTTAAGCATTTCTTTTCTGTTTTTATGCTTAACAATTATTAAAAAAATATGGTTTGTTTTTGTTTGTTTGTTTTATTGTGTGTTTGGCGATTGCAAATCATACATTTGTACCTCAATCATCTTAGAAGTTCCGGGAGGTGAAATATAGGAGAAATAATGTATTATTTCTCTATTCTTTTTTTGTTTATTAGGTTTGTTTTAGAGAAATAATATTTGTACAATAATTTGGAATAACTTTTGGGAATGATCTTTCTCATATTACACTTATGTTGTTACTCTCATTTTATTATTTTGTTTATATGGTTTGTTTTTGTTTGTTTGTTTTATTGTGTGTTTGCCGATTGCAAATCATACATTTGTACCTCAATCATCTTAGAAGTTCCGGGAGGTGAAATATAGGAGAAATAATGTATTATTTCTCTATTCTTTTTTTGTTTATTAGGTTTGTTTTAGAGAAATAATATTTGTACAATAATTTGGAATAACTTTTGGGAATGATCTTTCTCATATTACACTTATGTTGTTACTCTCATTTTATTATTTTTGTCCCAAAAGAAGACGGAAGAAGAAGGTTGTCTAAAAATTATAGAAAGTTTGTCGTATAATTATCATTATTTATAACATGAAATATTACCGTTAACGGTTTTAGTATGTGATACTAAGATACTTATAAGAAAGTGTAGTACTACCAAATCTTCACCCTCTATTGAAATATTTGTCATCTCTGTTAAGTCTTACAATTCCATTTATTACCTTACATGCAATATTTTAGAATTGTTACTAAGGGTGAAACCGTGTATATATACCCATTTATTGTGTACTTATTTAATTTTGAGTGCTAACTTTTCAATGATCTTCCTTAGCTTTTTTATATATATATTGTGTACTTGAAAAAATAGTGTAGTTATGAATTGCAACTTTTGGCATTCTTCTCACCCTTTTCACTTCAAGAATAATAATTAAAAACAGTTACATCAATCTATAATTATATACAAGCTCTATGCACAACACCTTGATACATATAACCATGTGAAATTTCAGTTTTTGATATGGTCAGGTACATATTGCAAGAAATTATTTTTTCAGACTTTTATGATCTTTTTTAGATTCTACAGGTGATACTATTGCAATGCATATATAGTTTACAGTAGTGTTGTTTTTTCATACTTTTGTGATAGTGTGTCTTGATCTTTTTTAGATTCAACAGGTGAGACTATTACATTATAGTAGTATAATTTTAAGTCTAACTCTTAGCAATCCATGTTTGATTCGTGAATCTTGCAATCTCTTATTTTGTGTATTAATTTTTTAAAGTTGGAAAATTGAAAGACAAGGCTCTCCCGTGATAAAGCCAAAAGAGATTATACATATAGTATTATGTATTAAGCTCCAAACTCTTTCTTTCAAAGTTCTTTTTATTGCTAGACCTTTCATTTGTAGAGAAAATTTTAATCACAGCCACTGTTTTTGATGATGCATCTTTTCAATTCACATGTTTAATTCACTAACTGAAAACTATCTTACACTAATCAATCCTAATATTTTAATGAAAAGTTAAGGATAACGTCTATTATGCATCCCTTCCAATAAAATAAATGACTCCTTCAATTCTAAAAAATAAAATAACATTTGCACCTAAATGATTGTTAGGATTTGGAACTTGAAACACTCTCTAATTTTTATTACTAAATGGATGTATATCTTAACATTCCTCCAAATATAACTTACAAAATGGAAATAGTGCACAATTTTTCAGATTCATTATCACTCTTTATAGCCACCACTTATCTCTTAACATTCCATGGTGCTATTGACACTATTATGTTCATTTCACTTAATTTTTTTTTCTTCCTATATTTAAACTACTAAAATTGTGGTATATATTCCTGTTTTTTTTTTTTTTTTTTTTTTTTTTTCCAGGTTGAAAGAAAGAATGTTTTACTTCAGTTGTGGTGTTAATCAATGAAAAGGTATTTCTAAAGTTATTTTTTTGGTTCTTCATTTCTAATAAAGTTATTGTATATACTCCTTTTTTTCTTCTTTGCATTGAAAAATAATAATTTTCACAATTTTTCACTTCATGTGTGGTGCTAAATCTAATCGATCAATGAAAAAGTAGGATGAAACAAGGTTGCCAATCAAAGATGTCACGCAAAACATGTATAGATATACATACATTTTAGAGTCAAAGTTAAGCAACTTTTTAGCTCCTCTTTTTTTTTTGGTTACAAAAAAATTGCCTCATATATGTAACCGATAAGGTTTGAAAGATCATATATAATTAGAGAGCACCCTCTCATTAAAAAAAAAATAAATAGTATCACTTTACAAATTATTATTATTATTATTATTCCAATGGAACTCTTGCTTGAAACGCGGAATTATTTTACCGACCAAAAATATTTTATCTCTATTAAGTTTGCAACTCCACTGAAGAAAATTTTAAAGTTGGTTTGGATAAGTATTAATGGAACACCTTCAATCCAAACTTTTTAGTTTTAAGCATATTGAGAGAAAATGGATTTTGAAGGCAGATTCAATCAAAGAAAGAAAGTTCGATTAATCTAAGATTTTAAAATGTAGTATCAAATACACCTTATTACATATCATGTATAAATGAGACACATTTTATTTAGAAATCATAGTAATTGATTAAAAATAATTTATTTTTAAAAATAATTAGTCTCATACAATGGTCAACCTTCAATCAAAGTCTTATACATAAAAATTATTTAGAATTCATAATAATTGATTAAAAATAATTTATTTTACATTTGGATTTGGATCGTGTTAAAGAATATTATTTTAATTTTAATGAAATAATAGAAAAAATAAAAAAATATGTATATTTAAAAGTAATTTCAAGAGCTACTTAAATGATACTTAGTGTTATTTTAGTTTATTTGAATGGCGTGCTAATTTTTATCGTCTATGTATTATATACTACATTTATTTTCGCACTAAGTATGTGTTTGATCTACTAAAAAATAGAGAATTGAAGTGGATAACTTTTATTGTACCGTGTTTGATTTAAACCGAACGAAGTTATACATTTTTAGTAATTTGCTTAGGAAAAACACTAATTAAGATTATACCATAAAATTTAAAATTTATTGTAATTTTAAAAAGGTTAAGATAATTCATTAAGAAAGATTACGAACCCTTTCGATTAACTTGATTAAATTGAAAAATGTATATATGTTTCCTATAAAGGTTGTAAAAGGAAAAATACGGTCGCAATTGCATTGATTATATAGTAGCCTTCAATGCTGGTAAATAGTGAAATAACTTATCAGTTCATCTGAACATTTTAATTGTGCAATTGCACTGATTATATAGTAGCCATCAATGCTGATAAATGATGAAATAACTTTTCAGTTCATATGAACATTTTAATTGTGCTCAAAAAAGATTTCGTGTGCTTTATAAATAAAATATATTTGTCTCTTCAAAAATAAAATTATATACTTTTATTGTAATAAAAAAATTGTTTTTGTATTTATCACTAAACATTTTTAAAAAGAATGTGCAGCCTTTGTATATGTGGAAGATTTAATCATTGAAATAATTAAATTAAATTTTAAATAAAATATATTTATTGTAAAAGGTATTAAGATGGATAGTTACTATTTTTTTCATTGAAAATCATTCCAACACAAAGTGTTTGAATGGTTGGTACATGTGGAAAAACATAGTGTTTATTGAGAAATATTTTTTTTGGTTTATTTCATTTCATTTATTTTTTTAAACAAATCATTTTATTGACTCAAGTTAGAATAAAAATTTTATAGTACCTATTTATAATCCATTTAGTTGAAAAAATAAAAAGTATATTAAGAGAAAAAAAGAATAACAAAAATTTGAAGAGATATAAATCAAATGTAAAAATAAGAAGTTTAATAGAAGAAGTTTTGTTATAATTCACTTTTCAACTGGAATTTTATTGATTTTTATATAGAGCTTAAAAACACATTATTTATGTTGAAAACGATTTCTACCTACCTGTTTTGGTTATCGATTCAAGTTTATAAATATTCTAAGAGTCACCGGTTTAAATCAAAAAATAATTCAATATGTATATCAATCAAAATTATTACTTTGGATATAAATTTATATAAAACATTTTAATCAATTCCTATTTATCAATATGCATATTAAAAAATTAAATATCATATTATTTTATTCAATAAAAAAATTATAAAATAAAAATTTATTCAAACCCGTGCATCGCACGGGTTTAATACCTAGTTAATGCTTATTGCAAGTGTTAGGAATTTCTGCTCAATCTGAATGTGGTGGTGACTATAGTGGCATTAATACCGAATGTAGAAGTTACATCTCAAAATTTGGGCCAAAAATTCCACCATCAGAAGCTTGTTGTACTGCATTGAAAGGTGTTGATGTCTCATGTTATTGTAAATATGTGACTCCAATTGTTGAACTTATAATCAGCATGGAAAAAGTTATTTATGTAGCACAAACTTGCAAAGTGCCAAATATTCCTACGGATAAGTGTGGAAGTAAGTTACTAGATTAATTAATTCATCTACAATATTAATTTTTTCAATCCAAAGATAATGTTAATTTTTATTTTATGAAAATATAATATTAATTTCTATCTACAATATTCTTTCAGGTTATGAAATTCCTCATCCTCCTCCTCCTCCTCAAAAGGTTTGATGATACAACCTTGGGCACATGCAACTTGTGATAGCTTGACATCCACTTGTATAATTATGTTTTCATCTTCTTTTGATTTGTATTTACATGAGTTCAATGATGTGATCTCATTGTTATTGATTTAATAAAAGTTGCAAAGTTTTATTTAGTGTACGCATTAGTTTATTGTGTTTTGATAATTTGATCCTCTTCAATACTTTCAAAATGTTGAAACCAATCGAATTTACATCGATTAAGTTTAGTTTAATGTTTTGTAAAAATAAAATAAAAAGAAGTTTAGTTTAATGTTTAGTATTTTAAAGAACCTAAACCAAACCAAATTAAACCGATAATATATGAAATTCATTCCCCTTAAAAATATAAGGTTTAAATACAGTTTTCACCCACAAAGTATTACCATTGTGAGATTTTAATTCTTAAATTTCAATTGTGCAATTTTAACCTCTAAATTTAACAATTGTGCCATTTTAAATTTACCCCATTTTGCATTTATTAGCCCCTTGTTGACTTTTTTTGACTAAAATTGCTCACGACATTTTAATTTTTTTTTTTGAAGAGGTAAAAATGATATATATAATTTGTTTAGTTGTGCAAAAGAAGAAAAACAAAATTGTAAAAAATCTGTGTCTTCCTTAACTCACATGATGTTAGGATAACCTTAAAATTGAATTCAATTCATCTCACGCTACAGAATCTGTCTCCCATGTTCGTTCGAAAATTTGTTAACTGGTATCTCTCTTTCCTTCTCTCTATATTCTCACTCAATTCAATTTTGTCAAGTAGTAACAATCTTTAGCTTCATCATCATAGTTAAAGTGCACACAAAGTATTTGTAAAATTGTCAAGTAGAACAATTCAGTAATGTTGATTCATGTATTGTAAATCCTTCAAGTTCAACCATGGCCACAATACTAAATACAGTTTCTCCGGCTTCAATTTTACATGCAAAGTCAACAAGAAACGGTTGCAGTTTCTTGTATACCCATGTTCCAAATCTTCACAACCACACTTTCCCTTCCAAGAAAATTTGTTTCTCTAGAGATTTGGTTTCGACCCACATCACTATTCCCTCAAAAGGTTCGGTTTTTAACATGCCCAATTGGAAAGCTGACAAGAATGACCAAAAGAGCAAAGAAATTGGAATGAATGATGCATTTTTTCATTTAGAGCACATGGTTGGTAAGGGTCATATACCTGAGGTTACTCAAGCAACTCAGCTTTTGTATGATCTTTGTAAGTCTGGTAAAGGTAAAAAAGCTGTTAGGGTTATGGAGATTATGGTAAGTTCAGGTATTATTACACCTGATGATGCTTCATATGCATTTTTTATTGATTATTTGTGTAGGAGAGGTAATGTTGGGTATGGAATGCAATTGGTTGAAAAAATGGAAGGGAATGGTTATCCATCTAATACTGCTATCTATAACACTTTGGTTAAAGGGCTTTGTAGGCATGGGAAATTGAATCAGTGTATGCAGGTTTTAGATATGTTGATAAAGAAGGGTCTTGTTCCAGATGTAGTTACATATTCTATATTGGTTGAAGCTGCTTACAAGAAAAGGGGAGTAGATGAAGCAATGAATCTGCTAGATGATATAATTGCGAAGGGTGGTAAACCTGATTTGCTTAGCTACAATGTGTTGTTGAATGGGTTGTGTAAGGAAGGTAGAACCGAAGAAGCTATTAAGTTTTTTAAAGAATTGCCGGAAAAAGGGTTTAAACCTTCTGTTGTGAGTCATAACATTTTGCTAACGAGTTTGTGCTCTGAAGGGCGATGGGAGGAAGCGTACGAGCTTTTAGCAGAAATGGATAGAGAGGGTCTGGCTCTTTCTGCCATTACTTACAATATATTGATCGCTTCTCTTTCTATCGACGGAAGAATTGAACAAGCTTTCCAAGTTTTAGATGAAATGATAAGAAGTGGATTTGAGGTGAGTGCTTTTAGAAATAATGCGATTATTGCCAGTCTCTGCAAGGAAGGGAAGGTGGATCTTGTAGTTCAGTTTCTAGACCAAATGGCTAATCGGAGCATTCGTCATACTGGAGGAACGTACAACGCTATTGCCTTGCTTTGTGAGAAAGGGAAGGTGAAGGAGGCTTTCTTAATATTTGAAAAATTGGGTAAAAACCAAAACTGCCAGATTAATCATTTCTACAACAGAGTGATTGCACTCTTGTGTAGGGAATGCAATACTTATCCAGCTTTTCAGTTATTATATGAAATGACAATGCATGGATTTAAACCATATTCCGATATTTATTCCTCTTTGATAAGAGGAATGTGTACAGAAGGAATGCTTGATGAGGCTCTCGAGATATTCGGGATTTTGTTAGAATATCACTATGTTCCTGGTGTTGATAACTACAATGCCCTTATACTTGGATTTTGCAAATCTCAACGGGTAGACTTATCAATAGAGATATTTGAGATGATGGTCAACAAAAGATGCATGCCTAATGAGCAAACCTATATGTTTCTTGTTGGAGGCCTTGCTTTTGAAGAAGAAATGGATTTAGCAGCTAACCTATTGAAAGAGTTGTATTCGAAAGAGGTTCTGCGTCAAAGTACTTTCGAAAGACTTTCTATGCTATACGCCCGCCCTCAAGGAGTTAACAGGGTAGAGAGATATACACAATCAAAGTATATATAAAAGAATAATGTAAGTAGGGATTCTACCTCTTTCAGATATTAAAGCAGTTTTCTCTGCTCCAGTACTTGAACTTCTTATATACTCCTTGAGGTTGAATTTATTATTTAGAGAAGTGTAATGAAAGTTTCAATGCAGATAATTTGATGCTGGCTGTGCTCTTTTTCATGCTTTAAATTTAACACAGCCTTTGTTAATTGAGGATTCTTAGTAATTTTGTCATATACATTTTGTCGTTGGTTTATTTGCTTCTTGGAATACAAATTTCTTGTGTGCTTATTATTATTAGCATATTATTACACTCTACTGTTCAAATATATCATTTAACACAACTATAATGCTCAAATTTGGCATGTTATTAACCGTTACTTTTATTTTCTTAGAAGTTAGCTTTTTAAATCCCATTTTTTGGATCCCAATGTCGATTTTTTTTTAAATTGTCTCCCAAAAAGTCAAAAATTTCCACAATACCCCCCATTTAAAAAAAAAAAATCCACAACACCTCTTCTTTTGGGCAGAGATTCCTCTGCATTAGGGGATCACACATGGCGACACTGGGAGTGTAGCCATGCCCATGCAGGTGGCGACACTGTCAGTGTAGCCATTGATCAGCTTTTGCTTTTACTTTTTCTGCACAGGGACAGTAGCGTGCAGGTGCTTTTGCAGGACATGGAGATGGCGACACTACTAGTGTAGTCACGCCTTGCAGATGGCGACAATGGCAGCATAGCCATTGACTATGGTTTTTTTTTTTTGTCTTTTACGTGTTCTGCATGGGGGAACACATATTTTGGTTTTTTTTTTTTGACTAAAAATAAGGATTCATTCATTCAAATTGAAAATACATAGATCATTACAAATTCAAGATTGCTAAAAACTGAAATAGGTGAATCTACAAACAAACTTGCAGCACCTAAATTAATAGCATACAACGGCATCATGAAATTGCCTACAAATATGACAAAATAAAAGTCACCGGAATCTTCATACTCCCGGATTTGCAACGTTGACGTCTAAGTCTTCAAAGTCTTCAGATCTGTAATGAGTTGATGTAGATATGCCAATTTAAATCAACGAAACACCGTAATGAAAAACTAACAAACGCCGCACAAGACGACCACAAACACAACGCCGCACAAGACGACCACAATCACAACGCCGAACAAGACGACGACAAACTTAAAAAACAAAAATTGAAAAGAAAAGGAAAAACAATTTAGAGGGGTGATTTTGGATCAAAAATTGACCCTAAAATCACCCCTCCTTGGTGGAGGCACAAAAAGAATAAATTAGGGTTTAGGGGAGGGGGGAGGCGGCTGCTTGAGAGTAAAATTTGTTTACATATTTTGGTTTTTTAAAAGACAAAAAAAATACACTATTCAATGGCGACATTGTCATTGTCGCCACCTGCAAGACATGACTACATTGGCAGTGTCGTCATCCTTCGTCCTGCAAAAGCTATTGCCCCTGTGTAGAAAAAGAAAAAGCAAACAGTATTGGTCAATGGCGAAGTGTCGCCACGTGCATGTTCATGGCTACACTCCCAGTGTCGCCATGCGTGATCCCCTGATGCAGAGGAATCTCTGCCTAAAAGGAGGGATATTATGGAATTTTTTTAAAATGGGGGGTATTGAGAAAATTTTTTATTTTTTGGGGACAATTGAAAAAAAAAACTCCCAATGTCTTATGAAAAGTATAAAATTCACAATGTATTCTGCTACACGGAAGACGATTGAGCAAAAAGAGTAAATCCTCCTTTTATTTGAAAAAAAATTGTCAGTCATGTTGATGGTTTCTATGATGTTAGTCACTCTTGCATCAAACAATGGAGATTATCATCATATTTTAGTTGATCTAATGATGAGACTTATAATGCTATTTATGACTTGAAAGCAGAGACAAAAATTTGTTTAAATTACTATTTTCTTTCAAAAACAAGCAGTACAATGTGATTTTATGCAAATAAATACAACACCAATGAACTATGTTTGTCATTGATATATAAAACAACGCGATACACAATATTATAAACATGATTGCAAAAACTTATTAAAAAATAAGGTTAAATAAGGAAATGGTCCCTATAGTTTTCTAGAATTTTATTTTTAGTCCATAAAGGTTTTTTTTCCGCACTTTTTGGTCATTGAAGTATTTCCTATCATGATTTTTGGGAGAGCAGTTTTGCTCCATTTCCTTGGGCTCCTTTTACTCCTTTTCTTTTCATAGATTAAAGGCATGTGGCAGCAATAGATATGATGGCTACAATTTAATGGCTATAATTAAAAATTAAAAATAAAAAACAGAATACGCGTTGTCACTATTCCAATTTTCCATCTTCTTAATCAACCTTACAAACCCTCCACCGCAGCCACCGTCGCTGCCCATTTTCGGCCGTCACCGGACAGCGTTTTTCCTCTCCTCCCCCTTCTCAATAGACCACCACACACCACCTCAACATCTTATCGTTTTGTATTTGCAAATTTCGCAGTTTTGCCGTCATGGGAGAACCCAACCATCTTGTAGATAATTTCAAGCAAGAAAAAAATTCTGTAAAACTTGAAATCTACTGCGCTGCCATGGAATTTTCACCCATTTTACTTTATTTCAATTCATGAATTTTTCATTACTGCATTTGAATTGAAACAATTATTGTGCTACCAGTGTATTGTTGGATCCTTTCTTTGAAATATGATAAAATGACATTGACCCTTTCTTTAAAATAGTTGTTATAGATGTGTTTGGTTTTGATATGTGTGGTGGTCTATTGAGAAGAGGGGAGGGAAACTTCCGCCCTATGATGGCCGGAAAAAGCGGCGGCGGAGGGTTGGGAGGGGTGATGAAGAAGATCGTAAGACAATACTGAGAAGGAGAACACGCCCTTTCAGTCTTTTGTTTTGTTTTTAATGTTTAATTATTTAATT
This sequence comes from Trifolium subterraneum, assembly GCA_951799995.1. NCBI lineage: Eukaryota > Viridiplantae > Streptophyta > Magnoliopsida > Fabales > Fabaceae > Trifolium > Trifolium subterraneum. The sequence goes on from OX637463.1 coordinate 33,819,136, forward strand.
ACAACCTTTAAATAATAGCCGTCAGATCTATAGCTGCCACATGCCTTTAATCTATGAAAAGAAAAGGAGTAAAAGGAGCCTAAGGAAATGGAGCAAAGCTGCTCTCGATTTTTGGTCCATACTTTTCATTCAACTCATGCATATCATTCGAAATTTTAAAATTTTTTAAGCGGTCATGTTTAGTACATTATATGAATCTCTCTTGCAAAACTTTTTAGTATATTATACGAATCTCTCTTACAAAAATTTAATTTTTTTTAATAAGAGATGAATTTTTTAGTTTGTTTACACATAAATAATTCATCTTAGGTTAAAAAATTCTAAATTTTTAACGGAAATGTTCTTATAATATTATAAACATGAATACAAAAAAAACTATTCAAAAATGTAAAAGTATACAAGAGTTTGATTGAAAGTAGGGACCAATTAAAGGTTATGATAGAATATTTTTCAGAGACCAAAAAGTGCAAAAATTGTTTAGGAACTAAAAATGAAATTGTTTTTTTAAGTAACATTTTTTATAAACTAATAGTACCACTTCTTTACCCATAATAAAGATTAGTATCTTACTTTAAAATTTTGAAAAATAGCATGTTCTAAAAGTGCATGCATAATAGTTTTGTAAGGAACAAAATATGTCATTTTTTTTATATGGATCAAAAAATAATTCTATAGGGATATGAAACATATTAAACCCTTATTTTTATACATGAGTAACATGTTATTAACTATTATATACGGGAACAAGTTGATGTTGATACAAAATTTAATCTAACTATTATACACGATGACTAAATTGTTGTTGATAAAAAATTTTAAAAACTATTATACACGAAAAACAAGTTGTTGCTAATGAAAATTTTATTTTAACTACTATACACGGGGAACAAGTTGTTTCCAGTGAAGATTTTAAATAACTATTATACATCGGGAACATGTTATTAACTATTATGCACGGTGAACAAATTTTTGCTGATGAAATATTTAAATAACTACTATTCATATAGAAAACAAGTTGTTGCTGATGAAAATTTTAAATTATTACTATATCAATTTTTATAAGTTATAAACAAAAATATTTCTTAATAATCAAATTTCTCAACTTTAATATTTAGTTATATTATTTTTTATAATTAAAATAAATGCGCAATATAAACATATTGGACATATATTTATTCATGATGTCTAAAATAATTGCAAGTTTGTATGATGTAGTAGGGATTAGATTCTCTCCAAATTTTTCTCTCATATTTTCTCTTTTTTTCTTAATCTAATGGTTGATAAATTACAAAGAGCATAAAAATATTTAAGAAGAGAGAAAAAAATTTGAATGAATGGCTAAGATTACTATAACATGACCAACATAGAAGAAAAAATTGGAGACGATCCAAATTCATGTAGTATGAATCCAAATTACTATTCCCTCTTTTTTAAAATGATAAAAAAAAATAGTTTTTAAGCAAATTATCGCAAGTAATATTACCACACTCTTAAAAATATAATCAATGTTAGTTCGATAAATTATAGTCTCGAAATTTTAACTCATGTCAAATATTTTTTATTGTATTTTAAATATTTATGATGAACTTCAATTAATATTTTTTGCTTTACTTTTATGTTTTATAGGACACATATATAAGAAATTGATATATTAAAATGAGAAATATCACCCCTAATAAGTTCAATATTATTCGCATATAAACTAGTTATCATTTATAAATATTACAATTATAACTATCATATATCGGACAACAATCTTACGGTGACGAATAATTTTATAACGAGACTAATTTCGCATTATATAATATTCGTCCTACAATAAAAAAAATCGCGGCAACGCCGCAACCTAGTTATATAAAGAAATTAAAACAAAAATATAGTAGAAGAAAACTATGAAAGTTTGGACAATTTTCTTGTGGCCTTCCTTTTCCTTTCACCTTACTCGAAAGTGGAATTCTTTTTTCATCTCTTTAAACACTCAGACCTCTAATTGACAAATGACAACGACGGTTTTTCATCAAAATGCCACACTTTGAAAGTTAAATTTTCAAATTGCCACACTTTGAAAACAAAATCCCAAAATGCCACACTTTTGACCGTTGAAGGAATGAAATTCCAATTTGTATACACTTCCTGTCAAATAATCGATTATCCTAAAAGCTTAAGCTTTTAGGAAAGACTACATCAATGATTTTATATTATTTCTAACACGCCCCCTCACGCAAGAGTCCAATTGGGCTTGACGCGTGGATAATGCATAGGCCCACCTACCATATGCTTAAATTCCACTTTTTTTAATTAGAAAGTGAGGGGAGCGGGGATCGAACTCTAAACCACTTAGTCATTGAGGCTATGATACCATGTCAAATAACCGATTATCCCAAAAGTTTAAACTTTTAGGAAAGACTACATCAATGATTTTATATTATTTCTAACACTTCCGCCACACCAAATGGCAAAATTGTGAAGGAATGGAATGTTTTACTAATTCCTAGGCTAGACACTGCATGTGGCGGAACTATGATGCATTCCTTTTTCTTTTTCAATTTATAATCTATCTACATATATTAGTTAGATACATATGAAATTCCTAATTTGCCCCTTTTTCATTTTTTGACACATAATTTTATTTAGGGTTATTTTGTGTCTTTATTCAAAAGTTAGTAAAAAAAAAAATTCCTATGATGTTAGTTATTTTCTATTTTAACTTCCAATGTTTGTTTGTTTATTTTTTTTCTTCTTCTTATTCTTCAATCATTTATGTTTGGAAACATAAGCATATTTTAACTTCCGTGTTTGTATTAATCTTTCGGAAGGTAGAATGATGATTTTCTTTCCTTTCTTCTTATTCTTCAATTTTTTCCCCCTGTTTTCTACTTAAAGTTCATCTTTTAGATGAGTGTTTTTTCTTTTCAGTGTCATTTATTTTCTTTTTTTCATCTTCAAAATCATGATGAAAAACTCCTTTGTGTGTTACATTATTTTATTTTTCCCTTTTTTGTTGCTATTTTAAATTTGTCACATCATTATCTTTTTTGTTGTTGCTATTTTTAGGTTTTTGGTTCATATCACCAAAATGAATTTTTTCTCTTTTTTGTTGCTATTTATTTTGTTTTTTTGTTGATACTTTATTCATACTTATTTGTTGATACTTTGTTCATACTTTATGACTTTCTCCCTTTTTCTATTATTTTTAAAATTTATGAGATTGTTCAAATGTAGAACTGACGATGTCAAGGGTTCTTGATGACGTTAAATTTTTCAACGATTCAAAAGAGCTATGGAAACTTGCTGTGAGGCTTGAAGATATATGGACAGTAACTAATGCTGGAAAAGAGCATCCTGAATTTCTGATATTGGACAAACAGGTATAATAAGTTTAATATATGTAGATATGTTCTGGATACACCAAAATAGTCCCACATCGCTTGGTACTCGAGGCAAAGGGTAGTTTATATACAACACCCACACCTTTCAAACCACCGAGGCGCCTTTTCTACAAAGGAAAAAACCGTGATGGGTTAACCCCAAAGCGGACAATCTCTCGGAGATGTCAACTTGAGGTCGAATCTGAACAATGGCGCCGTCTGTGGGAAACGACTTGTGGTCGACACCCGTAAGCCCCTTAGCCTCGACTGGGGGGCTTCTGTTCTGGATACACCAAAATAGTCCCACATCGCTTGGTACTCGAGGCAAAGGGTAGTTTATATACAACACCCACACCTTTCAAACCACCGAGGCGCCTTTTCTACAAAGGACAAAACCGTGATGGGTTAACCCCAAAGCGGACAATCTCTCGGAGATGTGGACTTGAGGTCAAATCTGAACAAGATACATCATTTAATTTGCTTTGCTGTTTATATATTATTATTGGAGCTGTTTACAATATCAAACCTTTGAAGCAAAGTGCTGGATGAAGAGAAAAAACAACCTATAAGATTTTCTTTGAGAGATGCACAGTATAATATTTTATTTTTACATCATTCTCCTATTCTGCCATTTTTATTTAGGCTTTCAATCTAAAAATAAGAAATCTATTCATTTTTCAATGTTTTTTTTGTAGTATATGAATGATTTACCATGTACTTTGTGGGGTGATTTTGGAACTCAATTCATGGACTTTTTCAATGCAAAATCTGATGATGGACCGATGATCATTGTTTATTAAGCATGCTCATATCGAAGAATTGAGTTCAATTTTGTATTTCAATTGCATCGACGGGAAGTAAATTAATGTTGGATCTTCATCTAAAGGAAATATGTGACTTCAAAAAAAGTTCATCTACATCTAACTCTGTTTATAAAAAACAAAACACCTTTATACTGTTACATTTATTTAAATTAAACTGATTTTTTCATGTCATTCTATAGTTTGCCGGCTACCTTTGGAAGTCCAATTGTAATTGGAACACAAGCAATTTCTAGAAATATGCTATCATCACAAAACTCTCAAGCTTCTCAGTATTCAGTTCCATCACGCTATGCCTATAATGCACCTCATAAACATATTTCTGAACTTATGAGTTGTGTTAATGTGTGTACCATGTCTACATTCATTACAATTGTTAAATTGTTAATAACCCATGTGCTGAATGTAAGAAACAAATAATCACCACCGCTCCTCCATATAAATGTTCGATTGAACATGTTACTCCTGATCCACAAATCAAGTTAGTTTATTATATGTTATTTCTATCACCAATTTTAGCATTAAACTTTTTCAATTGTTGTTTACATAGCCTCTTTTGTCACATTGTACCTATATTTTTTACATATACAAAGTTGATGTTGAAGTTCATTTTCAAGATCAAAAGGTCCAGTTTGTTTTCTGGGACCATGAATGACAACAATTGATTGGTAAAACTGCCGAGGAATTGAAAACCAGTATGGTTGAGATACATGATTACATTATTTTTATCTGAATTATTCCCTCGGCACAAGTTGTTAACACTTTTTGTTATTTTTATTAATCTAGGTAGGTGAATTTGATCCACATGAATATTCTGCTACACTGGATGATATGATGGGCAAAGAGTTTGCATTTAAAGTCAAGGCACAGTCCTACTACAAACTCCAAACAATGAGGTGATACAAATTATTAATCTCTATTATTATCATAAATTGGATCTCCATTATTATGACAATTCTACATTTGAATCATACTTATAAGAATTATCAACAATGTCTAATAGTTTCCTATACTTTGTTGTTGTTATAGATTACGTCTAAGTTAATTGTTGAACCTCCACTCTCTCAAAATGTAATTTGAAGAAACTTATTATTCTTCTCATTTATCATATCAATTTTAATCAACATTAGGTATTATCTAATATTCCCTTAATTATTATAATTCATTTAATCTTACATAACCTTAGTTTCTCAACCGAGCGTGACACAGAAAATGCCCGAGTCTACGAGCGCGACATAGGGACAAACAAGTTTCTCAACCGCAAGTCTTCCATTATTCATATGTGTTAAATGTCAACTTTAAATATTGTCAATTAGCTACACAGAAAGATCTTTCTGCTACTTCAGAATCTTCAGATGATGAAACTAAGATGAAAACTCCTGCAAAAAGGCATGGAGAGAATTCTTCCTCTGACGATGCCAAACTATCTTCAAACAAAGTGATGAGAAATATCAAGATTGAAAAAATCGAGAAACAACGTCTCAAGATGTAATTGCATAAGTTGTTAATCAAACTTTGGCTTATTATTTTGCTCGATTAGATATCTACCCTCTTTCTTTTGATTTGTTCCGTTATTGTAATATACATGTTTTTGTTGCACAACCTTGACTACTTATTAGCTATGAGTTTGTCCTAAACTTTTTTGATATGCCAAGATTACTAAACAATTGTCTCTATGTACTTCCCACAATATTATATAAATTGTTATTCCTATCATTGTGGTATTATTTTACGGTGTAACAAAACATTGTTATTGTTATGCAGACATTCATATTTCATTTTGAATTCTAATTGAATTTTATTAGAAAGAATACAAATTCAATTAACTTCCTTCTTAATAAAGTCAATAATCATTTAAAGGTTAAGAATTTGAATTTATTTGGAATTATATTTAATTACTTGTCTAATAAGGTATATTTAGTTATGCTTATCTCATATTATTTAGCACATTTTTAATTTATGAAGGTGCACCTGTTTTATAGCAACTGTTTTTGCTACCCATTGAAAAATATGTGGAACAAAAAAAAAAAAAAAGAGGATATATGCAGACTTTTAATAAAAGTACATGGACGAGTTTTTCCCTTATGATTTATACTTTCCTTAAAACCATCATAGCATATTTCATTAAAAAATATAATTTACCAAGTATCTTAGTTATCTTACTTTACTGTCTCTTATCGTGTATTAATAGTCTCGGTACGTTTGTCATCGAGAACAGGGTCGGCCCTACACAAGTGTAGGGTGATCTAAGGAGCCGAGCCTCCATTTTTTAGGGGTCTCAAAAGAAAAATTATATGATTGTAGGTCTCTAAAAGAAATAGGAGGATTACTTTAAAAAATAAAAATAGTAGTAGACCCTATTAGAAGTTTTACTCACGGTCCATTATGTTATAAAAAAAAAGTTAATGACTTAGTATTGATAACAATTGAGAATGGTAACTTTTTAATAATCACTTGTAAAATATTTAATATGGAGACTTATGGACAAATTTACTTCAAAAACTGCTAGAATGACGGCTTTTTAAGTAATTAGAATATATTTTATCGTTATTAATTAAAATAAGAATATTTTGTATTGTAGTTACAAAGATGATTTTTTTTTGTATTATTTATATTATTTACAATTTAAACGAGGATTATTCTTTTTATGTTTTTTTTTATTGAAGATTCTATTTTTAACTTTCGGTGCCGGGTCTCCAGATAGTTGGAACCGACCCTAATCGAGAAGAACCGATTTTATTTGGAGGGAGTTGCGCAATTTTACGGATAATTTCTTAATTCAGTGACTACATGTCTCCGATTATTTATTACTCACGCTATTCACTCTGTCCACATTATTCACTACATGTCACCAATCTTTTACTATTTCGTCCTTTTTTTTAACTATATATATTTTTTGTTTATGAAATTAAAAAATCATTGAAAATATTTATTTATTATTATTTTATACATTATTCAGTTTTTTTAAATTACAAACATATTTTTTCATTCTTTTTTCACCCTTTATATTTTATTATTAACCGATAATTAATATTCAGTTTTTATGTGATTTTTCTATTAAGATAATGCAAAAAAAAAATAGTTGCGCCCTTCGAGTTTCTCCCGCGTCATATTTTTACTCATCTGTTATTTACCAGTTTCTCGCGCGATATATTTATACTTATCTGCTACCTACGAGTTTCTCGCGCGCCTTATTTTACTCAGCATCTACCTACGAGTTTCTTGCGCATCCTATTTTTACTCATATATTACTTACGAATTAGAGAAAGGTTGTTGAATCCGTCTTAAAATTAATTGTCCGAAGGTTAGTCCATATCTTAACGCTAAATTAGAAAAGTTGCTTTTGCCATATGTAATGATGAGAGATTATATAACAAAATTAGATTACACAACTAGTAATAACAATCGTACCTTTAATCAATCAACTTATAACAAAAAATAAAGATTAAGTTATCAAGAAACAAAACCTTTATAATATAATACAAAATTGACAACAAAAACACTTGGTCGATTGTGGAACAACATTCTATACAACAAATCAAAGTGAACAATTACAAAACAATATATAGCTTCTAGAGAGTTACACTTGAGTGTTGGTTCAGAAAGAGCTTATCCTCCGATCAAGGTCTTAAAAGTGAAAGTTCTACCACTATACTACTCGATCTAAAAAAGAAAAAAGAGCTTAGTCTTGTAACCTCAAGTTTTTCGAGTTGGAATCTCATCAATGACTCTTATAAAATATAGTCGTTAGTGTCACTTGAATAATTTATTTTGTAGCCTCTTTTTCTTCCACAATAGTTTCTAACACAGGAGCATGTGAAACCTTCTTAAGTGTAATCATAGGTGCGGGTGCAAACTCAACAAATGATACAAAGAACTTGATTCCCTTTGCCATAGAATTGAATTAACAAAAATAAAAATCCTTCCCAAATTCTTAATTTTTCAGCAACTTCAAGAGTGATGAACTAAAGAAAAATGTGTGTGGCTGAAATGAGAATGATGCTCGTGCGGGTTGTTCTTTTATAAGTACCAAATGTGAACCCCACACGAGGAAATATTTTTCATTTTTGGAGTTTACTAGATTGTGGTTGGATTCGGGGAAATTTCCACACCTAGTTGTGTGTCTAAGTGAGTGGAACCAAAAATGTAGATGAAAATAATAAATTCCATTAAAAATATTAAATTAACATGACTGAGTTAAAGCCACGTAAATAAATAATTAAATTATTATTGTATGGTGTCTTATGTGCCACGGGTGCTTTTTGTGGACATGGCCACTCAATGCAACATGAACATCACTACCCACCGACACTAGAAGCAGTATGTTAATCCCAAATTTTTATAATTATAAAATTAAAGTAGTTGGCATGTAGCATAATTATTTAATGCCAACGTGTTTTTTGTGGTGGGTGGAGGAAATGAGAAGGAAATCAACGATAGAAGTGAAACAAGAGGGCAGCAACATATTAACATACTATGTACCAACAAAGGGCTGCTCATGATAAACATCCGTTTGATACACATGATAAAATAGAAATATAATACGATAAAATGTTATAAAGATAGGATTTAAGAGAGGATTGAAACAAGCATAAGAAAATAAGAAACTAAGTTACTTTTATCTCTAAAAAGTATAGAGTCGGTCTAAAATAAATTTTAGGATTAACATATAATATCATGTTATATCATTAAACACATTAAAACAAGATATGATATAGATATGTTATTATGTCATCAAACAGACCTGAGTATAGCTAACTGAAACTTTGATTGTAATTAAGGTGAAAGTAAATTAATAATATTGATATTGTTGTTGGAAGTTAATTCAAACATCCATTGTGAAATGTTGTAATTCAAATGTTCTATCAGATGTATCTGTATATCCAATGTGCTAACAGTTTAAGTCTGTTATGACAGTTGACACTAATGTTAGTTATGAGGTTGTTAGGTAGTTTTACAGCTGTAGGTTAGTTGTATCTGTTACTTAGGCTATAAGTAACTGTGGTTGTTGGATGTAACACAACTTGTATCCACTTGTATTCATTTTTCTCTTCCATTAATGAAATAATAACTTTTCCTCCTAAATTCTTCTCTCAATTTCACATTAAGTTCTAACAACTGGTATCTAGAGCCTCAACAGTTCAAAGCAACAAGATTGATCAAGAATCATTCTTTCTTTATTGATTCAGATCACCGATCGAAAATGCCATGTTCCTTGGAAAATCTCACCAACAGTTTTGGAGAAAAACTCCCAATTCTTGATAATTCCAACAATTGGGATCGATGGAGCAAACAAATGAAAGTAATATTTGGTTTCCAAGAGGTTCAAGAAGTGATTGAAGCAGGGATCACACCCATTGCATCGAATGCAACTGAGGCTGAACAAACTGCACATAGAGCATTGAAGAAAAAAGATTTCAAGGCAATGTTCTTCATTCATCAATGCGTAGACTTGGTAAATTTTCAGAAGATTGAGAATGCAACACCAGCAAAGGAATGTTGGGACATTCTTGAGAAGGGTCATTCTGGTAATGATAAGCTGAAGCAGGTTCGATTAACCACATGGAATAGACAATTTGAATTGTTACAGATGGATGAGAATGAATCCATTGCAGAGTATTTCAACAAGAACACCAACGTTACAAACCAAATGAAAAGTTGTGGATCAACTGTAAGTGATGGTGACATGGCTGAAAAGGTAATTGGAACCTTATCTTTAAAATTTGATTACATTACTGTTGCTATTATGGAAGCAAAAGATGTATCTACCATGAAATTGGAGGAATTACAGTGTTCTTTGGAATTCCATATGAACAAAGAATCAATGCAAAGGCAAAGAGTAGAACATCTGCTCAAGCATTATGGGCACACACATCAAAGAAGGGAAATGACAACAAGAACAAGGGTAAAGATCAGTTCCAGAAAGAGAATTCCCAGCAAGAAAGCTAAAAAAAGAATGGTGATCAAGGTGAATCATCAAAGTCTGATGGTAATGGCAAGGGTAAGAAGTTTATGAATAAGAAGAATATCCAATGTTATAACTGTCAGAAGTATGGACATTTTGATAGTGAATACAGAAACAAGAAAGTTCCAAGACAGTATAATAATAAGGAATCAGAAGCAAATATGGCACAAGATGATAGTGATTCAGAAACAGATGCCTTGTTGATGATGGCAATTACTAGTGATGATTATGATGAGAAAGGACAATGGAAGTGGGATACTGCAAGCACAGGCTCACAGTCCACCATGCCATTCATTTTGGAAGAAGATAATGATGATACTGACCCTCCACCAGTAACTGCAAAAATTGAACCAGAGGTAATACATGTTGCAGAACATGATGAAGCCCCATGTTGAAGCACATGTTAAAGGAAATGTTGAAGGAAATGTTGAAGAACGTGTTGAAGCCCATGTTGAAGAACATGATGAAGCACATGTTGAAGGAAATGTTGAAACACATGTCAGAAGGTCAGATAGACCTAGAGCACCAGTAAGTAGATTGCTGGACTTTGATACAATTCCAGATAATTTGATAACTGATGATGGTGACTTAGTGCATCTGGCATTATTTGTTGACATGGAGCCACTCAGCTATGCTAGTGCAGCCAAGTCAGCAGTATGGAGGAAAGCAATGGAGGAGGAAATTCAGTCCATTGAAAGGAATAACATATCGGAGCTAATGTCACTACCTACAGGTAAGAAATCAATTGCACTGAAGTGGGTGTTGTACAAAGTGAAACAAAAACCAAATGGCACTATAGCAAAGTATAAGGCAACACAAGTAGCAAAGGGATTTTTGCAAAAACTTGGAATTGACTTCAATGAGATACTTGGCCCAGTAGCAAGGCTTGAAACTATGAGATTAGTAGTAGCAACTGCTAATCACTTTGAATGGAATTATTTTCAACTAGATGTCAAGTCTGCATTTCTCAATGGAAAACTTGAGGAGGAAGTATATGTTGAACAACCTCAAGGCTTTATAGTTGAGGGCAAAGAAGATCATGTGCTAAAGCTAAACAAAGCACTATATAGTCTAAAACAAGCACCAAGCTAAGCTATTGGAAGACTGAAGAACAGATGGCTGATGTGCTCATAAAGCCACTGAAGATAGAAAAATTCAAAGACATGAGGAAGATGTTAAATGTGTTTATATAGAGAATGTTTGAATTAAGAGGATGTGTTGGAAGCTAATTCAAACATTCATTGTGAAATGTTGTAATTAAAATATTCTATCAGATGTTGAAACATCTGTATATCCAGTGTGCTAACAGTTAAAGTCTGTTATAACAGTTGACACTAATGTTAGTTAGGAGGTTGTTAGGTAGTTTTATAGTTGTAGGTTAGGTGTATTTGTTACTTAGGCTATAAGTAATTGTGGTTGTTGTATGTAACACAACTTGCATTAAACTTATATTCATTTTTCTCTTCCATTAATGAAATAATAACTTTTCCTTCTAAATTCTTCTCTCAATTTCACATTAAGTTCTAACAACTGTTATACTATATAATTTTATTGGTGTTTGAATTTAAAACTTCACAATTTTATGTTAGATGTGTTATTTCATCTATGTATGAAAAAATGGAGCTACATTTATGTCATTATCATTCTAATCTAATTTAAGAATAAATTATCAATTTAGTTTTTAAAATATATGTAAAAAAAATGTATTACTCTTGTTATTAAGATTTTATGGACTAACTTAAGGGTTTTGTATATATTTTAAGGATTTAAAATGTTTAAGGTAAGGGAGTAATTAAATCTCTCACTATTAAACCATTAAAATGTTATTGTTAGATATGATTAATGGTTTATATAAGTTTAAATTAAAAAAGAGAGTATTACAATTGTTCACACACAATACTACCATGTCTCTTTTTCATCAATATTTGAAGGAATAGCACCACCAATGCAAACTCCGACAACAACCTACAGCTCCGACGCTGACTACCCACACCACGACGGCGACCACTACCGTTGATGGATCTTTCTTTCTCTTGCACAAGCATATGAAACATGACTAGTTTTGAAATTCTATGAATTTCTTATTTGTTCATCTTTTCTTTTCTACTGTGTTCATCCATCCTTCTTAAAATCACTTTTTTTTCTTCTTCTCAAAATAGTAAATTTTTCTTTTTTCATGACAAATGTTTTTCCTTCTTAAAATGCTTACTCCTTAGCTCAACTAATTTAACCAGTTGAGCTACTCATCACAACCCCTATTCGAAGTAACTGAGATTCATTTATAAGGTTGACCTTTCCCAACAAATGTTTTTTCATACGCATCGGTTGGGGATCAATTTGGAATCACATGACCACACATATTTTTGTACTCCTCATTGTGACATCCCAATGGTGGTGGTAAAGGAGATTCATCATTTCGTCTTAATTTAGGGGTTTTAATATTTGCAGTCCCATGTTATACTTATATTGATGAGAATGGTTTATGCTTTGATTTAAAAAATGATGTGTGTGTAAGATTGGGTCAATGCCCAATTCAACCGGCACAATCATCTTAGGTGCAGTCCAAATCCATTGAAATTTGTTTTTTTCACCCCTCCCATTTACACTTTAGCCCCCCCAAAGAGACAAATTTACCCTTGTAAATAGGTTCGGCAACTACGTGCCGAACATTAATACATTCGGCAATCACCAGCCGAAACCTGTTAATTATAAAAGGGGGATGGCTTTGGCTAGGAGTTGCGGGCAATTGGGGGTTATTTTTCCTCCAATTCGGCCCGTGACTGCCGAAACAACACAATTTTAAAAAATGACAACGTTTCGGCAGTTATGTGACGAACACGCTTATATTTGGCACGTAACTACCGAAGTCAGACTATATAGACTAGGCTGCAGAACTTGTACTTGCATAACCTCTTGAACACACAATCCAGAGATTTGAAATCTAGGGCGATTTTTTGAAGTTTCAGTGGCTTAAAAGCAACGTTTTCTCACTCATAGAGGGTTCCCACACACATTTGAAGTCATATAAGAGGTAAATTGCGCTTTAAACCGTTTATTTTTTGAATTTTCATAGTTTTGCTGTCAATGAGTATTTCGGACTGTGTCTGCCGAAATGTGATGCAATTTCGGCACGTAACTGCCGAACTAGGGGTTTTGCCTGACTTGTAAATTGGTTTCTATATGTAGGTGTTAGTATGGTTGAACCTCCGCTTGAATTGAAACCAAACATTGATGAACCCGCCATTGAACAAGCGAATGTTGTGGAACCCGACGTTGAGCAACCTAATGTTGTGGAACCCGACGTCGAGCAACCTAATGTTGTGGTTAACACCGGCAATTATTTTTTTCAATGTGAAAAGTATAAGGTGCGAGATGAAATGATTGAATGGTGTCGCAAAGAGGCTACAAAAGCTGGATTTACTATCGTGATTGGAAAATCTGATAACGGTGGTAACCGAAGGAAACCGTATTTTTTATTGAGTTGCTCAAGAGGCGGTGTGTACAAAGAAAAGAAAAGGATATTAAAGAAACAAGACACAACAACGAAAAAGCTTATGTGTCCGTTCAGGCTGCGAGGTTACGTTTTGGCATTACAGGAATGGAAACTAAGTGTTGTATGTGGTGAACACAACCATGAGATGGCAAAAACCCTAGAAGGTCATACTCTTGCGGGACGTTTAAAACCGGAGGAGAAGGAGTGTGTCCAAGAGTTGACAAGGAATTTGGTGCCCCCAAAGAACATATTGACGACGTTGAGAGGGAGAAATTCAGATAGCAAGACAAATATGAAGCAAGTTTACAATGCGCGTGAAAGGTTTAAAAAAAAATTTAGGGGTGAAATTTCTGAAATGCAACAACTGTTAAAGTGTTGTGAAACTCACAAATATTTTTACAAGTGTAGAACGGTTGGTGAGTCGAAAACCATACAAGATTTTTTTTGGGCACATCCGGAAAGTGTGAAATTGTTTAACACTTTCTCTACTGTTTTGATGATGGATTCAACGTACAAGACCAACAAGTATAAAATGCCTTTATTTGAGATAGTTGGTGTAACTTCAACAGAAGACTCGTTCAATGTTGATTTTGCCTTTATTGCGAATGAAAAAGAAGATAATTTTATATGGGCCATCTGTGTAAGAGTCTTTTGAAGAGTAAAGACAGTTCCCAAAGGTTATTGTCACTGATAGGGGTAAGTCACTTATGAATGCGGTTTCGATAGTGTTTCCAAATTCTACCGCTTTAGTATGTCGGTATCATGTTGCAAAAAATGTAAGAGCTAAGTTCAAGGCCTTTTGCGGGGCAAAAGAACAAAACCTGGATTAGTTACTTAACACACTCACATTTCAATGGGAATCAATTGTGCAATCGAGTTCAGAAGAGTCATATACTAGTGCAGTTGCTGAGTTCAGGAAAGTGTTTGACAAATATCCAAATTTCCTAAATTATGTTGAAACAACAGTTTTGGATCCGGTGAAGGAAAATTTTGTTAGTCTATGGACAAACCGTGTTATACACATTGGTAACACAACCACCAATAGAGTTGAATCTCAACATGGTGTATTAAAAGAATATGTTACGGATTGTAAGGGTAATTTGGTAAGGGTTTGGGATGCTACGGATCAAATGTTGTCAAACCATCTAAACAAGATAAAGACCTCGTTTGGACAGAGTACTACGGGCGTAGAACACCATTTTAAAAGTAAACTCATGATCATACAACACAAAAAAAAATTCGAATTTGTTATTAATCATACAAATAAGTTGATGAAAATGAGATATTACACAAAAAAAACTTACTTGCGGTGTGAGATTTTCGCAGGTTTTGTTCGAATCGCAATTTAATCTTGTAATTGTTGGGTGTAAATTTGGTACATGTTTATTTTTGACGGTCCAATAAATACATATGCACCAAAATGTTTAAGAATAGTAGTTACTTAAATAAAAATGTCATTTCATGCTAACATTCGAATGCATCGAAGTGAGACAAGAGTTAAATGTTTGTTCGCAACTTCGAAGATTCTGTCGAAGGAAAAGGCTGTAAGGTTCGAGCGTGTTGGACATCGAAGTGAAGGAAGGTTGTTTAATTGGGCCTCCGAAACTCAGCCCAACATACAAGCCCAGTAATTCGATTTGAAGATAGTGCGCGAAAGAAGTGGAGATTGTGGGTAGCGGAAAAGCGTTTGGAGCCGTCCAGATCATCATAGGCAGTTTACCTTAGTCTAGGAGTATATATAGCCTTTTTATTGAAGAAACAAAGGTCGCAATATTTTCATACGAATTGTTCTTCTAAAATTCCAAGTACTCGCATTAGAACGAAAGGAATTCAAGAGATGATGTATGTATTGTGAACCACCTTTATTGTATTTGCCATTTACAATTCAATGCAATTTATTGTTTCTGCAAGTTTTTAAGTTTATTGTTTTACGCTTTGTCATTAAAACTTGATTGTTTGAGGCGTTTCAAACAGTTAGTTTACTCCATCGTTTTCACAAGTTTAAAAAAACTCAAGAGTGTTCATCATTTCTTGATTAAAAACAACATTTTTCCATAAAACTAAACACAATTGTTCTGAGATTTCTAGTTGGTCTCGCGAGTGTAAAATACTCAAACTAGCGATTGTTTACCACTTTTCCACGTAAAAAAATTGGCACGCCCAGTGGGACGGTTTTGTGTTACGTTTTAAAATAGTTGTTCTGATTTTTCGTCAAAACAGTAATTACGGATAAGTAGTTATGGTTAGAACCACTCAAATTTATAACTCTACTAACAGTCAGAGTTCTAGTTCGACTTCATCGAGCGGTGAAGGGAGTGTAGACGAAAGTGTTAGTAGAGGGCTTAGTAGTTCTGTAGTCAATGTTAGCACAGTTAGCATGCCTGTAAGTTCGACAGTGCCGAGTCCTGTAGTGTCGAGTTGGTCAGAGGTAAACCCCACGGTACAAATGACTTATGTACCTTCAGCCTCGACACATGTGAGTTATAAGGCAACGAAGCCTTTTCCATTCGGTCCTGGTGCTACGAACCCTTTGTATGGACCTATTCCAACTCCTACTTTAGGGTTTTCGACATTCCCATCCTTCGAACCAGAGAGATATACATCTCCTAGAACTACTTCTCAACCATTATCCAATGCCACAGTAATGTCTTTGAGAGTAACCATGAGATGGTTAACATGCTAACCCACCAGATGGGTACGGTTTTCAATCCGTTAATCCAAAATACTAATGAGAGCTACCAATTGTTGGCTCACCAAATGGGTCGAATCGTTGATTTTTTCGGCACGCCACACCCACCTGTCCAACCTAGGATACAGTATCCAGTCCAGCAAGTGATAATGCCCGCAGGGTTAGCTACGCCTCACAACCAAGGGCCCCAGTTTGTGGCTCAAGAGCAACCTGCTCAACAGAGGCAAGCTTATGCAACTTATGAGGAACCCCAATACCAGGCAGAGATTAACCAACCCCCCAGTAATAATGGTTAATCGAAACCAAGATGCTAATGAGGTGGTTCGAAATGTCCAGAACCAAAATTTTGCCGGGCATAACAACTTAGCAAATTTGGTCGAAACTATTTTGACTCAGGATGGCCTCAATGTAGGATCTCGAAGGCCAAATTTTGTGTCTGCCTTGTCAGAGTATGTGTTGCAAACAGAATTACCTAGGGGCTGGAAAGTCCCCAAGTATACTAAATTTGCTGGTGATACTAGTGAGTCAACTGTCGAACATATCGCCAGGTTTTTAGCTGAGTCTGGTAATTTGGCAAACAATGAGAACTTGAGGATGAAATATTTTCCTAATTCTCTAACCAAGAATGCCTTCACGTGGTTTACGACTTTACCACCTAACTCGATTCATAATTGGGTGCAATTAGAGAAATTATTCCATGAGCAGTTCTATATGGGCCAAACTAAGATAAGTCTTAAGGAGTTGGCCAGTGTCAAACGTAAGGCACAAGAGTCTATCGATGATTATTTAAATCGGTTTCGATTACTTAAGGCTAGGTGTTTCACACAGGTTCCTGAGCATGAATTAGTCGAAATGGCTGTTGGTGCCTAGACTATTCGATTAGAAAGAAGTTAGACACTCAACATCTTCGAGATATGTCACATTTAGCTGATAGAGTTCGACAGCTCGAAACACTTAGAGCTGAAAAGGCGAGAAATTTTTAAATTTCAGAAAAAGAAAGATGTTAATTTTTTAAACGCCTATGATAGTGACAATGAAGAAGATGAGGAGTATTCTGATCACGATGAAAGAGAGGTAAACGTGGCTGAGTTAAAGCCAGGGCCTCCTTATACATGCAAATTGCTAAGGCCTTCGAATGGTCGAAATCCAGTCGAACCAAAAAATGATAAATTTGTTACTAAAACTTATACCTTCGATATCACTGATAACACCAAAAAATGCACTGTTTATTTAATTAATTTAGCTTACTATTTTACTATTTTCTTGTATTTTTCGTAGTATTATTATTATTATTTTTATTTATTTCAGGTATGTCGGAATTTACCGAAAATAATATTAAGCTACAGAAATAAATGCAATTGGATCAAAAAGCAGCCCAAAAGAAGAAAAAGCCCAATATCACGGCCTGCCAAGATTATGCCCATGTTTCTTCTCATGGCAGTTGCCACACTTCGTGCTCCACGCCATACCCTATGATCATGGCAGTTGCCATGACTTTTGGCACACGTTTTCCCTTAAGCACATGGCGCCTGCCATGGCTTGTGGCAACTGCCACACCCTACTTTGATGGCGCCTGCCATGCACATGCCAACTGCCACAAGCTTTATCCCAAAGTCTCGATGATTTTGTTCCGGTTCTTCCGCTACGGATTTCCCTCAACTTCAACAACAGATTTCTCAGCAAATTGAGGACGTCTACGCCTATAAATAAGAGTTCATTCATTCAGTTTTTTTCTTCTTCTTTTTTTTACGCAGACTTTGAGAATCTAAGAGTTATATCAGTTTATAATTTTTAGTTTCCTAAGAGCTTTTGTTTTCATTCCAGTTGCAATTATTTCTTTGTAAGTTACTCTATTTAATATATATTATTCAGTTCAATTTATTATTTTGCTTTCAATTTACTTGCTTATTTTTTTCTGCTACAGTACGTGTCTTATGCATGTTACAATACTGAGTTAATATTGCATGTTCTATTTTATTTTTATTTTATAACCAGAATTGTTACCTACTGCTACTAATTTAATTTCAGTTTCAATTATTTTATTGGTATCTGATATGTTCTTAATTAAATTAATTGCTATTTATTTAATTATGATGTTTTCAATTATAATTATGTCGAACTAATTTAATATAACTGGAATGTGAATAAGAAGCTGATTTGGGTTTAGTAATTAAGTTGCAAAATTTATTTTCAAACAAACTAGTTTTCTGTTACAGTTTTTAATTAAACCATAGACTATAATTTTGCACGAAAGTGAAAATTAACTAAAGTGTAAGTCAACAGCGCGAGAGTGTGAGATTTATACTAGATAGTAAAAACTGGACATTAATTTTAAACACCGCGAAAGCTCTTTAAAATTAATTAAACTATATTAGTTTTCAAAACATATTTTATAAACTAAATATGAGAGCGAAAGTGAAGTATTTATTTATATTTTATGATTTAGTTCAATAGCGCGAAAGTGTAAGACCTCAGTCTTTAAACTAATATTGTTTTGTGAAAACTAGATCTTTTTAATTAAATTGAATTGATTTTCAAAAAGTATTTTTATAAGTGAATGTGAGAGCGAGAGTGAAGCATTTATTTTATAACTTTACAATAGTAACCAACAGCGCGAAAGTGTGAGGAGCGTATTTTTAAATCAATATCAGTTTGTTAAAAAGTAACATTATTTCTAAATGCAATTTAATTACCGAACCCATTGAAGCGACTTAAAGTAACATTCCAGTTTAGTTAAATCTAATTGTTTAAATTAATTATTTTATAATCCCTTTCCAATTAATATTTAGCCTTAACCTTACATTATATTAAAAACATAAGCGAAGTTTTGGAAAAATAGTCCCTGAAGGAACGATAATCTTTTATAACTACTTGATAAGTCTGTGCACTTGCAGAAATATCGCATCAATCACTAAATGTGACGAAATATTTGATCTATTGGTGGCTGATGGCCAAATAGTTGTGCCAAAAGATTTAAAAATACCACCAATCGAACAAAGAAAGAAACGAGGTTATTGCAAATTTCATAATTATTTGGGTCATCGAACTTACCAATGTGTTCTTTTCAGGGATTTGGTGCAAAAAGCATTGAATGAAGGAAGGCTGAAGTTTGCTGAAAAAACTAAGCCTCAAATGAAGGTCGATACTGATCCACTGCCAAAGGTTGATGCTAACTATGTTGAAGTTTATGATTGTAACATGGTTGATGTGGTGGATCCTGCTCTGGTCAAGGCTTTCCCTGAAAAGGAATATGAAAAGAAGATACAGGAAGTTTACCCAAAGGCTGAAGAAGAGTTGGTGGATTTCCTAACAAGGCTGAAGTCATGTTGTGCCCTAGATGTAGCGCAGTGTGTGACAAAGAGGCCATGAATGGCCTCCAAAATGTGGTTCCTTATGCTGAGAACAAAAGAAAATGGTTGAGTCCTAAACCAAATCAGAGGGGATGGCCACACAAGAGAGTGGATTGGGAAAATGCTGCTTCAAGGTCCCCTTCCATTTTCCAAAGACTTGGTTCTCAGGCTACTTTCAAACCATCTCACAGAGCCCCAGTGAATCAATGGGTGAGTGGACAATATGTGGCTGTTAATAAAAAGTCGATGGAAAAGGGTAGCTCGAGCAATGTGAATGTGAAGATTATTGCTGGGAACAAGGATTCCAATACCATTGCTGCACCTTAGGAGTTTAAAGTCGTGCCTGAAGTCAACAAATACGGGTACAGGAATAATTACAAAGGTAAGAACCCTATGAATCAACTGAATGGCGCAGGTTTCAGAGAAAGAAGAAACTTGAAGTCAAGAAAACTGAGGCTGGGGGCAATGTTATTATTGCTGAGAAGGTCGAAGCGGCCAGAAGGCCAGCGAAAGAAAGACTTTCCCCCATACTTGAGAAGGGAAAAGTTGTTGAGCTAACAAATCCTGAGGATGAAGAAGACCTCATGGATGATGATGATTTTTTGGATGAAAGACATGATTTCGAGGTTTTGGTCAACGTCATATCCATCTTGCCCATAGAGTATGATATGAATACTGAAGTAAATGAGGTGGAGGAAGATGTCGTGGCTGAAGAAATGGCTGTTCATAAACCCGTTTGTTACTATGTGATGGAAAATGGTTGTGTTGAAGATCAGAATGCTATCATCGAAAAGTCAGATTTTGGTATAAAGAACCATCTGAAAGCTCTGTTCATTCGAGCCAAGGTGAATGGATTTGGGGTGAACAGAATTCTAGTTGATGGAGGGGCTGTAGTTAATATTATGCCTCATTTTATGCTGAAAAGGTTAGGATTATATGAAATAGACCTGCACACTCATAATGTTGTTCTGGCAAATTATGAAGGCAAAACTGGCCATTCGTTGGGGGCAATTCAATTGGAGGTTTGTGTGGGTAGTACAGTTCGAAAGACACTGTTTATGGTGATTGCTGCAAAGCCTAACTACAACATGCTGTTGGGCAGAGAATGGATACATGGAGTAGGAGCTGTGCCTTCAACCATGCACCAAAAATTGATTGTTTGGAGGGAGGATGGTCTAGTGGAATATGTTGAGGCAGACCAAAGTGCTTACATGATTGATGCTAATACTGTAACACTTAAGAGTTTTGACAAACATTTGGCTTCGATTGCTCCATGTGGTGAGCAAGATGCAGCCTTCGATCATGAACATGTAGATCCTGATAGTGTGTACCACTCTGTGAGATTGCACCCTACACATGGGTTTTGCTGTGAAAGAGAGCACATTGAAAACCCTGTCAATGAGAGTGACTTTCCCGAGCCCTCTGGTTGGGGTGATTTCAATGGTTACGATGATTGAGTCCCCAGAATGGAAAAGGATTACGGCTTATGCAGCCGAGAATAGGATAAAAATGGTTATGCAAGCCATAGAGTTACATGAGAATATGGCTATCGAGGCCAGTAGTTCTTCACAAATGAATGTGGTTGGAACGGCCAAAGATTCAGAGGCTGGAAATATGTAGAGGTTAGATTGTATTTATGATGATGAACCTTTGGGTTTCGAGAAAGACCCAATTAGTTCGAATCAAAGGATGCAAGCCCAAGACCCCTTACAGGAAATCGACATTGGAGATGGCTCTATTAAAAGGCCAACGTACATAAGTACCAATATCGATCCAGCACTGAAGAAAAGAATGGTCGAACTCTTGAAAGAGTATAGAGATTGCTTTGCCTGGGATTATGATGTGATGCCAGGATTGAACAAAGAACTGGTTGAACACAGATTGCCTCTTCGACCAGATAAAAAACCTGTGAAGCAGCTTCCAAGGAGGTTTGCTCCAGAAATCATGACAAAGATCAAAGCAGAAATCGAAAGGTTTCTCAAGTGCAAGTTCATTCGAACAACCAGGTATGTAGAATGGTTAGCTAACATTGTTCCTGTTATTAAGAAAAATGGGTCTCTTAGAGTTTGTATAGACTTTAGAGATTTAAATAACGCTACACCAAAAGATGAATATTCAATGCCTGTAGCCGAATTGTTAGTCGATTCAGCAGCAGGACATGAATATTTGAGCATGTTAGATGGATATTCTGGGTATAATCAAATTTTCATTGCTGAGGATGATATAGCAAAAACTGTTTTTCGTTGTCCTGATGCATTAGGTACTTACGAATGGGTAGTAATGCCCTTTGGTTTAAAAAATGCTGGGGCAACATATCAAAGAGCAATGAATTTGATCTTTCATGATTTCATCGAAATATTTATGCAGGTGTATATTGATGACATTGTAATTAAATCTGCATCTAAAGATGACCATCTAGGTCATCTTAAGAAGTCATTCGAAAGAATGAGAAAATGTGGATTAAAAATGAATCCACTAAAGTGTGCTTTTTGTGCACGTGCAGGAGATTTCCTTGGCTTTGTCGTGCATAAAAAGGGCATAGAGATCAATCAAAATAAGACAAAAGCTATCATGGAGACCAAATCTCCAACAAAGAAAAAGCAAATACAATCCTTATTGGGAAAGATCAACTTTTTGAGGAGATTCATCTCGAATCTAAGTGGAAAGGCACAACCTTTTTCTCCACTATTAAGGCTAAAAAAAGATGAGACATTCGTTTGGGGATTCGAACAGCAGAAGGCATTCGATGAGATCAAGACATATCTATCTAATCCTCCTACTTTGGTGCCCCCAGTTCGAAACAAAGAAATGAAATTGTACATCTCAGCATCTGAATTCACCATTGGAAGTATGCTTGCCCAAGAAGATGAAAATGGTGTAGAAAAGACTATTTACTATCTAAGTAGAGTTTTAAATGATGCTGAAACTAGATACAGTGTAATTGAAAAGCTTTGTCTTTGTTTGTATTTTTCTTGTACCAAACTTAAGCATTATATAAAACCAGTTGATGTTTACGTGTTTTCTCATTTCGGTATTATTAAGCATATGTTATTAAAACCTATTTTGCACAGTCGGATTGGGAAATGGGCGTTGGCCTTAACTGAATACTCATTGACTTATAAGCCTTTGAGAGCTGTTAAAGGCCAAATAGTGGCTGATTTCCTTGTTGATCATTCGGTCACAGAGGTTCCAGTTGATTATGTTGGATTAGAAACATGGACTTTGTATTTCGATGGATCCAGGCATAAAAATGGTACAGGAATTGGGATTTTGGTAATTTCTCCAGATCGAATCCCAACAAAATTTAAGTATAGGATAAACGAACCTTGTTCTAATAATGCCAACTTCTAATTCGAAAGGCTCTATCGAAGTGGCATTTTTGGGGGGCAATTTGTTGGGTGTAAATTTGGTACATGTTTATTTTTGACGGTCCAATAAATACATATGCACCAAAATGTTTAAGAATAGTAGTTACTTAAACAAAAATGTCATTTCATGCTAACATTCGAATGCATCGAAGTGAGACAAGAGTTAAATGTTTGTTCGCAGCTTCGAAGATTCTGTCGAAGGAAAAGGCTGTAAGGTTCGAGCGTGTTGGACATCGAAGTGAAGGAAGGTTGTTTAATTGGGCCTCCGAAACTCAGCTCAACACACAAGCCCAGTAATTCGATTTGAAGGTAGCGTGCGAAAGAAGTGGAGATCGTGGGTAGCGGAAAAGCGTTTGGAGCCGTCCAGATCATCATAGGCAGTTACCTTAGTCTAGGAGTATATATAGCATTTTTGTTGAAGAAACAAAGGTCGTAATATTTTCATACGAATTGTTCTTCTAAAATTCCAAGTACTCGCATTAGAACGAAAGGAATTCAAGAGAATGATGTATGTATTGTGAACCACCTTTATTGTATTTGTCATTTACAATTCAATGCAATTTATTGTTTCTGCAAGTTTTTAAGTTTATTGTTTTACGCTTTGTCATTAAAACTTGATTGTTTGAGGCGATTCAAACAGTTAGTTTACTCCATCGTTTTCACAAGTTTAAAAAAACTCAAGAGTGTTCATCATTTCTTGATTAAAAACAACATTTTTCCATAAAACTAAACACAAAATTGTTCTGAGATTTCTAGTTGGTCTCGCGAGTGTAAAATACTCAAACTAGCGGTTGTTTACCACTTTTCCACGTAAACAGTAATATAATTGAAATTCAATATTACTAAAAATCGCCCCAATTTTCCCAATATGTTTTGAATTACAGAACTGAAGAACAGAGTCTGGGTGTTAGGTGTTGGGTGTTGGCGGTTTAACTCAAATTTTACCCAGTTCAGCACGTTGTTTCCGAATATAACCGTTTTCGGCACCAAAGTGCCGAAACCTTTAGTATTCCAAATGTTAACCAGTTCGGCACGTTGTTGCCGAAGGTAAGCGTGTTTGGCACCTGGCTGCCGAACCATTATGTATTTCGGCGTGAAACTGCCATAAGATCATGGACCCAAATTTGGGGTATTTTGGGATTTTTGGGAGGTTAAAGAGCAACATGGGGGCGAAAAAAGCAAATTTTAAATCCATTTCATTCTGATAGCTTTGGATACAAGCTAAGGGTATCAAACACTATTTTTACTAAACACCCTCGATAATGAATGTTTTCTCATCAATACTGTCAGGACCGTCAGATTCATCCCAACGACTTTTATTGTTCTATGTTAGCTGTCAGAGACAATTATAACCGTCTTCTCCTATATAAAGACATGACATTAATCACTTTTTACTTAACTACTTCTTGATCACATATGGGCTTGCGCGTTGGAGTGTTAAGCCTCACTATCGAATCTATCTCATTATGATTTTGTCATAATAGTGTGATTCATCGTTAAAAATAAATGTGTTTTCTCTTGCCGTCAATGGTGTGGGTGGTCGGCATTAGTGTTGTGGTGTTCATTGGGATTTGCGTAAGTGGTGTAAGGTATGAAGAAGAGATATGACAAAATTGTACATATATTCTCTATTTTAATTTCAATATATCTAAATCATTGATAAAATCTTAATGACCCATTGATGATATTGATGGACTTAATAGTTCCCTCAATTTAATGTCACCATTTAATATATTTTAAGGATCGATTATTATATTAATATACTTCAAAAAAATAGAGCCATACATTCAAACTTGATGATTTATACGTAGTACTCACTCTGTCCCAAAATACAACTTTAATTGTTAATATCTTAAATTATATTTTATTAAAAATTATAAAAATTATATATTTTGAAAATACTCATCGAGACAAATCAAATATCTTATATGATAATATTTGCGTATATATATATTAGTAGAAAAATATAGTCAAAGTAGATCATATGAATCGTACTCAAAGTTAAAAATATGTCCGTTATCTTGGGACGGAGAGAGTATATTATACACCTGAGCTAGAGGCTAGTGTAGATGTATTGAAAAAGAATCACTATTAACGAAATTTTGGAATTGATGACCTATCAACTTCAATTCACTATTGATATATAGTT
This sequence comes from Trifolium subterraneum, assembly GCA_951799995.1. Lineage (NCBI taxonomy): Eukaryota > Viridiplantae > Streptophyta > Magnoliopsida > Fabales > Fabaceae > Trifolium > Trifolium subterraneum. The sequence goes on from OX637463.1 coordinate 33,844,339, forward strand.
AATAACGACCATTTATTACATTATTAATCTAGATGTTACAAGTTTATTGGCGGATTTAATTTGTAGTTGAATATAAGGATTTAATCCTCTCAATCTCATAAATGAATTATATATAGAGAATCATTCCTAAATATGAGATTAAACAACAAAACACATACAAAAGATGTCTTCGTAGGTTATTAATTACTTCCTCCGGTCTCATATATAAGCAGCAAAACAAAAAAATTGGAAGTCTCAAATATAAGTAAAAACTACTATAATCATTATATTTATTATCAATATTCCAATTTTACCTATAATAAATAATACTCCTAATCATTTACTCCTCCTAATCATTTACTCCACTTTCTTAAAGGGTGTTTTTTTTCTTCTTTCTTATATTCAAGACTAGAGTAGTACATCACAATTCACAAATCAAATTATAGTTGAAGAATAAATTTCCAACCAAAATCATGAAAATTAGAAAAGAAAGATGATAATATAATAATAGTGTGATAATTCTTTCCTTTTTATAGAAATAAAATTTTGTTTATATAATAAAAAATAGGAAACTAATATACAATTATAGTAAAAGTACTCACGAGTACCCAACAAATACGAGATACGGGTATTGTACCGAGTACAAGTAAGATACCGGGTACGGGTACTACATGAATTATGTAGTACCCACGGTTAATAGCTTCATATGATAAAACCTTCCAAACAGGCTTCACTAAATCCCCAACAAAATCTCTTGCAACATTTGTTACTTCATGAGATTAATTATTTATGGCGGATTTGAATATCATCATATTCCTCAACAGCTTCTTTGATTGTCTCCAAAGTAGGAGAATTTGAAGGCTTTGTTGGAAAAATGATTGGTGCAGGAGCAACTTCCATCCAAGAACTTAGATTTCTGATTCCCTTTGCCATTGTTAATTACCTTGTTGAATTAATACCAAAACTTTATAATAATGGAATAAAATTTAATTAAAATCTCTCCTCCCCATATGTCTAGAAAGAAGAGAGTCCTTGAATGAGAATCTAAGGGAGAAAGAATTAGGATGGTTTTGGAGATTTGTGATATGTTTCAATTAGGCTTAGGCCTTTATGTTTATATATGTATAATTAAATTAGGAGAAGCTAAGAATAGGATGATCAAATCACGAATTAAAAGGAGAAAATATCTGAAGAAGTAGTATAATTAGAGGCAAATTTTTCACGTGTGAATAAGATCAGATATGATTCTTGACATATTCTTAGGAAGCTTCCATGAAAATTTAGTGTTTCCTAAATTGTGGGGCGAATAATTAAACCACATACTAAAATGTGCAATGCATAATTCACGGTCTACCGTTCAAGAGACCCTACACCACCTAAATGAAAGGTCATTACAACAAACTCCTCTTTATCATTTGTGAAAAAACAAAATTTGTAAAAAAACAAAATATTACTCCACTTTTTTCTCTTCACCAACAAATATTTGCATCGTTTATTTTTATTATTTCGGGATACATGACTTATTAAGTTTTTTTTTTTATTTTACTTTTTTGTTTACAGCAGAGGAGGAATGAAGGATCGAACTTAGGACCTCTTGCACACTACCCAAACTACCCAAATCTCTCACCACTAAATCAAACCTAGTAGCTTTATTAAATTTTTTTATTGTTACATAGTGTTTTGTGCTTACGAAAATAAAAAATAATTAAGTTTTATTTGTTTTACGAAAATCCAAAAGAATTTTTCCATCAGCATCCAAAATAATTGTTGGTTTAGCCCAACTAGGGATTGCCAAAATATTTGTATAAAATCGGCCACGGATACCAAGCTGGTAGTCAGATAGATTTCCGTAGATAAGATGAATGAATATTTTAACTATCCGGTAGGTTTTTTTTACGGATCTACCAATTAGTTAATAGATACAAATGTGGATTTAATGGTATACATATACGTGAATACCTGTAACCGTTAGTAAATAAGAAAATTACATAAATATTCTTAGTTATAAATATAAAAGAGCCTTTTAAATTCTATAGAATTTTGTGATGAACTTTATTTTTATTTTGATTGAAAATGAAATGTGTGTATTTTTTTTCTTAGGAAAAATGTATGAATATTACTCCATCCGATCCATATTATAAGGAACAATTTGAAAAAATTACACATATCATGGAAACACATTCTACATAGTTATTTTCAGTGTTTTAAAAACCGGACCGGTCATCGAACCGGTGAGGGTACTGGGTCACTGGTTCATTGGTCGAACCACCGGGTCATTGGTTGAACCGCATGCATAAACCGGATCAAACCGGATAAACCGGATGAATGAACCGGTCTCTTTAATAAAATTATATAGCTATTAAACCGGTCGAACATGATGACTCGATCTCTTTAAAAGTTAATGACAACTAAAAATTTAAAAAATTTAAAATGTCATAATGTCGCAACTCACAAGTTCTTAAATTCAAATCTTAAATATTGTCACCACGCACTATAAAATAGTACAAATTACAAAACCAAATAGATTTTAAACAAAGTCTAGTTGCAACATAATTTAATCGCAACATAAACGAAATAACAAAGTCTAATAATAAATTTAATTCCAATGACACATATTTGTTTCGGACACTATTTGTTTTAGTTTAGTTTTTTCTATTTACTTTTTTTAAAAAAAATAATTATGTAAAAAAACGATGTCATTTTGATTTAAAAAAAAAAAAATAGCAGACGCAATCGAACCGGCGGTTCTGGAAAACCGCCGGTTCACCGGTTTTTCCGGTTTTTAACGGTTCGCTCCGGTCTAACTACATGACTGGTCCAACATTTGAACCAGACCGGTTACCCCTCCGGTTCACGGTTCAACCGGTCCGACCGGCCGGTTCGGTCCGGTTTTTAAAACACTGGTTATTTTCATTTAATTCTCTTCTAATTTTAAATTTATTCCATGTATACCCTTAGTTAATTACTCTCAATTCAACTAACTTACTTATTTTTAATATTCTCACTCATAATAAATAAGGGCACAAGTGAAATTAAACATTTAAAACATTTGAAAATTGGTCAAAGTTTCTTATAAAAGTGACCAAATTGTTTTTCCAAATTGTTCCTTATAATATGGATCCGAGGGAGTATTATATTTTGGTAAAAAAACGGAGAATGAATATGTTTACATTTGTTGTCAATTGAGAGTGAAATGTATGAATATTATTATGTGTTAATAATTTTTTTCTTGTTTCTTTAAAAGGAGATAAACAAATTTCAAGTAATAAATAAAAATTCTTTACAAAAATCACAATCTTTTTAAAATTATCGTTATCCATGGATATTTATAAATTTCTATGGATATCTCAAAATCAGCAGATTATCCACTTAACAATACCCACACATATATGGAGCATATATGGATAGCATATTCATTCAATGGAGCGAACATGGATATCATATTATTCGCCTCCATGGATATCCATTTACATACGTAAGCTCAACTTCTATTTTTTAATTCGTGTTCAAAAAACTTCTGTTTTTCAATTTTAAAAACTGTGTTAAAATTTAAGTTAAATTGTTTAAAGTAAGCCGACTTAGCTCAGTGGTAGAGCGCGTGGCTTTTAACCACGTGGTCGTGGGTTCGATCCCCACAGTCGGCGTTGCATTTTTTCTATTAAAATTGTGGTTAAATACATTACTAATTTTGGCAATTAAAAAAAATCGTGAGTTTGATCTCCATAGCAGGCGTTGCATTTTTTTATTCTTCAAATAGCTGATTTGGGAGTCGATATCCTCTCAATTTTTTATTCTTTGCATTTTCTTCATTGTTCTATAGTTTTGAAACTATAAATGGAAAAATGTGACAAATGAATCAAATATAAATATAAATGATAAAAAATGAAGATGATTTTAATTCCTGATATGGTGGAATGATGAAGACTTGTGCGACGAGAATGTCATTGACATATGTGGTGTGATAAATGGTGGCTACCATACCATGATCCTTAAGTTTGAGAAAAAACTTGGAGAGAATAGCAAGGAGGAAATATGTACTTAAAATCAAGCCATTAGAATTGATCTGGTGTAAGAGGTTTAAGTTGTATGTTTAAGTCTTATAGTCCTGTCCCTATTGTGGAAAAAAATGTACCCAAATTTGGAGAACTCAATGAGTACGGAAAAAAATGATCCAACAGTTTAGATGGAAAATACAAAATCAACATTTCACTATTCATCTTCTCAAGTGCACCATCAATTCTTCTTCTCCCTTCCACATTTCCTCTTCTCAATGAAACATTACTTTTCTCCGTCGGCACCCAATCTCTTGTTTCCATCATGCTGGTTCATAACCGTCATAAAAGCCCATCACTCTGCCGCGAGTCTCCGCCACTGTGTATTAAAAGCCCATCGCTCTGCCGCGAGTCTCCGCCATTGTGTATTCGTTCTTGAGTTAATTATATTGCATAAAAAAATCTGTGCATTATTTCTGCATAAACTCTGCAACACTGAATAGCAAGAAAGTACTATTGTTCTTTGATTATTAATAGAATCAAATCACAGAAACCCATCTGAAATCTCACAGATAACAAACTTATAGAGAAAAAAAATTATCTCTTTATCCAAACAGTATCAGGGGAAAGGGGGTGTGCAAATTTGGGAGTTACAAAGCCGGTCATGATTATGATTATCTGTTAACATCAAGACATCAACAATACAAGTTACAACGGTGAGAGTACAAAGCCGATGATGATTATGATTATCTGTTAGCATCAAGACATCAGCAATACAAGTTACAACAGTGAGAGTGGAAACGACAGGGAGGTGATGGCGGCAAAGGGAAATTTTAAGAGTATAGCAAGGATCAAAATGTACTTAAAATCAAGCCATTAGAATTGACTTATAGGCTGTTTGCAATGGCAGAGAAAAATGAACAAACATGTGTTAAGGCTAAAGCTACAATTTTTAGCATCACAAAAAATCACCACCGAAGGGCAATGGAACTTGAAAATTGGAAGCAAACACATATCCTAACCGATCACCAGTGACAAGGAATTTAAGTTGTATGCATGAGGTCTTGCACACTCAAATTTCATTCCAGATCTAGATTATTTCAATTGAGGGTACATATGTAATCTTAATATACAAAAACGAGTTCCATTATGCGTATCAAACCAATAGCGATTTATACAAGCTAAATCTTCTAATCGATAATTTGGTAAAAGTTGCCTGTTTTACAACTGAAAATGTAGACAACAATTTGTGTCTAAAATCATGAGCCAAATCGGAGATAATCAAATTTCTTGTAAGTTATCGTTAACTAATAAGAATAGACATATTCAAATAATCAAAATGAGCAGTCAATTTTCCAAAAACAAATTCAACAATTGCAGAAAAGATTTTGATAAACTGTTAACTGCATTACCCTTGGTACTGTAGTATGTGGCAAAGAAAATGCAGTTTTGATTTTATAATAAAGTGGTCTTTGGTCGAATTGCCACATAAAAATGCAACCGATACATCGTTCTCATATATGCTCAAATCTATCAAAATTCAAAGTAAAATGCGAAGCAAAAGTAAATCAACAAAAATAACCAATTTCAATAACAAGCCGCAAGTTCTACTGTAATTGAAAATTGCCAGAAAAAAAAAAGCAGATACAACATAAACCAAAACCAAAATCACTAAAACAAAAATCAAATTAACATTATTATTCCAAAGGAATCTCAACATCACCATCATTAATCTCTTGTTGCAAATCCTTTGGATCTTTTCCATCAACAGTACAACCAACAGAAACACAAGTTCCAAGAATTTCCTTCACAGTACCGCCAAGTTCTTTCGCCATTGATCTAGGTTTCATCACTTTCGCAATCTCAATTACATCATCAAGAGAGATATTTCCATTGTGTTTGATATTCTTTACCTTCTTCCGATCTCTCTCTGGCTCCTTCAATGCTTTGATAACCAGCGCTGCTGCAGATGGAACCACTGAAACCTTCGCTTGACGATTCTGAACTGTGAGTTTAACGGTTACTCGGAGACCCTTCCAGTCCTTGGCGGTTTCCTTAGCAATGTCTTCTCCGATCTTCTTTGGGGAGAGACCGAGAGGTCCGATCTTTGGAGCGAGGGAACTGGCGGCACCGACTTCGCCTCCAGTTACTCGGACGTAGACTTCAACTACCTGTGATGGATCGAGCTTGGGAGGCATTGTTGGATGATGGAAGAGAATGCGATTTTTGCTCTGAATAAAATTAGGGTTTTGCGGTGGTGGAAATGGGATGGAAGAGGAAATATAAAGTCTAGGGTTTTGGTGCTTGGGTTAGAGAGAGAATTATGGGCTTGGGAGATCCAAGTAGGTCTAACGAAGCCCAACTTTTGAGCCAGCTTATTATGAGAAAAAACAATTTCTACCCCTACATTTATCTCATTACCCCAACAAATAAAAAGTGAATGGATAAATATGCCTTCATATATATAAGGTAAAACTGTAAAAAGAAAAATCATTTTCTACATTCTTCACAAAAGTGTGCCGGTGTGATCCGGAGAAAAAGAGAGAGTAAGTGTTGAAATACATACCGGTACACTTTTTAAAAGTGTGTCGGTTTGAACATTGTTACCGGTACACTATCATATGAGTGTGCCAATTTGAAAATTCATAGGTACACTTTACGCAGCGGATTCAGACGTGATGATTTTTTACAGCGTCAGGCGAACGAGGAGCCTGTGTCTGCGGTGCATGAGTAGCAGGTTGTTGTGCAACAGAGCTGGCCTGGAGAACCGGTTGATATGAGTCTTCTGATACACTATGCTGACCATGTTGCTCGTTATATATGGTTTGGTTAGTAACCGTGTGTTTAAATGTCTTATGGCATGCATCCAATTATTCATTCTAGTTTCTTAGTGATAATGTTTCCATTTATATATATGTAGGAACGTCAAGAAGGATCGAAACCTGAGCTAAGGATAGCATCTTTGAGAGTGAAGCTAGCTGATAGGGTTTCTGATCAACATCATGAACTTATTCAAGGTTGGTTGAATAATTTTGGGTTGAGTTAGCTTCAGCAGACTAGTTTGAGTATGGTTGATCCGCAACTGAAATCAACATTTGTTGAGAGGTGACACCCAGAGACATCGTTATTTTACATATCGTTCGGTAAAATGACGATTACACTTGACGATGTGGTGTGTCTGTTGCATCTACCTGTTAGGGGTGACTTTTACACTCCGGTATCGTATACCATGGAAGAAGTTGCGACACTTCCAGCTGAGTTGTTGGGGGTCTCTTATGAGTTTGCATATGTTGAGACTTCAGGGAAGAGGGGTGGATATTTTACTGAGCAATGGCTATACGAGTGTAATAAGAGGAATCATCTATTGTACTAGAGATATGATTGTGTTGTCAGGGCGTATATGTTGATGTTGGTTGGATGTATCATTTCACTGACAAGAGTTACACACGCGTGGACATAAAATGGCTACCCATGTTTAGAGATTTGTCTACATGCGGTAGATTTCTTGGCTAGTGTTGTGTTGGTTTGTTTGTACGATAACTTGAATGATGCATCTATGTTTACCATAAAGGCTATTGCTGGGTATGCGACACTTCTACAAGTAACAATGATGTTAAGTATGTTTAATAGGATTCTAATTGGATTTTTTTTTAGAATATGAATATGTTCATTTTTTTTAAATGAATATGTTCTATTTTAGCAAAATGGTGATTCTAATTGGATTGTTTTTGTTGCTGTAATAGTGTTGGATTCACGAGTATTTCCCTAGCCTTGGTAGGCGGGGTGAGTATGGACTTAATTGTGATGAGCCTTGTTTCCCTCGAGCTATGCAGTGGACATATAAGCAAAGGAAGATGAAGCTTCCCGAATATGGACCTATCATGGATGCATTGACCTCGTCTGATGTGATTTGGTGTCCGTTTGAAACTCATAGAGGTAGTTGTTGTGAGTTCGTCTAATCAAAATCACACCAATAAAGAAACTGATGTGTGTTGAAGCAAAATTCACTTTTGATGTTTTAAAGATTACAAACATCCTTAATTATATTTTAAATGATTCTGATCATTTTGTCATCTAACAAGTGTGTTTGAGTGATTTTAGCCAAAACAGATTCAAAGCAATAAGACATCACTATTTTATGTTTCTACATAAAATCAAGAACAATCTGAGAATATTCTTTCGACCTAGATTTGGTTTTTGACTAAGCACAGTTTGAAATAAGTGCTTTCCAACTTTATAAGTTAACCAAGGATAAACCAAATAAACACTTTATGAAAGAGACGTGTAGAAAATCTGTACAGGATATTAATCCATTTTGAATGAGTCAATTAAATAGCATATACTATGTTATGTCACATTTTTAATACCACATCTTGAACATAGGATTTTCAATCCAATGAGAGAAGATGAACCTTCTACCTAGACCAATTAGAAGAGAACAACAATCTCTGATCTTAAAGAAAAAATAAAACTCAAATTCAAGTACACAAGTGGGACATTCCTTTTTCAAACATGTCATAAAATAGTACACTTTAGCCACACTAGAGCCTAAACAATTCCAGTTGTTTTTTCTTTAGTTGCAAGACCTTTTTAGGATGTCCTTAAGCCTATGATACAACTGCATAACAGAAGAAGAAAAATGGGAACATATTTGCTTAAAATGAATATCTGCAAGAATGTTTCAAGATTGTTTAGAGAAACTGAAGCTTCTGCAGATTTTGTCTAAAGGCTGAGTAACGACTATATTCATCTTCAAATTAGGATTACTTGGGAGCCAAGACTCACATATACAACTGCATCTATAAATAGCCTTCAGATTCAAGGGAAAAAAGCAAGAGTTTTCAAGCTATCAAGTCTTTAACAATCAATTGCTTTCACGTCTTGCTAAAGGCTCTTTTTAAGTCACTCTTAGTTTTTAATATATCTCAGATCTTATTAGAGTGCAGTATCTCTAAGCTTCTCATTTTGTATTGAGTTTCAATCTAGCTTAGAATCAAATCAATCATATTTGTAAATCACTCAAGTTAATACGTAACTATTAATTGAGTGGATAGTCAAGGTTGACTAAGATCTGATAAAGCTTCAAAAGCTTGATGAAAACTTGATCTTGTGTTTAGATCAAGGGAGTGGTGTAATCTTGGATTTGTAAGATCAAAAGATTATAGTGGATAAACTCACTGGAAGTGGGGACTAGACGTAACCCAAAGATTAGGGGTGAACCATGATAACATTTGGTGTTGATTATTTCTTTCCCTACTCTTTTACTTTCAGTCATTATTTCTCTTCATATATTTGCTAGATCATTCTTAGAACGATCTTATTTTCAAACTAACATACTAATCAGTTTTGTGTTTGCAAGATTTAAAATTTTAAATATACACAATTCAAACCCCCCTTTCTTTTGTAAAACTTTGCTACTTCATTGTATGGAGCAATTGAATCAAGCAACCAATAACGAAGAATATAGAGACGGTGATAATAATCGGTAACAAGTAAACAATTAAAAGAAGAAGTACACAAAGATTTTGTTTACCCAGTTCGGCTATAACAACCTACTCTGGGGAGAGAGCAGCCCCTCTGTTCCACTAGAATCAATAAGTAACTTTACACAAAGAGTTCCCAATTGGGTTACAAGAATTAGCAAACCCTAACTCTACCCAAATCCCGAATCTCTTCTCGTGACCAAGAGACTCAATTGACCTAGATTACCAAGGAGAATACAATAACCTTTGCCTTTGTGTTGGCAAACCCTTACTCCCTCAATATCAATTTTTCTATGAATAAAGTAATCCATACCAGTCTCAATGACACAAATATTTGTCTTATTCCTAAATGTGACAATCCTACATCAATGAAGGATTTGCGCCATATTTCTCTTTGTAATGTCTTGTATAAAATGATCTCTAAAGTGTTAGCCAACAGGCTGAAGTGTTGTCTAGATAAATGTGTTTCTGAAGAGCAGTCAGCTTTTGTGGAAGGTAGATCGATCCTTGATAATGCTCTTATTGCCACAGAAGTTATCCATGCTTTGAAGCGGAAGACAAATGGTAGAAGAGGTGAGTTGGCACTCAAGATTGATATTAGTAAGGCCTATGATAAGGTGGATTGGGGTTTCCTCCGCGGAGTTATGACTAGGATGGGGTTCACTGATGTCTGGATTCGGTGGGTTATGATGTGTGTTAGTTCAGTCAATTACTCGGTGTTGATGAATTCTGACCGAGTTGACCCTATTTCGCCAGGTCGAGGATTGCGACAGGGTGATCCATTATCTCCTTATTTATTTATTTTGGTAACAGAATGTTTAACTGCTCTCATTCACCAGGCTGTTGGTAGGGGTGACCTTCATGGAGTGAGGATTTGTCGTGGTGCTCCAGAGGTCTCTCATCTTTTGTTTGGAAAAGAATTAATTCCTGGAGAGGGCTGCGCTGTCTAAGGCAGGTAAGGAAATCATGATAAAGTTGGTTCTGCAGGTAATACCCTCCTATGTAATGAGTATGTTTATTCTTCCTGCTTCACTTATTGATGATATTGAAAAATTGATAAATGCTTTTTGGTGGAGGAACAGTAATACTAATAATAATAATACTAAAGGTATTCATTGGTTAGCTTGGGAGAGACTTGCTTACCCGAAGGCTTATGGGGGTTTAGGCTTTCGTAATTTTGAAGCTTTTAATAAGGCTATGGTTGCAAAACAAGTTTGGAATATCGTCCAGAATCCGAACTCATTGGTAGCAAAATTAATCAAAGCTAGATATTTTCCACGTTCCTCTTTATTTGAGGCACCTTTGGGATACAATCCCAGCTTTGCATGGCGTAGTATGTGGCAAGCTAGACAAATTATTTCTCTTGGATATAGGTGGCGGATTGGGAGTGGGGATAATATTCGTGTTATGCATGATCCTTGGTTGCGTGGGGGTGCTAATAGATGGGTGCCCTCGCCTCAACCAGCAGGTGTCTATCAGTTATCTGTCAGAGATTTGTTACACGACAACTATAAAGCATGGAATGTAGTTAAGGTTCGAAACTTGTTTTCAAGGGATGTAGCAGAGAAGATTATGGAAACACCACTTGTTAGCTCAGTCTGTGAGGATAAAGTGGTCTGGGAGGAGGAAAGAAATGGGTGTTATTCAGTGAAATCCGGGTATAAGTTAGCTATGCGTTACTTGATAGGTAGCGACAAATATCATGTTATGGGCAATTGGAATGGTCTTTGGAAAGTTCAAGCGCCGCACAAGGCACGTCATTTACTTTGGCGCTTATGTAGAGGATGTCTCCCGACTCGTCCTCGATTATTGGAAAGACGAGTGGAATGTACTCTCAATTGTCCTGTGTGTGATGAGGAGATTGAGGATGAACTTCACATATTCTTTAGGTGTGCAGTAGCCCGGGATAGTTGGAGTGCAGCTGGTCTGTCATCTGTCTTACATAATGCTACGTACCAGCAAACTAATGCTATGGATCGTATTTTCGCTATGTGCAGCAATGAAAGTAGTGATACTGTTGGTAGAGTGGCTATGTTACTCTGGTGCATTTGGCAAAATCGTAATGATAAGCTTTGGAATGATAATGTACAGATGCCACGTCAAATTGGAAGACATGTTTTTGATGCTTGGAATGACTGGTACTCAGTACATAAGTTACAGAGTAATAATGTGAGCAGGACTACAGAAGCGGATTTAGTAAGGTGGGAGAAACCAGCTCTAGACTGGGTAAAATGTAACGTTGACGTTGCCTTTGTGTCTGGATCTGGAAGGACCTCAATGAGATTGTGTTTTCGCGATAATAATGGTCACTTCATGGCTGGTATGACACAATGGCAGCAAACTGTGATTTCATCTGTAGAAGGAGAAGCATGGGCTTTACTTTTAGCAATGGAAGAAGCAAGACATAGAGGCCTGAATCGAGTTCAATTTGAAAGTGATTCGAAAGTTTTGATAGAGGCCATCCATATGAAGAGTAGAGGCAACTCTGAGTTTTTGTCAATTGTTCATGATATCCTTAGTCTTATGTTAGCTTTTATAAACTTTGAGTTTAAGTTTGTTAGGAGGCAAGCGAATTTGGTTGCTCATACTCTTGCTAGGGCGGCCAATTCTTGGGCTAGCTTCCATAGGTTTGAGAATATTCCCTCTGTATTGAACGTTTAGTTTTTAATGAAATGCAATGAGTTTGTTTGATTCAAAAAAAAAAAAAAAGTAATCCATATTTATAGAAAAATATATGCCAAAAAACTACTAACAAATCTATTTTAAAATAAAACAAATCCAAGTCAGAGTGTCCTTCAAAAAAAGATTTTTTTCCACAAAAAATCTCCAAAGATATTTTTCCAAAAAATCTTCAACGATTTTCTAACTTTCTTGTTTATTGAGATTTCAAGGCATATCCAACAATTCTCCACATTGCCTTTAAATCGATGGTGATCCAATCAACCATCGTGTTGCTCTCACCATCTTGAATCTTCTATTCAAGATCAACGGCCAAATCCAAGTCCCACTTGAACCTTGACCTAGGTACTTGCTTCCACTTGCTTCTCGCAAGCATTACCTCCTCTTCATCCCTTGGAATGTCTTCCGCCCTCGTGAAGATCTTGCTTCCCACTATCATTGGATGTTTGGTAACATCCACAAATTTCACCGCTCCCTCTTTAGCCCCCAGAGTAGCTAAGTTTGTCCTCCTGAAGAAACGCTTACTCCCAACTATCATCGGATTTTTAGATATTCCAACAAGCTCCACCACCCTTCGACCCCCGGAATGCCTTCCGTCCTCTCGAAGCATTCACTCTTCACACACATACCGAACATTGATGACCATCAAATAAAAAATAATTTTTGCTATTATTATATTTTACAATTTAAAATAATAATGAGTTTGAATTTGAATTGTCTAATTTAAAATAAACATTGAACGACCTTGCGGTGGGGCTTGGTTTAGGAGCTATAACACTTGTCATCCTACGGTGGAGAGCCATTTTTCATTCATTCTTCAATGCTCTATATCCTTCTCAGAAATGGCTCTCCAACATCGCTTCCTCTACCTTATTCTCCTTCTCCTCGATCTTCCCAGAGGTCATCCCTGAAATGTTGGGTGCCTATGCAAATTATAATTTTGTCGCCACATTTTTATATAAATCATATAAAAATATATAATGTGAAAGAAAAATTAAAGATTATACTTTCAATTGTTATAATCCATCTGATAATTTTTAATTTTTCAAAACGATTTCACTGTCAAAATTATAAGAGTCTAAGTTTATTTTAAAATTTATTTATCATAATTACTTTATTTATTTATTTTACACACGGACACATACGCCTCGCACGCACACACTTTTTTTTATTACAACTAGAAAATTCGTGAGAGGTTATCATTTTTTTTTGGCTTAATTACATTTTTGGTCCCTTATTTTTATTTTAGGTTTTAAGTTGATCTCTTATCTTTTAAAAGTTTCAAGTTGGTCCCTTCCGTCAATTTTTTAACTATTTCCATTAAATTTGGACACGTGGCAAACTAATTTGGACACAAGGCACACTTGGACATATGACACGTGTCCAACTTTAACGGTAACAGTAAAAAAATTGACGGAAGGGACCAACTTGAAACCTAAAAAAAAGATAAGGGACCAACTTGAAACTTTTAAAAGATAAGGGACCAATTTGAAACCTAAAATAAGGATAAAGGACAAAAAATGTAATTAAACCCTTTTTTTACACAGGTTATCAATGTTTTTTTTGACGCAACACAGGTTATCAATTGAGAAGTGTGGTTCATATCACTATTAAGCATTTATTTTACCAAATGAACTTCCTCTCGTTGACACATTGCTTTAATTACTCCAAATGGAACACTGCAATTGACATATTCCTAACCGAGTAACCGGTATAAATTATCCGCGCATTGCACAGGTTAGTTTTACTTATAAAAATATAAATAAAAATATATTATGATATCAATTTTTTTAATACTATTTTAATAATAATTAGATTAAAACTACATTTTTTTTTAATAGTAAATTTAAATTTACATCTGGTTACCCTTTTTAAAAGGTGTATATAATTTTGTTTAATCTTCCAGTTCCTAAGAAAAATAATATTTTCACCACAGATCAAATCTTGGACCAAATCTTGAAATTTTATTTTTCTACATTTAAAATTAAAGTTTTGAAATTTTAAAACTTATAAGTAATTTATATTAAACATTCATTCATATACTTGTAAAATTTTAATCTTTGTGGTCAAATGAATATAACTCAATTGCTAAAATTCGAATGCTCCACCCATCATAAATATATCAAAAATAATGATTATTATTTAATGAATTTTTTTTGTGTGTAATTAGTCAATATAACATAATGCTTCATCCCATTATTCCAAGGGGGCTTCACCCAATGGGAGCCTATTTTTGAGCTTTTGCCCGTTTCTGGGGCCGACCAATGGGTGCACGCCTTGGCGGAAACTCTGTTGCTTCAAGTTGCATTCTATTCTTATATTTTAAATTTTATTCAATTTAATGTAAGATTCAAATTCAGAATTTATATTACACTTTCATTCATATATATTTGTAAAATTTTCATCCCTCAAATCCTAGATTTTACATTTCTCTATATTGAGTCAAACCACTAATATAACCTAGAGAACCTTTCTCCTGTGTATAAAAATTTACTCTATTCATTAAGTACCAATGTGACACCAAATACCTTTACTAAGTGTTGATTCATTTGATTGGTACATGTGTGATGATACACGACAGTGAGAAAGTAATAATCAATGACAATATACGTAAGTGCATTAGTACCGTAGTAACAAAATGCTAAATAATGCCCAAAATATTAGTTAAGATACTAATAATGAAGTTTTTATCTTAAAATGTATATAACTAATATATTAAAAATGAGTTTTTCTAATCTGTGCAATATTGCACCGGATAAGCAACAATTAATGCATAACTTTATATGGTTTTTCTAAATTTTATTAATGCATAACATTTTCTATCTTCACTCCAACTGCAACTCTCTTTTCTTTCCTTTTCTCACTACAGATCCTCTGCATCTCTCTCGTTTTCTCTATCTCACCACAAAAAAATTGATTTTTTTTTAAAATTCTTAAGTTCATCCAAAAACAAACCCATAAATTAGGAAGTAGGTTAACGATGAGTTTATTATTAGGAAACCAACCAAGATTCACTCTTGTTCACGTGCTCGCAGGATGAAGGAAGCTAAGAGGAAATGACGTCACTCTGGATACGGTAAGCGCAAGGGTACAAGGGAGGCAAGACTTTCTACCAAAATTCTTTGGATGAGGAGGATGCGTGTGCTTTGAAAGTATTGGGAATTAAAAAAAAAGAGTTGATTGAAACACAAAATACATCATATGTGAAGTATGATTAGTATAGATCTGTTTTTTATTTTTATTTTTAATTTGATTATTTATTTGGTGGTGTGAAGGTAAAAAAGAGAGAGATGAAGATCCAAATCTGGAGTGAGAAAGAGATAGAAAAGAGAGTTGCACTTAGAGTAAAATATTATATTTATAACATTAACTTTATCTTTAATTACTATATAAATAAATCATTTATATGTAGGGTTTTGTCATTTAGGAAAGTCTCTGTACAAACTCTATTATTTCCTTACTCACTATTACGGCGTGTTTGATTTGCAAAACAGTGGGTACTAGATAGAACAGAACAGTTAAGTACATGACAAAACAAGATAATACAGGACATGACAAAACTGCATTGAAAAGAGATAGAGAGATAATATTTTTTTTATTCGAAAATAAAATGGGTATTGTCGTATTTTTTACACTTGTACTATGGACAAAAAGTTGTGTTGTGGTTTAATGGGGGACAAAGATTCTTCTTTTTGCCATGTCCCTTACTACCTATTTGGCCAGTCCCACAAACAGTTTCTGAATCAAACAGGGTACAAAAAAAGTTGTCTAGTCCAGTCCCCTATTTTTTAGCAGATCAAACACACCCTTAATATTATAAATAAAAAGCTACTTTTTTGTTTCATTGAAAAAAAAGTTTGGTCTATATTATTGATCAAATACATTACTATATTTTTTTGACAAGTAGTCTAGTGACTAGAAATTCCACCATTTTAAGATGAATAAGTGGGATGACCGAAGTTCAAACCTCGCCTCCTGCATATATAATGCTACCAATTGAGCTCAGCTCACAGAACACATTACTACTTTTTTATTGAACATAAAAATGATTTTTTGTTTATTTATAATGTTTTTAAATATGTTTTTAGTCCTTACATTTTGTGAAATTGTTAAGAATATGGTCCTTACATTTTAAAAATGGTCAAAAAAACACAATAAATTTTCCGTTATCAAGATTAGTCTAATTCATTAAGAAAACTTTTGTGGCATAAAATGTATGGATCATTATTGACAATAATTTCACAAAAAGTAGGGACTAAAAACGTTAAAAGATAGAGACCATTTTTGACATTTTTGCAAAATGTAGGGACTAAAAACATTAAAAGGTAGAGACTATTCTTGACAATTTTGCAAAATGTAGAGACTAAAAAAATTAAGATTTTCGTCAATGATATAGAAAAAATTTGACAGATTACACTAATCTAACTAAAAATATTTTTTTATTACAACTAAAAATATACTGTAGTTAACCCTTTATAATAATGCAGTACAGTGCTTCTTTTGCAGTGGTTTGAACAGAGAAGCCACGGGTTGGACCACGTGTGTGTTTTTAGAAATTGGATAACTTAATTTAACTATCATCCGTCTCTTTTCCCACGCTCACAGACGTTAACATCGTTGAACAATGACGATGATTGAGTATGGGCCACTTATTTTATTATCATTATTATTATGCCTACGTGTTACTATTTCATTGATTACTTTTCCCAAATTCATACATATCTCCTCTTATAACAAAAATCATTTTTGCATATTATTACGATATTTTTTAGGTGAATTCTTAGGTACACATATTATGTAGATGTGTACTGGTACACATATGATGTGGTTAACAAATAATATAATAATTAATGTAGATTTGTCATAAAAAAAAATAATTAATGCAGATTTTGTTTCTTTATTTAGTTTTTTATATTAAACACTACTTTTTAATATTTGCAAATGTAACATTCCACAATAAATCAAATCATGCATCATATCTTTCAACTTAGATATAATTTTCACGTTTTTTCAACAAATTTTAATATTTTAATATTATTCTAATATTTTATAAATAATATTATTTTAGTAATTTGTATTTTCTTAACGATTAAAGTATGATTTTAATAACTTTTTTTATTAGTCTAACAAAAACAAAACTTTTAAAATTATTAATATGATTGATCTAACTACGATTTTAATATTTCAATATTATTACCTTTCAATTTTTTTAATATTGTTAGTTTATATAGATTAATATTTATTTACACTTAATCATTAATGCATATAATTATTAAAAAAACATTTATTTTTTAGTAAAAAAACTTAAATTTTTTAATATGTGTATATATTTTAGTGTAATATTGTTAATTTTCAGTGATTTGTTATATTTTACAGGATTAAATAAGTTTTTATCTCGATACAAAATTACTAAATTTAATTTTTCATCTTCATAACAAAATGTCATGTTTTGATCCCTACAAAATGTTTATGCATGTAATTTTGGTCATGTTGTAAAGTCAATGTATATTTCTGATGATTTTGCAAATATGTATAGCGCATTATAAAAAGTTTGTCCAAAAGTAAGAGCACAAAATTTGATTTATAGGTCAAAAGATTCGTTACTTTTATCTCTATATTTTGATTTAGAAAATTCATATTTAATTCATCTCATATTACAAAATACTAAAGTTTTGTAAATAAACTTTTGATATTGTTCTAGACATGTTTGATTGTCGAAATTTAAATTCATAAGTTATTGTTAGTCCAATTAAGTGATATATTTGAACGACTTGATTGAGAAAAATTAAATTACTTAATGAAAGTAAGTATAATTCGTTAAGTTTGTAAACTATGTTTGAAGTTGAAGGGTTTGATCTAGAAACTTTAATTTCTTTTGACACAATTGGCATTATTAGTTGAGACTTAATAGTCATTTCATATCAACTAAGTTTTTTAAGCCATAGTTAATCTAACTTGTTGAGGTTGAATTGTTTGATTTTAGAATTTGAATTCTTAAGTGTTTCTCATTCCCATTTGGTCAAGTTGAATAGTCAGATTGAGAATGTTTGATCTTCTTAGTCCCTTTCAGTCTAGTTGATTGTGACTTAACAATTCTTTCATAATAACAAGGTTTCTGGTGTAATAATTCGTCCAACAATTTGAGATTGAACTGTTAGCTAGATTGTTGAAAGTCAACTTTTTAAGTGTTTATCATTCCAATTAGGTCAAGTTGAATAGATTAACTAAGATGAACTAATTCCCCATGTCACCATTGGAGAAAATTAGTTGAGACTTAACACTCATTTCATATAAATTACGTTTCTTGAGTCATAATTAATTTAACTAGTTGATGTTGAACTGTTACATTGTCGACATTTAAATTCTTATCTGTTTTACATTTTAATTTGGTCAATTTATTTCCTTAGTTCTTATTGGTAGAATTGGTAGCAACTTAATCATCCTTTTTTGATAACTAGGTTTTTTGAGTCACATGTATAATCCAATTGGTTGATATCAAAGTGTTATATTGCTAAAAATTTGAATCTCATGTGTGTCGTTCCAATTAGATGGTATTGAATTGTTTGAGAAAAATTTAAAATCAAACACATACAGTACAATTGAAGTTGTCCTGTCAAGTCCCTTAAATTTTAGCAGATCAAACGTACCCTTAATCATAGTCGGTAGAACTACTTCTTCTTTTTTAAGAATCACACACTACATGAAAACCTCAATTTCCTAATAAAACTGGTTGAGAGCTAAAACCCTCGACAAGTAAGAAGAACCTTCAAACCTATTAGGGAGCTTCTATGGTACATATGAAAAAATTCAATGTACCGGTACATTAGATCAATTAATTAATAAATTAATAATTATTTATATCAATAACTTATTTGTCGATTATTGTATTTCACACTACAAGAAATTTGCCATATACCAACAGCTGCTTATAGTGACAACAACTAAAATCATTGGTATAGGCAACATATACTCACATACACATAACGGACCATTGGTATAATTAAGTGTCATATACCATCAGCATTGAATATTTTTAACCAACAAATCATTTAAATTATCTATCCAAAAAATTTTTACAAAAACAAATTGTGAAACCTTTACCAACGGAAAAGGTTGTGGGTAAAGGAACCCAAACTTTGTCCACCCGTCAAAAATACCGTAGCTATAGGCTATTGCAACGGTTATTTTCCGTTGATGTAGCGAATTAAAGGTGACGGAACAAAACACCCGTTGGAATAGGTTTTAGTGCCTCTACCCACGGTTTTTGGACTTTTACCTACGGCTTTTAGCCGTCACTATATGTTAAATTTCTTGTAGTGTCAAAGATAATAATTTCATAAGAAAAAAACAATTTCAATGTTTTATAAGCAATATACAAAAGTTTTTACATTTTTTCATAAAAAGAATAAATCAATATTGACTATTATGAGTGATAAAAAATAAACAATATTATTTTTTTTTATAATTTTGATAAATAGTATTTAGTTATTATAATATTTTAAATGATAAAAAATAATTTCTTTCGAAAAGCATTTCAGTTACCTAATAATTTAATGATCTCGATACATTGAAATTTTTTATATGTACTGTAGAATTTCCCACCACTTCAAATTATCATGACACTTATATTCTCTCTAATTTTCAGTTGCAAAATTCTCCAGTTTCGTGTTTTACCCTAATGCCACTAGCAAAAACAAAAATAAAGGAATGTGTTATTTAGTAAGAATTTTTTTATACAAGAAAGAGAAGCGGGGGAGAGGGGGGAGAGAGGGAGGGGGATGGGGGAGAGAGAGGGAGGGAGGGAGAGAGAGAGTTTTGACTTTCTTTTCAAATTACTATAACATATTTTAAGTTTTCTAAATTATAATAATTTCCGTTTTAAAATTTTTGTAAATTAAAAGAGTAATTTAGGAAATTTCTATTTAAAGAAGTATTGAAATGACATGTTAAATTATTATTACATGTGGACCAATTAAAATTATACACTTTAACGATGTACCGGTACACGTCCACATAAGATGTGTACCGGAGTGCTCACCTATTTTTTAACCCTTAAATTTATAAGAGAATGAGTCAGCTTAAAATTGTTTTTCTTTTGTACTAAATTTGAATTCTTTTATAAAAGAATAATTGAATTATTTTGAATGATTCATTTTAAAGTGAGTCATTACAATTATTATTTTTTTTGATGAAAAAAGGAAATGAGTTGATTACAATTTTGATATAAAAATGAAATGTTCTTACTTGATTATTTGTAGTTTTGAAAGTCGGAATTTAAACCCAATAATCTCACTTATTCATCTTAAAAGTGAAATTTATAGCCACTAAACTAATCATTTAACCAAAAATAAAATACGGAGCTAACTAGCTAAGTAACTATGTTGCCCGGGTGCAGGTACGGTACCGGTACTGGTACGGGATACATCATTTTTAGAAAAACTAAGGTACGGGTACATCCCTATAATTTTTTTAAAATATAATTATATAAATCAAATAATAGAATTACATTGTTAAAATAAATAATTAAACATAAAAATTATTACACCACAATTTAAAAGTAATTCAAATTGTTCAAAAACATCAAAATATGAAATTAAAAAGCAATTAGCTCAAAAAGTGTCAATTGTTTCCACCTCCATCATCATTAAAAAGAGCGGCCTCTTGTTTAGTTTTATCGTGAGAAAGACTAGCAATTTCAAAAATATCAATTAGATATTAAATAAATCTCATTCATCTCTACGAATATTCCACATTTTTTGTCGCTCTTTCATAAGTATTACTATTTCTCTTTCTCGAGAACATACAAAGATTTGTATGAATAAAGAAACTAGATCTTCATTTCTCTTTGAATTTAATATATTCATTTTTAATGAATAAGTGAATATTTCCAATGGCTGTTTTTTTGTTGTTTTTTAGCATTAGGTGCTACTTTTATATTATACAAAAATAAAAAACCTAAATATTTATATAAAAAAACAAATTAAAGAAAAAGAAGAAAAAAAAAATACTGTTTTTTTGGATTGATGTACCACACGCATACCACAGATGTACCACTCGTGTACCCATTACAAAAAACAAAACAAAAATCTAAGTAGGCGTCAGTGCGTATCGGAGAAGTACCATACACTTACCGGTACCTGTACTGGTCCTATGCATTATAGCTAAGTAACAAAGGCACAATCAAACACATTATCCAAAAAAGAAAAAATAAAATACTCCTTAAACTCAATCAAATGTCATATCCCATAGGTGTCATCCCACAATTTTAACGTGCACCTACAATTTCAACGGTAGGAACATCACAATCAAGGTAAGATAGAGGAAATCAAACGGAAGCTTCACGTTAAAAGAGGTGAGGACACTTGCATTCAATACAAAGTTATGGATTAGCTTTATCCATTAGTACTACAAAAGCAATAATATATAAATAAATGTTGTAATAAAGACTTTTGGGAATTGAAAACTATAGAAAGAGAGAAAAAAGAGTTTCTCATATCCAATCAATGGCGTCAAGAAAGAGCTTTCTAACAAATCAAAGTTACATTTTTCCAACTACCTCAAAAAATTCTCAAGAAGATGGTGTGTTTGAGTTTGAGTTTGATGAAGCTGAATTATGGAACTCTTGCACCCCAATCAAGAAGGGTGGTGGTAATAGCAATAGTATTTCTGGTTTGAAGAGAGCAACAAGGAAGGTTGATGGAAGAGTAGGCCCAATGGGCCCAGCTTCATTGCCAGTGAATATACCTAACTGGTCCAAGATCTTGAAGGAGGAACACAAGGAGCATAGAAAGTGGGAGAGTGATGATGATGACGATGAAGAAGATGGTGATGATCATGAAGATGAAAGGGATCAACATAGGGTACCCCCTCATGAGTATTTAGCTAGGACTAGAGGTGCTTCTTTTTCAATGCAAGAAGGGATTGGAAGGACTCTCAAAGGTAGGGATTTGCGTAGTGTTAGGAATGCTATTTGGAAGCAAGTTGGTTTTGAAGATTAATTAATTTAATTAATCATAGTCATTTAATCATATAGTTTGATGACTAGTAGTTAGTTAGCCATTTAATTTGTCTGAAAATTAGATCTATGTGAGGTAGTATGTTGGAAATGAGCCATTATCATTTTGGGGGCCTAACATTTTTAAAGTGTCACTCGTGCTTGTAATGAATGAATGAATGAACTCTTTGAATTTATTATATCATGATATGCATATTATGGAGTATGTGAGTTATTAATGTTTGGATCATGAACTTTTTCAGAGTCATGTTTATTTACTTGTTTTTGTTTTATCCTTCTTGTCTTGATTTGTATTGTCTTTATATTTTATTTTTTTTTGAGAAATATTGTCTTTATGCTTAAAAGAAGTAAAATAAATTGGTGTGTGAAAGAAGAAGAAGAAAACGTACAAGGCATATAAAATTAAATGATAATTAGGAATCAATTACAAACTAAGTTAGAAGAGGGAGGAAGGAAGTTTATAGAAAATTAATTGAAAACGTCGGTAGGGTGAATAATTTATTTATCCATGCCATGGAAAAGAGGTTTGTGGTCCTTTTATTTTAATCATATTATTTGGTGCGAATTCAATTATCTACACATATATTTTGTTGATCACATTTAGTGGGATGTTTTCTCTCAATATTTTTGTTTATTCACAAAGTTCTAGTCAAAGACTAATCCAATTCAATTTAGACTGTTGTACAATGTTGGTAACTGGTAAGAGGTTGGTGATCTAATGTACGTAAGAAATATGTTTTAGCTATAAGATAACTTTGAATAACATTCATGCATTCATAGGTAAGGTTCAATTCACTTACTTCAACCTTTGTAAGGGTACTTTATTTCTTTCCAAATAGCTTTTTAGGAGTAGGGATATGGATAGGGCGAAGGCTAGGGTGGGCAAGTGCCTTAGGTCTCCCATGGTGAGTAAGTAGTATTAACCGTTAGATTATAATAAACCATTATGGTCTTATCACACTGTATAATTTTATGGTTCAACTCTCTTTGTTTCTCTCTCTCCAATATCATGACCTTCCATCACCACCTATTACAATTTTATTTCTATCTGTGCATAAATTCAACTTTACATTAAATTTCTTCTTCTTCTTCTTGTTTTTTTTTTTGGGTTGTTGTAGAAAGAAGTAACTGTTGCTATAGTTGTAACTTGTAACTGTTGCTATAGTTGTAGAAACACTTCTTCATAATGAACCCAGAAAACCAAAGTATAATTAAATTAAGTTTCCAAAGATCCAATAATTCTGGTGTTGTTGAAGGTGTGACAGGAACACTTCTTCATCCCTTTCTTTCAACGAATTTTCTCTGTTCATTAAATCTGCAATTCCAACTCTAAGTAATCAAATTTTCAAAAAGTGTTCAACAAAAATAAATGAGAAAAAATGAAATTAATTGATTTGGGTGGATCGTGTAGCTTATGCGTTGTCATGTTCTTTATTTTGAGTTTATGTTGGATGTTGGTTTATTTTATGAGTTTTTTAGGAATCTTAATTCTAAGTTTAAAACAGCAAGCGTTTAAAAAAAAAGAAAAAAGCTTATAACAACAATTTGTGTGAAAAAATAAAATTAAAATTGGTTGAAGGAGGCACGATGAAGTATTGTGACATTCCAATAATATTAATTAAAATAATCTTGGAGTAGAAATGACTGGAATCAAAGGGAGAGGAGTGTTTGGGTGTGAGCTGGTGGTGATGAGGTAGAGACACAGCAAAGAGGGAGATTATAAGGTGTTGGTGGTGCATCATAAAATCCTTGGAGCCTCACGATCCGACGTTAAATAACACTCACTCATGGTGGGAGACCTATCATGCTTACAATTCTTATTTTCATATCACCAATTTGAGAAAGAAAACTGATATTTGTACGGTTTTCCAAAAAATTATCGGTTTTAATATAATTTAAAATAATTAGAACTAAACTTATGCTTATATTTTTTGCAAATTTTTCTTACTGGAACTAAAATTATGCAGAAAAAATGGCAACGTAAGAATTTGTTGAAACAAGGACCTTGCATACACAAACAACTTAGTCTATCACTAATCTATTAATACACATATAATATTTTATGAACATTGACAATATATAATTATTATTGTAAAGTCTCAAACTTTTGAGTTAAAACTGATAGGAATTAACACAATAATAATAACGAGCGATACACAGTGGAAATAAAATTCCTCAAACTTATAAGAACCTTGAGGATCAACAACAAATAATATGGCAGACAATAAAGCAAAATAAAGACACCGAAATTTTAACGTGGAAAATCCTCGATGTGAGAGTAAAAATCATGAGTCGTCCAGACCAAAGAAATAGCTCCACTATAATCAAATATGGGTACAAAAGAGTCTCCAAGTGATGCACAAAAAAAGTGCTAACAACCAATTACACAACAAAGCACAAAAGCTTTCAAAACAAGATCAAGAAGATAAAAAATCCCCAAAAATACTGACGCACTACGATCAAAACCAAGCTCCTGCAAGAATTTCTTCAACCATAATAGTTCTTTGCATGCTTCGGTATTGACAATGAACTCTGCTTCTGTAGTAGACAGTGCTACACACTTTTGCAATCTGGACTGCCAAGCTACAACTCCCCCTGCAAACTTAATCATGTAGCCCGAAGTAGACTTCCTAGAATCAATGTCTCCAGCCATATCTGAGTCAGAGTACCCTTCTAAAGTAGGCTTATCTCCTCCAAAGCAAAGTCTCATACAAGTAGTACCACGAAGATACCTTAAAATCCATTTTACAGCATTCCAATGTTCTCTACCTGGATTTGACAAAAATCTACTGACTGTACCAACAACATGTGTTATATGTGGTCTTGTACAC
This sequence comes from Trifolium subterraneum, assembly GCA_951799995.1. Taxonomy (NCBI): domain Eukaryota; kingdom Viridiplantae; phylum Streptophyta; class Magnoliopsida; order Fabales; family Fabaceae; genus Trifolium; species Trifolium subterraneum. The sequence continues at coordinate 33,869,318 of OX637463.1, forward strand.
ACCATTGCATACATCAAACTACCCACAACAGACGCATAAGGAACACGTTTCATATCAAATGTTTCATCTTCACTTGAAGGACTTTGTTGAGAACTCAACTTAAAATGAGTAGCAAGAGGAGGCCTTAGAATTTTCTATCTGGAATCTCTGCAACACTCTTTTGATATAATGTTCTTGTGACATCCAAAGTTTCTTCTCCTTTCTGTCATGCATGATTCTTATATCAAGAATCTGTTTAGCTGCTCCCATGTCTTTCATGGCAAATGACTCGCCCAACTGCTTCTTTAACCTGTCAATGTTAGAAATATTTTTCCCTACAATAAGCATATCATCAACATATAACAACAGAATAATGAAGTCATCGTTAGAAAATTTTCTAACAAAGACGCAATGATCTGAAGTAGTCTTCTTGTATCCTTGTTCAGACATAACAGACTTAAACTTCTTGTACCACTGCCTTGGAGCTTGCTTCAACCCATATACATAGTCTTCTTTTCCTTTAACTTGAAAACCATCGGGTTGCTTCATGTAGATCTCTTCCTCCAAATCACCATGAAGGAAAACTGTTTTCACATCAATTTTCTCAACCTCTAGATCAAGAGTAGCAGCCAAACCTAACACGGTTCTGATCGATGACATCTTTCATTAAAATTAACACCCTTTCTTTGACAGAAACCTTTCACCACCAATCAGGCTTTATAGTTTGGAGACTCAGAGTTACTCTCATGTTTGACTCTATATATCCACCTATTTTCCAAAGCCCTTTTGCCTTTAGGCAACTTTACTAAATCATAAGTGTGATTATCATGCAAGGATTTCATCTCATCATTCATTGCATCCAACCACTTTTGATTTTCATCACTTTCCATGGCTTCTTGAAAATACTCAGGTTCACCCTCATTAGTCAAAGTCACATACTCATCAGAATTATACCTTGTAGAAGGTTGTCTCTGTCTGTTGGACCTCCTAAGATGAACTTGGGATGATTCTGGAGCTTCACCAAGATTCTCATCTTGTGACATATCATTCTCCTCATCATTATCAGCTGGAATATATACCTCTTCTCCAAGTTGTTGACCATCAACATACTCATGTGGCTCACCATTCTGAAAATCACCACCAATAGTATCCAGATTATGAATAGGCAACCGAACTGGATCAATATTAGACAAACGAACATCTTTCTCGGGTGTAGTTTTCTCCACCTTATCAATGTCTTCAATAGTTTGGTCTTCCATGAACACAACATCACGGCTTCTGATAAGTTTCTTCCCTATAGGATCATAAAACTTGTAACCAAACTCATCCTGCCCATAGCCGATGAAGATACATTGTTTTGACTTTGCATCCAACTTGGATCTTTCATCCTTTGGAACATGCACAAAAGCCTTACAACCAAAGACTCTCAAATGATCATATTAGACATTCTTGCCAAACCAAATTTTGTCTGGAACTTCGCTTTTCAAAACAACAGTAGGAGTGAGATCAATAACATGCACCGCCGTGTACAGTGCTTCACCCCAATAATGTTGAGGCAACTTAGCTTCAGAGAGCATACATCTAACTCTCTCAACAAGTGTTCGATTCATCCTCTCTACTAAACCATTCAACTGAGGAGTTTTAGGAGGCGTCTTTTCATGTGCAATACTCTGCTGCTTGCAATAGACATCAAAGGGTCCACAATACTCACCACCATTATCAGAACGAACACATTTCAGCTTCTTACCTGACTGTCTCTCAACCAAAGCATGAAATTCTTTGAACTTCCCCAACACTTGGTCTTTTGTCTTTATAGCATATAACCATAGTTTCCTGGAACAGTCATCAATAAAAGTAACAAAATAAAGTGCACCACTAAAAGATTTTACCTTTAATGGACCACAAACATCATAATGCACCAATTGAAGCAACTCTGACTTTCTTGAGGGAGGATGCTTCTTGAAGGACACTCTAGTCTGTTTTCCAGTCATGCAGTGAGAACACTTCTCCAAATCTGCATTCTTTAATCCCGGAAGCACATCCTTTTTGGATAAAACATTCAGCCCCTTTTCACTAATATGACTAAGCCTTCGGTGCCACAAAGATGCTTTCATGTTGTCATACCCCATTTTTTGACCGATCGATTTTGTTCGGCGTTTAAAACCTTTTTGCCCTCTTTGTCATTTCTGACGAAATTTCGGCAGAGAGGTATTTTAAAATACCTCATTTTTGTGTTCATTTATTATTTATATTTATATTATTATTATTATTTTGTTTTTTTTCGTTTTATTTATTATTTTATTTTATAATATTATTCAGTTTTTATTATTATTATTATCTATTTATTTGTTCATTTCTTTATTTCTTTTTTCTGTTTTTTTTAATTAATTAAAAAAATCAAAAAAATGCCCAAGGTCAACTTTCTCTTCCACACGCAAAGGCAGAACACGTTTCTGCAGAAAGGGTATACTTGTTTGTCCAAATTCAGATCTTTGTTCCCTCTTTTGAGTTTTTTTTCAAACCCTAGCTTTGGGTATATAGTGAACAGATGAAATTAATGAACACACACAGAAAACTCAGCCTCATAAACATTTTTCTTCTTCCTTCAAAAAAATCAGATCAAAACAAATCCAAAAAAATCATAATCAGAAACAATCATAATCAAAAAATCATAAACAAAACCGCATCATCATCCTCAACCATTACAAAACCCAGCAACTAAATCACGAAATCATCATCATCATCATTCAAAAATCCAAACCGAATCACAAAACCACAAAATCAAAACCGTGTTCATCATAAAAAAACCAGAAAATACAAACACAAACAAACCGAAAACGAAGAAGAAGAATAGAACAGATTTGAAGGTTTTCCTTCTCCCCCATTCCGTTTTTTCTTCTCTCTTTTTGATCAATTTGAACCATAGGTTAAGTGTTTGTTTAATTCGGTTTTGGTTTTAGATTTAGAAGTTAAATTTGAGTATGTTTAATGTTGGAAATTTTTAGAAAGAAGAAGAGGTGAGAAACCGAGTGAGAGAGAGAGGGCAGCGGCGGCAGCTGCAAGGAAGAGAGAAGAAGATTGAAGCAAAATGAAATTTTTTCTAGGGTTAAGGGTATTTATACCCTGACCCGATCCGGTGTGCGCGTGTCTATCGCAGCACACCATGCACCCTCTCATCTCAGCCACTGATCTTTATCAGATGGCTCATATCTTTCCCTTTTAAAATTAGATCGGGGCCGTCTGATCCATCAAACGGCTAGATTTGATCCTGCCTTTTTTGTTTGTTTTGATGCAGATGGGCCTTAAGGGCTTGGGCTATACTGTTTTCCTGCTGTTCACACCCCTTTTTATTTTCGTTTTGCTATTCATGCCCCCCACCCTCTGTTTTAATTTTTTTTTTTTTTTTAGCTTATGAAATAAGTGCTTTTGGCATAAGCTATTTTAGCTTTTATTTTAGCCAATCAAGCATGATGTTGAGGCTTATTTATTTTTCTATTTATTTGATATTTAGATTTGTTAATATTATCTAATGTCTTTATTTATTTTGTTAATTAATTTTATCTTTGAGCTTATGAAATAAGTGCTTTTGGCATAAGCTATTTTAGCTATTTTTCTTAGCCTTGTAAAGCATGATGTCGAGGCTTATTTTCATCTTTTAGTTTCGTATTTATTTATTTTTGTTATTTATCCATGCCTATCATATTATTTCATTACATCCATTTATTTACCATTTTTACCTTTACTTTTGTAATATCGTTATTATCACAATATTGAGTGTTTATCACTTTATTAATTGCTATTTACTTTTGCTCTTGAATTTAGGATGTAAATAGGCCAAGTGTAAATTCTAAATAAAAGTGCATAGCATACCCCCTCTCTTGCATCATTTCATATTTATTTTCTTGCAAAGATTTTAGAGTGTGATTAGGCCAATGTACTCATAAATGAAAAATTGCATCTCATGCATATTTATTTTTTATCGCATTCCGTCCATATGCGTAATTTTAAATTCCGAGGGAAAAGACACCGTTTTGATCAAAATATCATCTCGGATTGTCTTCGCGATTAATTTGCTCTTTGCGACGTTAGTATTATTGTTCGCGCTACTTCTTTGTTAATTTGGAACCCAACTTTCCAATTAAAATAGTTAGTCATTTTATTCTCAAAAACGAGGTCAACACCTCTTCAAAAAATAATTAATCATTTTCTTCTAAAAAAAAAATGAGGTCAAAACCTCTTTCAAAAAATATCAAACAATTCATTCTCGAAAGCATCAAAAATATTTTGTCATCATAACATTTTCAAACTTTGGACTTTAAACCAAACGTTTCTTTTTATCGCGAAAACCTTGGATTTTAACCCAAGAGTCTTTTACCGCAAACTTGGATTTTAAACCAAGTGCCTTGGACTTTAAACCAACGGCGTCTTTTATCGTGAAAACCTTGGATTTTAACCCAAGAGTCTTTTTATCGCAAACTCGGATTTTAAACCAAGTGCCTTGGACTTTAAACCAATGGCTTCTTTTTTCGCTAAAACCTTGGACTTTAACCCAAGTGATTCTTTTTCTCGCCTAAAACCTTGGATTTTAAACCAAGTGCACTTTCCTCATTCATACATTTTTAATCATGCGAAAACCTTGGATTTTAAACCAAGTGTCTTTTATCACTCAAAATATTTTCTCAACAAACCTTGGATTTTAAACCAAATGTCCGCGTCTTATTTTCATAATCAAATCTCAATCAATTTAACCATATAGATTTTCTTCACAAATTAACATCAATCAAACTCACATTTTGCCACTTTTGGCTTTTGGTCTTTAAAACCATTTTCAAAAACTTTAAAATCAAACAAACAAATTTACTCGGCTTTTTACCCCGAACTACGGTGGTTTGATCCCTCGGGTACGTAGGCATGAGACTTATCTCTCCAATCAATAAAATCAACAAAAACATTTTTCTTCTTTTTCATCACTTTAAGCATTTTTTATCACTACTTTAATTTCCCACTTATACATTTTTTATAAGCAATTAAAATTAAGCGCAAAGTTAGAATAAAAACAAGAGGTTCCTATAGAGTACTATAGATACTTAGGGTGCTAATACCTTCCCTTCGTATAACCAACCCCCGAACCTTGTTCTCTAAAAAATAGGGTTTTTTCGAACTTTTTCCCTTTCCCTCGGATAAATTAAAGATCGGTGGTGGAATATTAAATTGTGATTCGAAGTTAACTAATAACTCGATATCCAAAAATCACTGCGACAGAAATGGCGACTTCACTGGGGACAACCAAGCGGGTTGAACCTAACTTGTTTTAAATTATTATCTTCGCGCTTTTATTCTTTTAATTGTAAATATTTGTACATATTTGGGTTTGATTTTGAGCGGTGAGATAAGTCCTAACCCGGGCTTGAGTGACATAATAAGATAGGATGGGGTGAAATCATAGTGACATGTCCAGAGTAGTCTGGATTATGAAGCACATGTGATATGATCCCGCTCGGTGGAGGCCTCACGACGGTAGTACTCGTTGTCATGAAAATTCATGATAATGGTATTATTTTCAATGTGAGTGTCCGGCGAAGCCAAGAACCTTTAGAATCACCTTTAACCCATCTTGGCCTTTCTTAGGACGTAGTGCGGTGGCTAAATCAAGAGTAGTTTTGAGATTAGTCGTCACGCGAAACTACACTCAAACGAGATTATCCCGTGGATATTATAGGAACGAGAGTAGTCCCGTAACCCGGTAATGTCCATGAGACGGTCAATGACTTTGGGAACCTTGTAGAACCCGTCATGCAGGTACAAATGAACCCTAGTACATACCATATGGGAGGGTTTCACCTTTGACTCCAACATTATACTTTAACCCCACCATGTTTTCCGCATCATGCATGAATGCACTCATTCATAAAATTCTTTTTCCTCATCCGATATCGAAGAACTTAAACAAATTTTTTTGTAAACATTATAGAGAACATTCATTTCAAAATGACACATAATAAATTTTTCTCTTTTTTCTCCTTACAAAATCCATATCTAAATGTTTACAACTAATTTGGGATAAGTCCTTCGATAACAAAAAACGCATTGCATATTTTAGCATAAACACATCATATATCATACTGCATTCATAAGTTTCCAAGCTCGAGTCTCCTATTTTCCCTTTTCTCTCCGCCTCAGTCAAAGTGGCCCGACGACCACGCCCACAGCCATCTCGCACGTACAACACTCGAGCAAACAGGAAAAAGAGAATGGACCAAGTTGAAAAAGAGAACGTTGAGCTCCATGGGGAAGTAACAACGCTCCGGGCTGAAGTAGAAAAGCTAACCGCCATGGTGACATCGTTGGTGGCTGCGCAGAATCAGCCACTAACCCCTCCTCCTCAAGCTACAGTCATCTCTGAAATCGCCTCTGCCCCGGTTCCAGTGGTACCCGTCAACACACATCAACACGTCATGCCCGAAGGTTATCATTGGGGCATGCCTATGAATTTTAATGAAGGGTTTCGACCCCAAGTTCCCGAGGTCCCCACTCCTACTTTGCCGCATGCTACTGTTGTTCCCCAACCTGGGACTACTCTTCCTCAAGTTACTATGTGTGTCCCTCAGTCAACAATGACCATTCCAGCTTCCGTAGCTCACACCGTTCCTTATGTGAGTGAACAAGTCTATCATGCGAAGGATCCAGAGACTTATGGCCGTATGGATAATCTTCAGGATCAGTTTGATAAGATGCAGCTCGAGATTAAGGCCCTTCGTGGGAAGGATTTTTTCGGCAAAAACGCCCATGACCTTTGCTTGGTACCAAACGTTAGGATCCCACCTAAGTTTAAAGTCCCCGAGTTTGAGAAGTACAAAGGAAATTCCTGCCCTCAGAGCCATTTGGTAATGTACGCCCGAAAGATGTCCACTCAAACAGACAACCATCAGTTACTAGTCCAATACTTTCAGGATAGCTTGACAGGTGCCGCTTTGAAGTGGTACATGGGCTTAGATGGTGCCAAGATCCAAACATTCAATGATTTGGGCGAGGCTTTTGTCCGTCAATACAAATACAATCTAAACATGGCTCCAGATAGAGATCAACTTCGAGGTATGTCTCAAAAGGACAAAGAGAGTTTCAAAGAATACGCTCAGCGATGGAGAGAGATTGCTGCTCAGATTTGTCCACCACTAGAAGAAAAAGAAATGACCAAGATTTTCTTAAATACTCTTGATTCATTTTACTATGAACGAATGATTGCTAGTGCACCCAGTGATTTCACTGAGATTGTAAACATGGGGATGCGACTTGAAGAAGGGGTCCGACAGGGACGATTGACAAGAGAGAAAGCTCCGACTAATACTGCCAAGAGATATGGCAACAACTTTTCAGAGAAGAAAGAATTTGAAGTTGGCATGGTGGCCCAAGGAGGACATCATTCAAGAAACTCAGCTTATCAACATGTTGCAACCATAGCACTACCACCACAATACCCACAATCTCATCACCTACCATCTCCCCAACAATCATTCAATCATAACCGCACTCAGAAAAATCAACCATTTGACCTCATACCCGTGAAATATGCCGACCTACTCCCCGCTTTACTTGCTAAAATTTTTGTCCAGACGAGACCACCTCCACCTGTGCCAGCAGTACTACCTCCCTGGTACCGCAGTGATTTAACTTGTGCCTTCCATCAAGGGGCCCCTGGCCATGATGTAGAACGTTGTTATCCTCTCAAGAAAGCTGTTCAGGATTTAGTCCGTAACAAGGTGCTATCTTTCAAGGATGAGAACCCTAATATTCAAAGTTCATCCTCTGCTTAATCATGGGTCCTCTGTCATTTTCAAGAGAATCAAGAAGTTTGTCCCTAAGATCACTAGGCCTTTTATGTTCAATTGCAATTTCTTTCTTGCCAAGCATTTATTTACATTTTAAAGTTGTATCTTTTAAAATTTAAATTTCTAAACAATGAGCATGCATATTTTGGAATCCATCCATTCGTATTCACTCTTTTCTTGTGCCATCACAAATGGCAATGTTTTTATATTTCACTTTTTTTTGTTTACAAACTTGAGGGGAGAATGATGTAAACTAAATGTTTAAAATTGCTGATATATGCTGATATATGCTTTCATTAGTAAAGACCCGGTTGATGATGTAAGGCATTATTTCACTTCCCAAACACCGGAGAAATAAGGAGATAATCCGTAGTCAACCCCTTTGAGCCAGAAGTTGGTGTTCTTTCTATAGAAAAAACAACCCTTAATCTTAACCCGGGGCAGGGTAGTCTTTCAATTAATTCAATGATACATCCCAATACACGAGGATAAACCTGTTGAGATAGAGGAAGTCATGAGTAGACAAAACTCACAATAACATGTGGTAATCACAAACATCCTACACCAAAAAAAAAAACACAAACAAAAACAACCACAAAAAGCCCGCTAGGTAAAAAGACTTTGGCAAAATTCAGGGCATCCCGATGGTTCATAAAATCCAAAAATTGGTCCATGCAAAAATAAGGGATTAAGAGCAAAATGTTGAAAACAAGCTTGTGAATGAAAAAGTGACTGCCACTTCAAGGATCTCATCAAAGCTTCGACCAAAGTGTCAACCTCAAACATCATTGTCAAAAGAAATCCTCTTGTCAACCAAAGCATGTCTGATGAGTTAATTGAATATAGGAATGAAGGACATCAAAGAAGAGTGGGTGGGTTAAAACATAATCTTAAGCCTAATAATCTTTTTTTCATAACCATGAACCAGGCCACGTTATAACCCTCAAAAGACCTAATTGAAGCTAGGTTTACTTTGAAAGCATAATCAGCAAAATTATTGTTAAAACCGACTCCACCTGTTTGTTGAGTAACAATCTTTTACACACACCACATATGTTTTATACAAAGTTTTGCGATTCCGAAACTTGCAGGTACATTACGTCAGAAACATTTTTCAAAAGAAACAATTTTGTTTACAAAATCATATTTGGCATCAAAGAAATTCAATCAAACGGTCTAATCAAGGACAAATCAATTCAAAGCGCTCCTAACTTGGGGCAAATTACCTCAGGAACCTGCCAATCAGGGGCAAGTCTTTACATACAGTGGCATACACTTCAAAGATTCAAAGTCAAGGTTTCACTTACTTGGGGCACCTGAAGTGGTTTTCAGGGGCAATCCAGACCTGCCAAGACGATGAAGGTGAAAAACACGAGAAGGGGGGGTTGAATTGTGTTTTTAAAAATGTTTCTTTTGTCTTAAGAAATCTATAAATGCAGCGGATATGATAAACTTAACTAAGCACAAAACACAAATAAAACAGTGAGAGAGAGAGAGAGAGAGAGAGAGAGAGAGAGAGAGAAATAACACACATAATTTTTATACTGGTTCCTCTCACAAAACGAGAGTAGTCCAGTCCCCTTGCACTTCCAAGGGATTTCACTATAATCACAAAGATTACACAACTAATGCTCAAGCACACAAGCAAGAGACTTCCTTGCTCTAAGTCACACAAGACAAAGAGACTTCCTTTCTTAAGCACACAAGCTTAAGACTTCCTTGCTCAAGTCACACAAGACTTAAGACTTCATGCTCTAAGTCACACAAGACAAAGAGACTTCACAAACTAAATTAATACAAGATTAAGTAGGACTGAAAGTTCTAAGCAAGACTCTCTAAACACTAAGCTCAGAGTCTGTAATATCAAAAGATATTTAACTTAGAATATAACACTAGAAAGAATAGCACAGTACACAACTTTGAATATGATTTGAATCTTTCTAAGTTCAGATGATCTTCCAGTAGTCTTCTCTCTATGAGGATGTCTTCTATTTATACTCTAGGTATAAAGACGTTGAGAAGAGAACCGTTGGTTGTACACTCTCCTTTTTGTTGACAAGACGGTTGTACTTTTTGACAGGACCGTTGTACTATTGCATTGCTTATTAGCTGTCTTTCTTCAGATAGAGTTCTTCAGGATCTGATGAAACCGTTAATTTGATCTTCTGAAGATGTACACACGCTTCAGACTGTGTTTCTTTCTTTTGGCCTCTGAGGACTTCTTCAGAGGCTCTGATGCTTTCAGCATCATCAGAGCCTTAATTACTTCAAACCGTGTCCTTCAGAGTCCCAAATGATGATCTATGAGGATGATATTTTTGCTTTGTTCCTGCACACTAGATCATTTATTAGTAATACCAATTGTCCATTTAATACCTTGTTATCATCAAAACTTAGGGTGTTTTATTAATAAAACTCATTTTGTTCCAACAATCTCCCCCTTTTTGATGATGACAAACATAGGTATTAAATACAATTGTTTGTTGATTAATTTAATTATTTCAACATCAGGTTGTTGAGGTTTGTAAGCTCCCCCTGAGTCTGATAAACCATTAGGGTTAGGTTTGCAAGCTCCCCCTAAGTTTTATCCATAATTAAGTTGAATCAGTATAAGAACAATTTGATAAACTTGATTGTATCTACATACTTGATTCTCAGAGTGTAAGGTTTGCAAGCTTAACTCTTGAATCTGATAAAAATAATTAAGAGCACAATCTTAACTACCTTCATCTATGCAAACACAATTATGTTTATTAATTTGTTCCCCTTTTCATTTAAGTTCATAAGTATTTTGTAAGAGAGAAAAAATAAGATTCTTATTTCAGACAGTTTCAGATATTATTATGTAAGTAGAAATAAGAAACTACTGACAATTGTATAACTACAACTAAAATAATACTCCCCCTTTTGTCATCAGCAAAAAGAATTTGAAACAAAGAATTAAGATTCAATAGGCTAAAAACAAAAGGGTAAAAAAAATAAATCCTAGGGATGTTTGGAAAAATGCAGAGTTCGAAGTTGTTGAGCCAGTCTTTCAGATGCCCCTGAGTATGCTAGCAGCTCTATCAGCTTATCGTTTTGTTCAAAAAGCGTATCTCGTATAATGTGAAGAGCTGTTGCTATGAGGTATGAACTATCTGGTTCTGGCTGTGCCACAGGTGGTGCAGATACTGGTGAACTTGGACCACTAAAAGAGTGAGTCTCATGATAAGTTGGTACCTCAATTCTATCATTTATTGCATTTACAGTATCTAAAAGCATAAGAGGTGGGGAGGAGTTGGGAGAATCTGATGGAATTGGTGAAGATGAGTCAGATGAGATGGCATTGGGTGGTTTAGAGGTTCCATGAATTGGAGAAACTCTAAACGAAGTTTCTTTCAGAATCTCTTCTTCAGAGAGAATTTTGAGTGATGGCTGAGGGGTGGAACATTTTGATGGCTCAGCTGTTTCCTCCTCAGGAATATGCTTAGCTTTGGAAGAGAAATGTTCAAAACTATTCATAAGATTATCAAACGATGAGTCAGAAGACTCTGACTCAGAGTCTGAAATGTTGACAAATTCAGGTTCAGAGGATGTTGGATAGTTGATATGTAGGGGTTGGACATGTTCTAGAATAGATGCTTCAGATATTTGATTGCAATAATTAAAAGATTGAGTATTGACAGAATCTGATCTTTGTCTCTTTTGTCCTCTAGAGGTGCAATGCTTTGTGCGAGGTCTTTTGAGAAATTTCGCACTTAGCAGGTCTTTTACAGAAGAATCTGCAACCACTGGCTCTTTGTCAGCCTCTAACCTATGTGTAGAAGCCTCTTGCATGGAGGGTTCCTCAACCACTTCATCTTCTTCATAGTCACTGAACATCTCTTCCTTAACTGCTCTCATAATCTGTGCAAAAGTTGGGCCATCACCTCTTCCAATGTCCTTATGAGTGATGGGAGTTCCTCTTTCCTTCATTAACCTCATGTATTCTAAAATGACTTCAGGAGGTTCATTAAGCATATCCAAGTAGTGCCCCCAACCTTGTGCAATAAAGAATTCCTTGTAGTCATGTCCATTGACTTTCAAGGCCTCAAAGTCTATTGGCCTTTCCTTAACCAATTTACTTTCCTCAAACCTAAGATTCATAGTGGCATCTTTAAGATGGGAGTCGTGAGCATATATGTTGATTGGAATGTCCTCTGGGAATCTTGAGAGAGATGATGAGCTTGCCATTGTTGAGATTAGTGAGTAGGTTTTTGCTAGTATGAGGGAGAAGCAAAAAAAAAAAGTGCTCTGGGTTTTAGAAGAGACGGACTAGAAGGGAAAGTGAACTTGTGCGAGAAGGGAATAAAAGAGATAAAACTTAAACAATGATGGGGGAGTACATTCGTTGCAATTAAGAATTTCGTCATAAACTGCCTTTACACTAACCAATCACAGATTTAAGAGAAAATACAAATTAATTGACACGTGTACTCCACATGGGTAAACACTTCAGAGCTTAAAAAAATTTTCAGCTTCTGAAGACTTTCCATTCTTTAGAGGCTGAAATTACAATTTTGTAAGTCAGAGCTTGATATCTTCAGAGACTAAAGTCATGTTCAGATGCTTTTTAATAAAATCTAGTCTTTCAACTGCTAAGGGTTTTGTAAATATGTCAGCCCATTGTTTTTCAGTTTCAATGTACTGAATATTTACACTACCCTTCTGAACAAGGTCTCTTATGAAGTGATGTTTAATTTCAATATGTTTAGCTCTTGAATGCAAAATTGGGTTTTTAGAAAGTTGAATAGCTGCAGTGTTGTCACATAAAAGTGGAATATTATGACTATTAACTTTGTAATCCTCTAACTGATATCTCATCCAGAGTAGTTGTGTACAACACTTGGCTGCTGATATATATTCTGCTTCTGCTGTTGACAAAGCTATTGTAGTTTGTCTTTTGCTAGCCCAAGATATAAGATGTTCACCCACAAACTGACAGTTGCCACTTGTGGATTTTCTCTCAATCTTATCTCCAGCAAAGTCAGCATCACAAAATCCTATTAGCTTATAATCATTTGATTTCTTATAAAATAATCCAAGATTTGTGGTTCCCTTCAGATATCTAAAGATTCTCTTTACAGCAGTAAGATGAGATTCTCTAGGATCTGATTGGAATCTAGCACACAAACATACACTAAACAAAATATCAGGCCTTGATGCAGTTAGGTAAAGTAAAGAACCTATCATACCTCTGTAGAGCTTCTGATCAACTTTGCTTTCTGAATCCTCCTTGCTGAGACTGCTTGTTGGATGCATTGGAGTTGTCATTGGTTTGCAGTCATCCATGTTGAACTTCTTCAGCAGCTCCTTTGTATATTTTGTTTGATGAATGTAGGTGCCATCTTTGTCCTGGTTGATTTGTATTCCCAGAAAGAATTTTAGCTCTCCCATCATGCTCATTTCAAATTCCTCCTGCATAATCTTAGAAAATTCTTTGCACAAAGATGAATTAGCAGATCCAAAAATAATATCATCAACATAAATTTGAACAATTAAAATGTCATTCTTAAATGTTTTGCTGAAGAGAGTATTGTCAACATGACCTTTTTGAAAACCTTTTTCAACTAAAAAATTGCTTAGTCTTTCATACCAAGCTCTGGGTGCTTGTTTCAGTCCAAAAAGAGATTTCTTTAATTTAAAAACATGATCAGGATGTGAATTATCTTCAAAACCAGGAGGTTTTTTGACATATACTTCTTCAGAAATGTAGCCATTTAAGAATGCACTTTTGACATCCATTTGATACAAAATAATACTATGATAAGTAGCATATGAAAGAAGTAATCTGATAGCCTCAAGTCTTGCTACAGGAGCAAATGTTTCAGTGTAGTCAATTCCCTCTTGTTGACTATACCCTTGAGCTACCAGTCTTGCCTTATTACGAACAACTTCTCGTTGTTCATTTAATTTGTTTCTGTAGACCCATTTTGTTCCAATGATATTTTTCTTGTAAGGCTTGGGTACTAAGCACCAAACTTCATTTCTTTCAAACTGGTTGAGTTCTTCTTGCATTGCAACAATCCATGCATCATCAGCTAGTGCTTCATCAGTTGAACTTGGTCCACTAAGGAGATTAATCCAATTAATGAATCTTCATTTCTGAAGCTTGATCTGGTTTTTCTTGGACTATCCTTATTTCCCAAGATTAGCTCTTATGGATGAGATGATTTGTATTTGAAGGATTGTTTTGATTGCTCAACTCTGCTTGGACTACTTCTGATAAGTTCTGATGCTGGATGATCTTCAGAGTCCAAGATTTCAGGAACTGAATTTGTTTCTTCAGAGGTTTGTTGAGTTGGTCCTGATGTCTCTTCAGGTTCTGAGTCCTCATCATCTGATAGTTGAATATCTGCAAAATTCTCAACTAGCTCTGACACATGGTCAGGCTGCTTGTCATCAAATTTTATGTGCATACTTTCTTCCACTGTATGAGTTTCAGAATTATACACTCTGTATGCTTTTGAGCGTTCAGAGTATCCAATAAAGATACCCTTGTAAGCTTTAGCATCAAATTTCTTCAGATGAACTTTTGTATTTAGAATGTAACATGTACACCCAAATTGATGAAAGTAAGAAACACTGGGTTTCTTTCCCTTGAATAGTTCATATGCTGTCTTATTCAGAATAGGTCTAATATAGATTCTATTTTGAACATAACACGCTGTGTTTACAGCCTCTGCCCACAAATAATTAGCAATGTTAGTCTCATGCATCATGGTTCTGGCCATTTCTTGCAGAGTTCTATTCTTTCTTTCTACAACCCCATTTTGTTGTGGAGTTCTAGGAGAAGAGAACTCGTGTAAGATGCCATATTTTTCACAAAAACTTTCAAACATTTCATTTTCAAATTCACCACCATGATCACTTCTAACTTTTAAAATGTGTAAACCTTTTTCTTTTTGTATCTGTGTGCAGAAATTGCTAAAGACATCAAATGCATCATCCTTATTCTTGAGAAATTTAACCCAAGTCCATCTACTGTAATCAAGGTTTTCAGAACCGGACCGGTCATCGAACCGGCGAGCTTACCGGTTCACGGTTCAAATGGTCGGACCGGGGTTCAACCGGGTCGGACCGTTTTTAATTAAATATATATTTTAATTAATATATAAATAAAAATATATAAATAATAACCAAATATTCACTAGTTTCACATATAAAAAAAATGTCATAAAGTCAATATAAAACCAAATTAAAAATTATATTATAAACTAAATTCCAAAATAATACCATAACATAATTGACAACATAATAATGCCATAACATAGTGCCAAAATAGTGCCATAATATCCATTGGCAACATAATAATCCAAAATAATTGCCAAAATAATGCCAAAATAGTGCAATAACTAAAATTCAACGGTACCAAGTTCTTAGTAATCTAAAAAAAACTATTAATAATTATAGTCATCAAGGTTTGTTTCTCCATAATCAAAGACATTTGGAATGTCAACATCTTCACCATTTGAACCATCATTATCCTCTTCAACTAGAAACTCCGAAGTGTCAAATTCATCATCACCTAATTAAAATAAGAAATAATAAAACTAGTAAGTTTGATTATTTCAACTTTCAAGTAAAGTAAACACAATACATATTCGATATAACAAAACTAGTAAGTTTGAATTATTTCAACTTTCATCACCTTGGTTGTTTCTCAATGAGTTCTCAACAATTGGAATTGCATCATTATGATAAAGGAGATTATCAATCTCATCAATATCAAGTTCAGGAGGTGCTTCTTCATTTACCCAAAAATCTATATCATCAATAGATTCGTAATCAATGGGATCATAATAAATCTTGTTAGGTTTCCCCTACAATAAAACATAGCTTTAAATTGAGAGACTATTATGATATATAATAAGCAAAAAGATTTGTAACTTGACATAAATTAAAATTATACCTATTTTGCAAACGCAAATTATAAGCAACATAGACAAGATCATTAAGTCTTTGATGTTCAAGTCTATTCCTTCTCTTTGTATGGATACATTCAAAAACGCTCCAATTTCTCTCACACCCAGATGAAGAAGAAGTTTGACCAAGAATACGAATCGCCAATTTTCGCAAAGTTGGAGCACTACCTCCATATATTTTCCACCATTCAGCTACAAAAGAAAAAATACAAATTATATGTCAAGATATGTGCATAAACATAACTATTTTTAAATATAAAACAATAAGGCTATGATTTAGTGTTCACCAGGTTGTATATTGGCCGCCACAACAACAGCACTTGAGTTACCAAAAGTCCCTTTCCGATCACGATACATTTGCATCTCTTGAAAGGCTTTGGATGCGTCGGGACAAAGGGATTTTACTTCAAATAATTTAATAAGTGCTTCTGTAACCCTACTCTTGTCATTGAAGTCATTACCATATTGGAATGTTGGATTAAAAAAGTAACCCGCTGCATGAAGATCACGTTTCAAGTGTTTATCCCATCTAGCCTTGAGGATATCAGTGTATGGTGTATAGGCTCTCTTCTTATTCCTAAACATACACTTTATTGCATTCTTTGCCCTTTGCATGCCATCATAAACATAACCCATGGAAGGTTGTTCATCCCCATCTACAATTCTTAGTAGTTTGATGATAGGACCCATAATTTTTGCAATCATATAACAATTATTCCAAAAACTAGAGTCTAAAATAATGTCACTAACTACTTTTCCTGCGGCAGACTTTGCTAACTTATGGGAAGTAAAATGTCTATCAACCATCAAAGCTTGTAAATCACTCTTACGATCATACAAGCTTTTTAGTGTAATAAAGGTTGTTGCAAATCTAGTTAATACTGGACGCATAATTTCTCTCCAACCTTCTCTTTTCCTCAACCAAGTTAAAAATATAATGTGATTATACACAAAGACAGTTACCTTAGAAGCTTTTGAGGCAAGCTCTTCAACATGAGGCATGCTAGATATATCCTTCAACAATAGATTCAAGCAATGCGCAGCACAAGGAGACCAAAAAATAGAATCATATTTTTCATGAATCTTTCTCCCAGCAGCTACATAATTGGCCGCATTATCCGTAACTACGTGAACAACATTTTCTGATCCAACCCAATCAATAACTTCTGAAAACAAATTACACAACATTTGAGCATCTTTCACAACACCTGAAGCATCAACAGATTTAACAAATATGATACCATGAGGAGAATAAACTAGAAAGTTTATTAAAGTTCTCTGTCTTTGGTCACTCCACCCATCAGCCATTATAGTACAACCATCCTTAGCCCACTTAGATCGATAGCTTTCAACAAGTAGTGAACATTCCCTCTTGCAATCTCCCAACAAATTAACCCTTATGTCATGATAAGTTGGAACTTTGAATCCAGGCCCAATGGAAGCAATTGCATCAACAGCTTCTTGACAATATGGTGATTTGATTGCATTAAATGGAATATTAGCATGAAAAAACCATCTAGCAATTGCCAACTTAGCTTTGTGTACTACTTCCTTGCTAGCAAATGCACTTTTAAGAGTTGGTTGAGAGCCGGGAGTTGTCCTTAGAGCAAAATAAGTAGAGGTGGAGCTACTTGCTTTTCGTTTTCCGTTGTTAGGAACCACTGGACGTGGTGGAAGTGGAGCTACTTGCTCATGAGTTGGAGTTTGAGTTTGAGTTTGACTTTGATCACCATATGCATCATCAACCTCATTGTCTTTCTTTTTTTTATTAGCATGTAATAGTTGATCCATTTCATGACAAACATCATCAGGAACATAGCTACAACCTCTTACATTACCCTTTGACTTTGCAAGATGTTCCTTCATTCTATGTATACCGCCTCCTTTCCAACTTTTCTTACAATAGATACAAGTTAACACTTGTGTATCTCCTTCCATTTTTAAAGTAACATGCTGCCATGTAGGATCTGTTTTCCCACGAGTTTTAAGAGATTATTCTTGTGTTGCTTGTTGTCTAACACTAGTAGTAGTAGCAGTAGGAGGGTTCTCATTTGCTGTATCCTACAAATTAACAAAAAAAAAAATTTAATCAAATAACAATAAGCAATGTTGTCAAATACTGCTACTTGTATACAGAGAAAATTTATTCACACTTAAAATGCATATATAGAAAATAACACAAAAAAAAAAAATTTAATCAAATAAGTAACAAAAAGATATAGAAAATAACACACAAAAAAAAATTTAATCAAATAAAGTAACAAAAAGATATAGAAAATAAGTAAATAACACAAAAAAAAAAAATTAATCAAATAAGTAACAAAAAGATATAGAAAATAACAACTTTTGCACTCTCTGTCAGATAGTTAACAAAATATAGGGAAAAGAACAACTTTTGCACTCTATTTCTCTATCAGATAAGTAAAAAAAAAAATTCTATAACAACAGTTTGAAATTTTAATAGTCCCATAAACAATTCATGATCAAAACAGTCTGAATAGAGTCTATGATGTTCAATTATTGGTGGATTGAGCAAGTTTCAACATTAACCCTAAAAGTAAATAACAAAAAAAAAACAAACTAACAATAACAAATAATAACAATAAACATCATAACAAGAACAACAACAAAGATCATAACAAGAGAAGGAAAAAAACCAGAACATAATAAAAAGGTTAAAAAAATAAATAAATATAAGTATAAAACACTCACTTGAGGAATAGAAGACATTGATGGACTTGGGAGAAGAAAACGGCCGCAAAAGAGTGGAAGGGTTGAACGCCGGTGCAATATCAAGAAGGGGAAGGGTTGATGTTGATTGAAGTTCAAAGAAGGTGAGGGAAGAAGAAGAACAATTTACTGTTTACGTGAGTTTGTTTTAGAATAATAATACGACCTTTCCAATTTCCACTTTTTTTTATTTGACAAAAAGCACCGTTCCCTTATTTTTGATTCGGTTTTTGACCTAGGGGGAAAAAAATAAAAAAAAAAAGAGTCGAACCGGTGAACCGCCTGAGCCAGCCGGTTCACCGGTTTTTCCCGGTTCTGAGCCGGTTCGACCGGTTTTTTCCCGGTTTTGCTTCTGACCGTTTTTAGCCCCTACCCGGACCGTTCCAAGCACCGGTTCCTGGCCGGTCCGACCGGCCGGTCCGGTCCGGTTTTAACAACATTGACTGTAATCATCAACAATGACTAGTCCATATTTCTTCCCATTGATTGAGGCTGTACTCACAGGACCAAACAAATCAATGTGAAGCAGTTCTAAGGGATTGGAGGTAGAGACAACATGCTTTGGTTTAAAAGAGGTTTTTACACTCTTTCCTATTTAGCAGGAACCACAAAGAGCATCTGATTGATATTGAAGCTTAGGTAGGCCTCTGACAAGGTCATGTTTGTTGAGCTTAGAGATTAACCTCCAATTAGCATGACCTAACCTCTTATGCCAGACCCACTTTTCTTCACTCAGAGTTAGTAAGCATTTTACCTCTTGGTCTGCCAAATCAGAAAGATTTACTTTAAAAACATTGCCTATTCTCTTACCTTTGAACACTATGGACTTTTTAGACTCTCTAATTACAGTACATAATCCTTTATCAAAGTTAACCACAAACCCATTGTCACAAAATTGACTGATGCTAAATAGGTTGTGTTTAAGTCCATCTACAAACCAAACATTATTAATAGAGAGGGAGGAATTACCTACAATACCTGTACCTTTGATCTTGCCTTTCTGATTTCCTCCAAAGCCGACTGTTCCACCATCTTCAAGTTTCAAAGATGAGAACAGTTTCTTATTACCAGTCATGTGCCTTGAACATCCACTATCCAGATACCATGATTGATTACTATTTTCTTTCAGACTGGATAGCTGTAGAATAAACAAGGTCAATCATTGTAATAATATCCTCTATATTCATTGTGAAATTTTCTCCAATAACCATTTGCCTTGTCCACTTCAACAGCTCTGGAAGTAAAGTAATGTTTAGGAACATAAGCTTTCCTTCCATAGTTGATCACTTGCTTCCATTCATCTGGTTTGAAATGATTATTCCTACAGTGAAAATCTGAATAGAAAACAATTTTACATCTTGGTACCCATTGTTGTCTGGGTCCAGTTTGGTTAGTTCTATATCCTTTAGTTCTTCTTTGCCTTTGTGAAAAACTTTGTGGACTATTAACAAATTTTCTTTGAAAGTTTGGTCTTTGAAAATTAACCCTCTTAGTCCATTGATTTTGAAATCTAGGCTTTGATTGATAATCACTATAGGACTTGGATTGCTTTCCTAATCTAGGATTAGTTTTGCTTACCAGAGTCTTATGTTGATTATTAATCATCAGCTTAATTTGTTTTAGAGTTTGATTGGATGAGCTTCTGAGTCCCAAAGTTTTCAGAGTCTTAGACTTGATAGTCTCAGATTCTGAACGCTCAGGTTCTGAGTTGCTCTCTTTGAGGTTCTGAAGGACAGCCTCTGAAGTACCTTCAGAGCTTGTCTTGCAGACCCCAGAGATACCTTCAGAGTCTGAAACAATCATAGCTTTGCCTTTGTTTTTCTCAGGCACAAAGGTTGAATAAAGATTATCAGGAATATTATTTACACTAATGTAAGGATTTTGTTTCCCATATGATTTACCATATGAGTAACCAATACCTTCGCCTACATTTTTACAAACATTATAAATCATAGACGCCATTTTACTTTTGTTGACGTTCTGATGAACAAATTCCTGAAGAGCAACCTCATGCTCATCAGTAGGTTTGTTGCATCTTGTGCATCCATTTTCAAGTTCTTTAATTTTGATTAAGGAATTTTTATATAGATCTTGAAAGTGTTCAGCTCTTTTTGCTAACTCATCCCTTTGAGTTTTTAAAAGTTTTAATTTAGAGGATGATTTAGCAAACTTACCTAAAGATATTCCAAGATAGGTTAAAAGTTGTTCTTTTGAATAATTTAACAATACCTATTCAGATTCAGAGTCTGATTCATCAGAGTTTGATCCTTCAGAGTCTTCACTAGCTGTAGCCATCAGAGCCACATTTTCCTCTTCATCATCACTTTATGAGGCTGCTTCTAGGTCTTCAAATGTTGCCATTAAGCTCTTCTGAAATCTCCTCTTGTAGTTGCTGAACTTCTTGTCTTTGTCTTTTGATGAAGCTTCAGGACATTCAGCAATGAAGTGTCCTGGTTTGTTGCACTTGAAGCAATTCTTCTCTTCTCTTCTCTTCTGGGAGTGCTCCTTGAACTATTTCCTCTTCTATTCTTACTCATCCTTGCCCACTTTTGAAAGTTTCTTGTTAGCATGGCAAGTTCTTCATCTTCTTCTTCTTCTTGATCATCTGAGGAAGAATCCTCTTCAACCACCAGAGTTTTAGCTTTGACAGTTTTTGAAGATTTCCTGGTTGAAGTTAAAGCTACTGATCTTTCTTTCTTCTTCACTGCATCAGCATTCAATACCATCTCATGGCTCTTGAGATTGCTGATGAGTGATTCAAGAGAGATTTTCTCAAGATCCTTAGCTTCCTCAATAGCTGTGACCTTAGGTCTCCATTTGTCAGTCAAGCTATTTAAGATTTTCCACACATGATCAGAGGTTGTATAGCTTTTCTTCAGAACCCTGAGGCTAGACACCAGAGTCTGAAATCTAGAAAACATTGTCTCAATGTCTTCATCAGGTTTCATGGTAAAAAGCTCATACTGCTGGACCAGTAGTCTTGCTTTGGCATTCTGAACTTGCCTATTACCATCATAGTTTGAGCATAGAGAGTCATACATAGCTTTAGCTGTAGATCTATCCATGATTTTGGTATATTCATCATGAGATATTGCAGACATCATGATTTGTTTGACCTTGTTGTGTTTAGAGAAGATCTTCTTGTTTTCAGCAGATAGAGCTCTTTTCTGAGCTATGGTAATTTTACCATCAGAGCCTATTCCATCAATAGGTACTCCCTCTTCTATCAAGTCCCAAAGCTCATCATCAATTCCATTGACATAGTGATAAATGATATCTTTCCACCATTCAAATCTTAGAGCATCACCACTAAAGATTGGAAACTTCTTGTTGCTTGAATCATGATTAGACGCTGAAGAGGTGGAGTTCATGTTGTCGTAGTTGTATTGAACGTTGGATAGATCTGTAGGAATATTTGCAGGTGTAGATTCTTCCCCAGACATACAGTGTTTTTCAAAGATCTTTTACTGTCTCGCTGTGAAGTGATTAAAAGACAGAACCGGAGCTCTTGATACCAATTGAAGGTGAAAAACACGAGAAGGGGGGGTTGAATTGTATTTTTAAAAATGTTTCTTTTGTCTTAAGAAATCTATAAATGCAGCGGATATGATAAACTTAACTAAGCACAAAACACAAATAAAACAGTGAGAGAGAGAGAGAAATAACACACATAATTTTTATACTGGTTCCTCTCACAAAACGAGAGTAGTCCAGTCCCCTTGCACTTCCAAGGGATTTAACTATAATCACAAAGATTACACAACTAATGCTGAAGCACACAAGCAAGAGACTTCCTTGCTCTAAGTCACACAAGACAAAGAGACTTCCTTGCTTAAGCACACAAGCTTAAGACTTCCTTGCTCAAGTCACACAAGACTTAAGACTTCCTTGCTCATGTCACACAAGACTTAAGACTTCATGCTCTAAGTCACACAAGACAAAGAGACTTCACAAACTAACTTAATACAAGATTAAGTAGGACTGAAAGTTCTAAGCAAGACTCTCTAAACACTAAGCTCAGAGTCTGTAATATCAAAAGATATTTAACTTAAAATATAACACTAGAAAGAATAGCACAATACACAGCTTTGAATATGATTTGAATCTTTCTAAGTTCAGATGATCTTCTAGTAGTCTTCTCTCTATGAGGATGTCTTCTATTTATACTCTAGGTATAAAGACGTTGAGAAGAGAACCGTTGGTTGTACACTCTCCTCTTTGTTGACAAGACGGCTGTACTCTTTGACAGGACCGTTGTACTATTGCATTGCTTATTAGTTGTCTTTCTTCAGAGAGAGTTCTTCAGGATCTGATAAAACCGTTAATTTGATCTTCTGACGATGTACACACGCTTCAGATTGTGTTTCTTTCGTTTGGCCTCTGAGGACTTCTTCAGAGGCTCTGATGCTTTCAGCATCATCAGAGCCTTAATTACTTCAGACCGTGTCCTTCAGAGTCCCAAATGATGATCTATGAGGATGATATTTTTGCTTTGTTCCTGCACACTAGATCATTTATTAGTAATACCAATTGTCCATTTAATACCTTGTTATCATCAAAACTTAGGGTGTTTTATTAATAAAACTCATTTTGTTCCAACAGACGGTTGTTATGTTTCTTCCTCCTTGAGCCAATAATCATCAAGTTGATATTTTGTGTTCTTACGGATATGTGTGTTACTATAATATGTTGAGCACGTGATCCAATATTCTTCAAATTGAATACTGAACTTGACTGTTCTCTGGTAATCTCCAGCAAGTGGTTATCATCAAGAAGCCTGTATGATTTTCTTTTCCCCAGTGAAAGAAGAAGCTGAGACCCGTTTTGGAAGGCTCATTCAACAGCAAATGGCATCTCTTTGAGAAGTTTGCATATCAACAGCAAATGGCATCTCTTTGAGAAGTTTGCATATTCAACAATAAATGGCATCTCTTGGAGAAGTTTGCATATCATATCAGTCTTGTTTCTTTCTATAAAAAAAAAAAACAAAAAAGAGAGAAAAAATAGCAAAAAAAGAACAGCTCGCTAAGTCGAAAACCCGAAAGGGCGGCTTAGGCAAAAATGAGCGTCCCGGTGGATTGAAAACCGAAAGGGCGGTCCAGGCAAAAAATAGGGGCAAAACAAAAAAAAAAATTATATTCCCGGTGGATTGAAAACCTGAAAGGGCGGTCCAGGCAAAAGTAGGGATTTCAAAAAAAAAAAAGAAAAAGCAAAAAAAAAACATGACTGTTGGAACAAGACCATGAGAAAATATTCGGTTTCAGTGTACAAAATGGCGACTTCTGCCAAACCTCTGACCAATGGGCTTTACCCCGAGAAGCAATCATTCTTAACATGGATTGACATACCATACCGGGTTTTACCTCGAGAATCTGATTTATTTCACCTTTAAGGGGTGCTGTCCCCAGTGGAGAACTATTGAGTGGTTGTACGGATACGTCGGCCCGATGTTCATCTTTTCTGATCAAGTTTTTGTCTCATCCAGTCGTGTACAAATATCATTCAATCATACAAATACAAGCTTCATAACAATCATTCATACGTACATGCATACATACGTATATACACATACATTCGTACATACATACAATCATTCACATGTACATACACACAATCATTTATATATCCATAAATACATTCATATTCACATGCAACATGCACACAAAATCATTCATACATACTGCATTGACCATCATATGTCTTGTTTCAATACATCAAAAAAAAAGAGTCATCCCCAGTGTATCTGGTCCAGAGATGTATCCATCAAACATATTCAAAGTAGCAGATTTTGCAAACAATCAACTGCAAACTTACAGTTAATTTCCCCAAAAGAAGTCATCTCCAGTGTGTCTGGTCCAGACAAATACATATTCTTGACATGTCTCGCTCTCCCATAATTTCAGCAGACAATTTATTTCCTCGTTGTGTCCTTACCATCCCACAATGTTGGTAGACACTACCTTTACTTGTCCTCACCATCCCACAATGTTGGTGGACACTGTCCTTACTTCTGTCCGTACACAGGACTTTACTGCTTTCTGTCTTTACTTCTGTCCATACACAGGACTTTATCGCTTTCAGTCTTTACTTCTGTCCGTACACAGGACTTTATCGCTTTCAGTCTTTACTTCTGTCCGCACACAGGACTTTATTGCTTTCTGTCTTTATTTCTGTCCGCACACAGGACTTTATCTACTTATGTCCGCACACAGGACTTTATTGATTTCTGTCTTTACTTCTGTCCATACACAGGACTTTACTGCCTTATGTCCGCATACATGACTTTATCGCTTTCTGTCTTCATTACTGTTGTCAAATAATCTTCATTACATTCAAACACTAGAAGACATAATACTCATAAGCATAACACTCATAACTTCACATCATAGCATTTTTTTTTAGTCCGGTCAAAAAATGGTGTACTCTGTATTTAAGTCTCTTCCATCGTCGAACCAAAACAAAAACACCATAAAAAATCATCTTTTTCTTTTTATCTCTGATGGAAGAAACTTAAATAGGGGCATCTGTCATACCCCATTTTTTGACCGATCGATTTTGTTCGGCATTTAAAACCTTTTTGCCCTCTTTGTCATTTCTGACGAAATTTCGGCAGAGAGGTATTTTAAAATACCTCATTTTTGTGTTCATTTATTATTTATATTTATATTATTATTATTATTATTATTATTTTGTTTTTTTTCGTTTTATTTATTATTTTATTTTATAATATTATTCAGTTTTTTTTATTATTATTTATTTATTTGTTCATTTCTTTATTTCTTTTTTCTGTTTTTTTTTAATTAATTAAAAAAATCAAAAAAATGCCCAAGGTCAATTTTCTCTTCCACACGCAAAGGCAGAACACGTTTCTGCAGAAAGGGTGTACTTGTTTGTCCAAATTCAGATCTTTGTTCCATCTTTTGAGTTTTTTTTCAAACTCTAGCTTTGGGTATATAGTGAACAGATGAAATTAATGAACACACACAGAAAACTCAGCCTCATAAACATTTTTCTTCTTCCTTCAAAAAAATCACATCAAAACAAATCCAAAAAAATCATAATCAGAAACAATCATAATCAAAAAAATCATAAACAGAACCGCATCATCATCCTCAACCATTACAAAACCCAGCAACTAAATCACGAAATCATCATCATCATCATTCAAAAATCCAAACCGAATCACAAAACCACAAAATCAAAACCGTGTTCATCATCAAAAAACCAGAAAATACAAACACAAACAAACCGAAAACGAAGAAGAAGAATAGAACAGATCTGAAGGTTTTCCTTCTCCCCCATTCCGTTTTTTCTTCTCTCTTTTTGATCAATTTGAACCATAGGTTGAGTGTTTGTTTAATTCGGTTTTGGTTTTAGATTTAGAAGTTAAATTTGAGTATGTTTAATGTTGGAAATTTTTAGAAAGAAGAAGAGGTGGGAAACCGAGTGAGAGAGAGAGGGCAGCGGCGGCAGCCGCAAGGAAGAGAGAAGAAGATTGAAGCAAAATGAAATTTTTTCTAGGGTTAAGGGTATTTATACCCTGACCCGATCCGGTGTGCGCGTGTCTATCGCAGCACACCATGCACCCTCTCATCTCAGCCACTGATCTTTATCAGATGACTCATATCTTTCCCTTTTAAAATTAGATCGGGGCCGTCTAATCCATCAGACGGCCAGATTTGATCCTGCCTTTTTTGTTTGCTTACATGCAGATGGGCCTTAAGGGCTTGGGCTTTACTGTTTTCCTGTTGTTCACACCCCTTTTTATTTTCGTTTTGCTATTCACGCCCCCCCCCTCTGTTTTAATTTTATTTTTATTTTTTTATATTTTTAGCTTATGAAATAAGTGCTTTTGGCATAAGCTATTTTAGCTTTTATTTTAGCCAATCAAGCATGATGTTGAGGCTTATTTATTTTTCTATTTATTTGATATTTAGATTTGTTAATATTATCTAATGTCTTTATTTATTTTGTTAATTAATTTTATCTTTGAGCTTATGAAATAAGTGCTTTTGGCATAAGCTATTTTAGCTATTTTTCTTAGCCTTGTAAAGCATGATGTCGAGGCTTATTTTCATCTTTTAGTTTCATATTTATTTATTTATGTTATTTATCCATGCCTATCATATTATTTCATTACATCCATTTATTTACCATTTTTACCTTTACTTTTGTAATATCGTTATTATCACAATATTGAGTGTTTATCACTTTATTAATTGTCATTTACTTTTGCTCTTGAATTTAGGATGTAAATAGGCCAAGTGTAAATTCTAAATAAAAGTGCATAGCATACCTCTCTTGCATCATTTCATATTTATTTTCTTGCAAAGATTTTAGAGTGTGATTAGGCCAATGTACTCATAAATGAAAAATTGCATCTCATGCATATTTATTTTTTATCGCATTCCGTCCATATGCGTAATTTTAAATTCCGAGGGAAAAGACACCGTTTTGATCAAAATATCATCTCGGATTGTCTTCGCGATTAATTTGCTCTTTGCGACGTTAATATTATTGTTCGCGCTACTTCTTTGTTAATTTGGAACCCAACTTTCTAATTAAAATAGTTAGTCATTTTATTCTCAAAAACGAGGTCAACACCTCTTCAAAAAATAATTAATCATTTTCTTCTCAAAAAAAATGAGGTCAAAACCTCTTTCAAAAAATATCAAATAATTCATTCTCGAAAGCATCAAAAATATTTTGTCATCATAACATTTTCAAACTTTGGACTTTAAACCAAACGTTTCTTTTTATCGCGAAAACCTTGGATTTTAACCCAAGAGTCTTTTACCGCAAACTTGGATTTTAAACCAAGTGCGTTGGACTTTAAACCAACGGCGTCTTTTATCGTGAAAACCTTGGATTTTAACCCAAGAGTCTTTTTATCGCAAACTCGGATTTTAAACCAAGTGCCTTGGACTTTAAACCAATGGCTTCTTTTTTCGCTAAAACCTTGGACTTTAACCCAAGTGATTCTTTTTCTCGCCTAAAACCTTGGATTTTAAACCAAGTGCACTTTCCTCATTCATACATTTTTAATCATGGGAGACCTTGGATTTTAAACCAAGTGTCTTTTATCACTCAAAACATTTTCTCAACAAACCTTGGATTTTAAACCAAATGTCCGCGTCTTATTTTCATAATCAAATCTCAATCAATTTAACCATATAGATTTTCTTCACAAATTAACATCAATCAAACTCACATTTTGCCACTTTTGGCTTTTGGTCTTAAAAACCATTTTCAAAAACTTTAAAATCAAACAAACAAATTTACTCGGCTTTTTACCCCGAACTACGGTGGTTTGATCCCTCGGGTACGTAGGCATGAGACTTGTCTCTCCAATCAATAAAATCAACAAAAACATTTTTCTTCTTTTTCATCACTTTAAGCATTTTTTATCACTACTTTAATTTCCCACTTATACATTTTTTATAAGCAATTAAAATTAAGCGCAAAGTTAGAATAAAAACAAGAGGTTCCTATAGAGTACTATAGATACTTAGGGTGCTAATACCTTCCCTTCGTATAACCAACCCCCGAACCTTGTTCTCTAAAAAATAGGGTTTTTTCGAACTTTTTCCCTTTCCCTCGGATAAATTAAAGATCGGTGGTGGAATATTAAATTGCGATTCGAAGTTAATTAATAACTCGATATCCAAAAATCACCGCGACAGAAATGGCGACTTCACTGGGGACAACCAAGCGGGTTGAACCTAACTTGTTTTAAATTATTATCTTCGCGCTTTTATTCTTTTAATTGTAAATATTTGTACATATTTGGGTTTGATTTTGAGCGGTGAGATAAGTCCTAACCCGGGCTTGGGTGACATAATAAGATAGGATGGGGTGAAATCATAGTGACATGTCCAGAGTAGTCTGGATTATGAAGCACATGTGATATGATCTCGCTCGGTGGAGGCCTCACGACGGTAGTACTCGTTGTCATGAAAAGTCATGATAATGGTATTATTTTCAATGTGAGTGCGGCGAAGCCGAGAACCTTTAGAATCACCTTTAACCCATCTTGGCCTTTCTTAGGACGTAGTGCGGTGGCTAAATCAAGAGTAGTCTTGAGATTAGTCGTCACGCGAAACTACAGTCAAACGAGATTATCCCGTGGATATTATAGGAACGAGAGTAGTCCCGTAACGCGGTAATGTCCATGAGACCGTCAATGACTTTGGGAACCTTGTAGAACCCGTCATGCAGGTACAAATGAACCCTAGTACATACCATATGGGAGGGTTTCACCTTTGACTCCAACATTATACTTTAACCCCACCATGTTTTCTGCATCATGCATGCATGCACTCATTCATAAAATTCTTTTTCCTCATCCGATAACGAAGAACTTAAACAAATTTTTTTGTAAACATTATAGAGAACATTCATTTCAAAATGACACATAATAAATTTTTCTCTTTTTTCTCCTTACAAAATCCATATCTAAATATTTACAACTAATTTGGGATAAGTCCTTCGATAACAAAAAACGCATTGCATATTTTAGCATAAACACATCATACATCATACTGCATTCATAAGTTTCCAAGCTCGAGTCTCATATTTTCCCTTTTCTCTCCGCCTCAGTCAAAGTGGCCCGACGACCACGCCCACAGCCATCTCGCACGTACAACACTCGAGCAAACAGGAAAAAGAGAATGGACCAAGTTGAACAAGAGAACGTTGATCTCCATGGGGAAGTAACAACGCTCCGGGCTGAAGTAGAAAAGCTAACCGCCATGGTGACATCGTTGGTGGTTGCGCAGAATCAGCCACTAACCCCTCCTCCTCAAGCTACAGTCATCTCGGAAATCGCCTCTACCCCGGTTCCAGTGGTACCCGTCAACACACATCAGCACGTCATGCCCGAAGGTTATCCTTGGGGCATGCCTATGAATTTTAATGAAGGGCTTCGACCCCAAGTTCCCGAGGTCCCCACTCCTACTTTGCCGCATGCTACTGTTGTTCCCCAACTTGGGACGACTCTTCCTCAAGTTACTATGTGTGTCCCTCAGTCAACAATGACCATTCAAGCTTCAGTAGCTCACACTGTTCCTTATGTGAGTGAACAAGTCTATCATGCGAAGGATCTAGAGACTTATGGCCGTATGGATAATCTTCAGGATCAGTTTGATAAGATGCAGCTCGAGATTAAGGCCCTTCGTGGGAAGGATTTGTTCGGCAAAAACGCCAATGACCTTTGCTTGGTACCAAACGTTAGGATCCCACCTAAGTTTAAAGTCCCCGAGTTTGAGAAGTACAAAGGAAATTCCTGCCCTCAGAGCCATTTGGTATTGTACGCCCGAAAGATGTCCACTCAAACAGACAACCATCAGTTACTAGTCCACTACTTTCAGGATAGCTTGACAGGTGCCGCTTTGAAGTGGTACATGGGCTTAGATGGTGTCAAGATCCAAACATTCAATGATTTGGGCGAGGCTTTTGTCCGTCAATACAAATGCAATCTAGACATGGCTCCAGATAGAGATCAACTTCGAGGTATGTCTCAAAAGGACAAAGAGAGTTTCAAAGAATACGTTCAGCGATGGAGAGAGATTGCCGCTCAAATTTGTCCACCACTAGAAGAAAAAGAAATGACCAAGATTTTCCTAAATACTCTTGATTCATTTTACTATGAACGAATGATTACACCCAGTGATTTCACTGAGATGGTAAACATGGGGATGCGACTTGAAGAAGGGGTCCGACAGGGACGATTGACAAGAGAGAAAGCTCCGACTAATACTGCCAAGAGATATGGCAACAACTTTTCAGAGAAGAAAGAATTTGAAGTTGGCATGGTGGCCTAAGGAGGACATCATTCAAGAAGCTCAGCTTATCAACATGTTGCAGCCATAGCACTACCACCACAATACCCACAATATCATCACCTACCATCTCCCCAACAATCATTCAATCATAACCGCACTCAGAAAAATCAACCATTTGACCCCATACCCGTGAAATATGCCGACCTACTCCCCGCTTTACTTGCTAAAATTTTTGTCCAGACGAGACCACCTCCACCTGTGCCAGCAGTACTACCTCCCTGGTACCGCAGTGATTTAACTTGTGTCTTCCATCAAGGGGCCCCTGGCCATGATGTAGAACGTTGTTATCCTCTCAAGAAAGCTGTTCAGGATTTAGTCCGTAACAATGTGCTATCTTTCAAGGATGAGAACCCTAATATTCAAAGTTCATCCTCTGCTTAATCATGGGTCCTCTGTCATTTTCAAGAGAATCAAGAAGTTTGTCCCTAGGATCACTAGGCCTTTTATGTTCAATTGCAATTTCTTTCTTGCCAAACATTTATTTACATTTTAAAGTTGTATCTTTTAAAATTTAAATTTCTAAACAATGAGCATGCATATTTTGGAATCCATCCATTCGTATTCACTCTTTTCTTGTGCCATCACAAATGACAATGTTTTTATATTTCACTTTTTTTTGTTTACAAACTTGAGGGGAGAATGATGTAAACTAAATGTTTAAAATTGCTGATATATGCTGATATATGCTTTCATTAGTAAAGACCCGGTTGATGATGTAAGGCATTGTTTTACTTCCCAAACACCGGAGAAATAAGGAGATAATCCGTAGTCAACCCCTTTGAGCCAGAAGTTGGTGTTCTTTCTATAGAAAAAACAACCCTTAATCTTAACCCGGGGCAGGGTAGTCTTTCAATTAATTCAATGATACATCCCAATACAAGAGGATAAACCTGTTGAGATAGAGGAAGTCATGAGTAGACAAAACTCACAATATTAAAGATCGGTGGTGGAATATTAAATTGCGATTCGAAGTTAATTAATAACTCGATATCCAAAAATCACCGCGACACATGTCGATAACATTCACACTGTCTCTAGCAACCAAAGCTTTTGTCCAATACATATTAGAATTTTTCTCCCCTCTAGCCACAACCAAGTTACCTTTACTGAGTTTCCACTTTCCAGAACCAAAGTGATTATCATAACCACAATCATCAAGCATATGCCCAGAGATCAAATTAAAACGGACATCTGGAGCATGTTTGACATCTCTAAGCAACATTTGCATTCCCATGTTGGTTTGCAAGCAAATATCACCAACACCAATTACCTTAGCTACACCATCATAACTCATCTTCAACACTCCAAAGTCACTGGAAGTATAAGATGTGAAGAACTTCTTCCTCGGTGTAACATGCAATGTAGCACCACTGTCAACAATCCACATGCTCTCATCTGATACAAGATTAACGGACTCATGATCACGAAGAATAACAAGATCATCATTGATAGCAGTAGTAACACGATCATCATCATGATTTTCACGATCTCTTTGTTTATGCTTACCCTTCTTGCCTTTGTTATCTTTTCTCCACTGATAACAGTACTTCTGTATGTGCCCTGATTTATGACAATAATTACACTCGATATTCTTGTATCGCCCTTTGGACTTGCTTCTGTTATTCTTTCTACCACCTTTCGGTTCTTTCTTCTGACTTCTCCCCCTATTTTCAGTGACAAGTACCTCAGATTGAGATGAAGTACCTTGTGCCTTCCTTCTCATCTCCTCATTAAGAATACCACCCTTAGCCGTTTCCAAAGAAACAACACCTTTAGGAGAAGAACTTGTAATAGAAAGCCGAAACGTCTCTCAAGACTCTGGTAAAGATAGCAATAGAAATAGTCCCAAAAGTTCATCTTCAAATTTAATACCCATTTCTGACATCTGATCAAGGAGCCGCTGAAATTCACTCAAGTGATCTGAAATAGAAGTCCCCTCCTTATACTTCAAACTTATGAAGCTATTCAACAAGAACAATTTATTATTCCCTGATTTAGAGGCATACAAGGACTCTAACTTCTCCCACAAAGTTTTTGCATGTGTCTCATTAGCAATATGATTATAAATATTATCTTCTACATATTGCCTAATAAAACCACATACCTGTAGGTGTTCAAACTCCCATTCTTTATCAAACATAGAATCTGGCTTTTGTGGAACTAAATACCGGTAAGTGCAATTTCTTCACAAATAACAAGTCTTTCATCTTGCCCTTCCACAAACGGTAATTAGAACCATTCAACAATATCATCTTCATATTTGTATTTGACTCTATCGCTCAAACAAGTAAAATTGCCCTTAACCAAGAGTTCTGAAGCCACTTTGATCGGGAATTAACACAATAATAATAATAACGAGCGATACGCAGTGGAAATAAAATTCCCCAAACTTGTAAGAACCTTGAGGATGAACAACAAATAATATGGCAGAAAATATAGCAAAATAAAGACACCGGAATTTTAACGTGGAAAACCCTCGATGTGAGAGTAAAAAACCACGGGTCGTCCAGACCAAAGAAATAACTCCACTATAATCAAATATGGGTACAAAAGAGTCTCCAAGTGATGCACAAAAAAAAGTGCTAACAACCAATTACACAACAAAACACAAAAGCTTTCAAAACAAGATCAAGAAGATGAAAAATCCCCAAACATACTGATGCACTGCGATCAAAATATCTCACGAACCAGACCTGATTTCAACGATCCGAACGGTGAAAGTGTAGCCCCTGAAGCTGCGAATATGCCCTCCAAATTTGAGCCAAATCGAACGGTTAACGAATCGGGAATCGCAGTTTTAGTGAGACTGCTGTGTCAAAAACGAGAATTGGTTTCTCTCATCTTTTCTCTCTTTTTGAAGGTTGTTCTCTCGCAAATTTTACTCTCTTAATAACCCTAATATGACCACTCTCCACTTATATAAGTGAGACATAGGGCCCGTTTGTTTTGGATTTTTTTTAAAATAGATTTTGTATAAAAAAAATTTACAAATAATTTTTTTATAAAAGCTTCAAATGAAAATTTTGTTTGAATAGTTATTCTTAAAATGTTATTTTAGGTATTTCATCATTTTATTGAAAAAAAATTTAGATATCAAAATTTCAAAAAAATCACTTTTTTTGAAGCTATTTCAAATAGATTTTCATAAAAATAATTTTTGAAATACAACTTTTTATAAAAATTGAGATTTTGACTATTTTTTGTTCTTCAATAATGTACATCTATGTTGTATGATGTCAAAATTAGTGTTTGAATTTAGAAAAAACGAATATAAAAAAACTTGTAATATTTTGAAAAACGGTTTTATAAAATCTATTTTCAAATATACAAAGAAAAAATCTATTTTTTTAAAGCTGAAACAAACAGGCCCATAATGTGCTAATAAAATTGGATTTTTCTCCACATAGGAAGGTAGTCAAAACTCAACAAAAACCGCCAAAATTTTGAGGTGTGATCTCGTCGCACATCAGACAAATGAGTGTAGACACAAATATAATGTCGTTGCACAACCGACACATGAGCACAAACACGAATATAATGTCGTCGCACACCCGGTACTAGCTTATCCATGACATCATTCACATGAGAACTTTTCTCCACAATTTAACGATTATTTGGTGGCGCATCTTCTGTGTTTTAGGTGGAATGGTGTAGCTCTTGACGAGTTTCTTCCTTTAAGAGAGATCAGGCAAGGCAATCTTTTCTCTCCTTATATTTCTATTTTATTTTTTCTATCTAGAGAAATTTTTTACCTCATAAACGTCTCATCTCACCTTTGTTGATGATGTACTCCTTTTGTTGAGGCGTATATGGAGTAAATTCGTCATAATTACCTTATTTTGGATTTTGTTTCGCAAGAGTTCCGTTTAGAAAGTTAGCAAGGCAAAAATTAGGGTGGCTCATTTTAACCGGGTTATCATGGATTAACCATAACCAAATCCATATCCAATTCTAAAAACCGGTTAATTATGTTTTGGTTTTATAACCAAATCCATTGTTTTTTTATTTGGATATCCATAACCAATTAATGGATGACCATAACCAAATTTTATGTCCAAATTCCTTAAAGTTCAAATTCAAATCAATTTTTTTCCGAAAAAATTGGAAACTTTTTTGAAAAAAAAAATCGAAATTTTTTTTTCAAATAAAATATGTGGGACTAGGGGTTGGTGATTTTACCGTGGGACGGGCAGCCCTCAAAGCTGCTTCAAGCAAAATGGCAAAACATGAGAAAGCATGTTCTGACAATCAACACGTTTTTATACCTTTTGCTTTCGACACTTTTGGATTTCTAGCACCAGAGGCTGTAAACCTTTTGAAAAGAGTTCAAAAGGTTATGCATTGTAATGTCGTGACGCCTAGGTCTAGGGATGTAGTTTTTCAAAGATTAGGTTTTGCTATCCAAAAAGGATTAGCGGCGCAGCTTGTTGCCCGACTACCTTTTGTTAATGTGTAATTATTTTTATATATATATTTAAAAAAAATTTGATTTGAGTAAAAAAAAAAAAAATAAATAAAATATCGGAACTTTTTTCCGAAAATACATCGGAAATTTTTTTTCCAAAAAAAACTCCGGAATTGTTTTTATCTGAAATCGAATCTTTTTCCCCTGAAAAAATCGGGAATTTTTTTCCGGAAAAAAAATCAAAAATTTTTTCCACGAAAAATTGGGAACTTTTTTCCGGAAAAAAAATCGAAACTTTTTACGGAAAAAGATTGGAAACATTTTTTTCCAAAAAAAACTCCCGGAGTATTTTTATCAGAAATCGGGAACTTTTTCCGAAAAAAAAAATCGAAAATTTTTCCGGGAAAAAGATCGGATTTTTTTTTCCAGAAAAAAATCCGGAAGTGTTTTTATTTGAAATCGAAACTTTTTCCCATAATCGGGATCTTTTCTCCGGAAAAAGATCAGAAACTTTTTTTCCAGAAAAATCTCCGAAAGTGTTTTTATCTGAAATCGGGAACTTTTTTACGAAAAAAATCGAAAGTTTTTCCGGAAAAAACTCCGGAAGTGTTTTTATCTGAAATCGAAACTTTTTCCAGAGAAAATCGAAAACTTTTCTCCGGAAAAAGTTCGAAAACTTTTTTTTCCAGAAAAAAACTTCGAAAGTGTTTTTATCTGAAATCAAAACTTTTTCCCAGAAAAAATCGGAAACTTTTTGCGGAAAAAAGATCGGAAAATTTTTTCCGAAAAAATCGGGAACTTTTTTTTCGAAAAAAAAATCGAAATTTTTTTCCCGAAAAAATATTGGAATCGTTTGTCCGAACGAAAGATCGAATAATTTTTGTCCTAAAAAAAACTTCGGAATCGAAAATTAAAAAATCCATTTTAAAAATTGGAATTTTTACATAAAAACCGGTTTTGAAAAAAAAAACCAGTTATTAAACAAAAAACCGGTTATAAAAGTGGTTATGGACATAACCGGTTTTATAACTGGTTTTGTGATAACAAAACCGGTTATGATATTTGGTTTTAATGTCCGGTTATAATAAATGGTTATAGATTGATTATGGACGGTTATTTTGGATTATCCAAGATGCTCAACCCTAACAAAAATTAGAGTTTGAGAAAAAGAAAAGCATTGTTCCTTCTTCATTAAATTAGAGTCACAATTATAGTGAGCACTATTTAACCGTTTCACATCATGAAAATATGCTACGTCACAATTTATCAAAGGAAGTTCTATTAACCGCATCAACATTTTTATTTTATAACAAATTCTATATATATATATATATTCCTGAACCAAAAGTATACTGAAACACAAAATATATTAAATGAAAATTCACTTGGGTTGGTTTAGTAGTATTAATTTGGGATCTGGAAGTGTGATCCTTCTTAAGGTCTCAAATTCAATTTTTTCAGTGTCAATTTGGATGGACTAATTTAGCTTTTTAAAAAAAAATTAAATGGGATGTAATAGAAATGGGGGTGCGAAACGTTGTTCCATACAATTATACACATGGACCTTCTCCAAAAAGCCCAGAAAGGCCCAATACACTGGTGAATAAAATTACAGTCATCATCATCATAGTAAATGAATGAATGGTTTAACCAACCAAACACACAATAAGTCAAAAATGCAACAAAGTACTTCTTCTCCATATTAATTAAGTAATTAATTATCACAAGGAAAAAAGAGGTTAGATCAACGAAATACAACGTGAAGCATGGTTGAATGTAAGTGACTTTTTCGGTCACGACTCACACTCATTCATTGAGTAGAAGAAAGAATCAAAGGAAGCGAAATAGAAGAAGAATCAAGAAAAAGAAGAAGAATCAAAGGGAAGGGAATGGTTGGAGTAAAAAGAAGATCAATTTTAGTGGGTTTGGCTTTTCTAATGTTTATGGGTATTGCTGTATATTTCAGGCTTTGGGCTATGGATTACAACATTTCTATTGATGATACTGAGCTCATAAGGTTCATCTTTTTCACAATCTAATCTTTCATCAAATGCTATTTTTTTCCTATTTAATTTAATACTTCCTAATTTTCAAAACAATAAGAGAAAGTATAGTTTTGTGATTGATGGGATGCAATGTTGCAATTTTTATTTTAACTTATAATCACAGCCTTATAGCTTAGGTAATAATTACACTTCTAATTGAAGGTGTGTCTGTCTAGTGCTATGAAGCACGGACACGACACAGACACGTCTACACCGATAATAATTTGAGAAAATGACATTATTCAATGTAATCATAAGTGTCGGTAAGTATCGGTGTCCGACACCGACACGTGTCTGCTGCGGACACGTGTCCGCCGTTGGACGCGCCTAATCTAAAGCGTGTCCGTGCTTCATAGTGTACCACATGCAATGTTGTCAATCACGGATCACAAAGAATAGTGGTTTGTTCGAATTTCCGCTATGATGAAGTCTGCTATAGTTGCTATTAAACAAAACTTTGTATTAAATAGCGTATTGTGGAACAATAGCAATTTGTTTAAAATCTGGTACACTATGGCGTTATAGTGGCACTATAGCATCTATTTGACAACACCGGCGACACACGCTGTTATCCAATACTGATAGGAGTATAGGACACCGACACATAGTTACATTCCATCACTTCAATTTTCTTAAATTATTATCGGTGTCTACTGTAAGCGTCAGTGTTCTGTCCCATGTCTGTGCTTTGTAGCTTATAGCGTTACTAGTGTTTTGTATCTTTAATCTTTAATTATAAATTATAATGATGTTTGGTCCACTCTACTGTATGTAGGCGACAGTTTGATATTGCTAATAGGGAGGCCATGGATGAATCTGCTGAGTGGAGGCTAAAGTATGATACGGAGGTCGATAGGGTGAATAAGTGCGTCAAGGAACTTCAAGTGGTATGTATTATCTTAAGATTTTCACTTTCTACCTTCCAAATTGAATGATCAGAAAGGTTCTGGTTTAAGTATTATACTATTGTGGTTCGTAGTACATTCACACCTATCCGCCTTAATTTTGATCTATAGGAATGGGGTG
Organism: Trifolium subterraneum; assembly: GCA_951799995.1. Lineage (NCBI taxonomy): Eukaryota > Viridiplantae > Streptophyta > Magnoliopsida > Fabales > Fabaceae > Trifolium > Trifolium subterraneum. Next base: position 33,907,115 of record OX637463.1, read on the forward strand.
TCATATATCTGTATTCTGTACCAAGATATAAATTGGTACTTGGTGAAATCATGAAATAGAATCATAGAAATAGACATTTGCATTTTCAACCAATAAAAGAACAAACTGTTCCCTTTGTCTTTCCTGTATAATATTGTTGTGTTGTGGTAGTTTCAGGAGTCCTCTCGGAGAGCGGAGGATGCTTCTAGTAATAACCATAAATTGGAAATATTACAAAAGGTATGTCTTTACAACTTATCAATCAAACTTCATTCTGCTTCCATATGGTGTTTCTATTCATTCTCTAACTTTTCGAAACAAGGATAGAATAATTGGAGGATAACCACACTATGAACTACAAAATTTGTCAGAGACACAATGCAGTACCAACTTATAATGACTAATGAGTCGGAAATTTTAAAAATCACTTTTGTTACCAAACCCGCCGATTTCATTTCATTAAAGTCAAACACTACAAATTTATGTATAAACTGTTATGGTTGAAATTACTTTTGGTATGGATAGTTTGTTTTCATAACATTACGAGTGTTGTAATGACCTTCAACCTTACAGGAGAATGCAATCTTACTTGAAAGGGTGGAAACATTGAAACGAGAGCTTGAAGAAGAAAAGCAGAAGTGCAATTCACGATACATGAACTAATCGTGAAAGAATTGATGCAGATTGCATTACTTATCCCTCTGTTCTCAAGTTTTCCATTTCAAAGCTCAGATGTTTGAAAGATATTTGTGGTATACAAGTTTCCAAGCATGAAAGAATTAGATAGGATGGTTTGTCGTTCACCTTAGAGACATCGTTATCCAGGGAAATACTTGAGTCAGACTTATCATCATTCATCGCCTCTCTCCGATTATATTTGTTAGGTACATTCTATTATAGACAAATACAGTGTTTCTGTATCTCTAGGGATGTCTATTAGATTACATTGTTTGCCTTCCTTAAAGAAGAACAATTGTCCTCTGTATGCCTCGATTGTATTGTAGGCTTCTATCTTGTTAATGCAGCATATCTCTGGTAATATATATCCAGTTTTTTAAGACACTTATGATGCCATATAATAAAATCTGGAGCATGCAGCATGTGTAATATTTCTTTATTATTTTTGGTCAATTAAAGGAAAGGACATGCATTCTTTCAAAGTCGAGAACCATGTGAAGTTCCACGTTGTAGGAGTAGGTTGGCAAATGCCAATCTATCTATACCTGTAGTAGTGTTGGAAGAATTTTCTATACATGTCAACCTCTCAACAAATGGCTTCTTCAGCACACCACTTACTCTTTGTTCTCTTTAATTCAAATCCAGAGATCCTGCTCATTTGGTAGCCGCTCCTCTTAAATTTTATTCTCTCTTTCTGATTTCATTCTTCTTTGTCTTTCCTTTCTTCCGCTCTCCCCACACCTTCCTCTGTCCACCGTTCATGTCAATCTTCTGCCAAGGCTCCTAACTACTTCATCTGCTTCCTCGTGTGCGCATGATAGTTTGCGCGCACAACAACTTGTGTCACAGGGGCTGCTCAGGCAGGGCTCGAGTTGGCGTTTGTACACGGTGGTGCTTGTGGTGGCACCAATGAGACACTTCATCCTCTCTTCTATTTCCTTTTAACTTGTATTCCACCCCCTTTTAACTTGTTGGAGCTGCTGTGTGATGCCTCTTTCCTGACTTGCGTCTTCTTTTGGTTTTTGGCTGTACTGTTTTTTCCTTTTTGATTTGGTTCTCTGACATACAAAATTTCACTACTATTGGACATGGATGGTCAAGAAAGAAAAGCCTTTTAGTTTTCAAGGTGATCCCATACTTCTCAGCTTCTCACTCATAAATGTGTATAATGTTTGTTAGAACGGTGGTCCATACATGTATGTGTATACATCAGTTTTTTTATTGGTTTATTTTATCAATGGTTGCTTAACCTTATTTGTTTGAAGCTTTGGTGTAGTTGGCTTCTTAGCTCTCAATACTAAGATAGTATATTATTTGGATCAATGTAATCAAGCTACACCAATGCAATTTACAGTAGATTATATCATGCATTTGACATCCTGGTGCTCAATGAACTTAAATGTTTTAGAGGTTATAGTCTTTACAGCTCTATCTTTACTGATCTTTCTTATTGAATGTTCAGTTTGAATTCCTAATAGGATTTGCTTTTCTAACAGGATAATTTTTTCTATGAATTCCCAAGCTTTGGGCATCAATCATAGTATCATGTTAAAGATATTGGGATCTAAAGCACAATGCAAAACACAATAGCTGTATTTGTTTTTCTGGGAATTTATAGTAACTTACATATCAGTTCTTGTTTCTTGAGCTTAGGAATATGCTAGAAGAGTTCATGATTGTTGGCGTGGTTTTCCAAAAGATGAATTAGCCGCTTTAACATATTTTAAACTTAAAGGTTCTTCTTTAGCCTTTTATGTATTTTCATGAATATCTATGTATATGTACTTAGATTCATGTGGAGACTTCAAGTGATGAGCAGATTGGTTTGAATTTCTTTCATAGTTTTAGCAACCAATTGTTTGTAGATGGTAGATGTGCACCTCTCAAATTTATATTCACTGTTTGATTAGTTTAAAGATCAGGTGTTATTTATTTTACTCATATGAAATTTAATGAAATAGAGCCACTTGTAGGCTTCCTATTAAATGAGGCATGGAATAGAGCCACTGCAAATGTGTTCCAGGATTTGAGAGAAACATTGATATCATATTGATAATGGGTTGAACATAGGAATTGAAGTCTAAGAATCAATCTCATAGAGCAGTTGCAGTGGCGTGGTAACCTATATGAACTTTTATTTTGATGTTTGTGTCTCTCTGTGGTGTTAGCTAATTCAACCGTCTTAGACAGAAGAAGTAAGGAGAAGGACTGAAGGAGAGTAGACAGAACTTGCTTTGAACACGAATGGAGGTGATAGGATAATGAAGGAGCATATGGTGGCGTTGATGACCGAAAAGAGAGTTCCATGATCGTGGTTTGTTCTTTGTTAAGAAGAGAATCTAGTTTATTTGCCTTTTTATATTTTTTTCTCTTGCTCCATTTTCACTTGAAAGAAATACCCCATGATGTCCCTATGAACTCAACTTAGTTGGCAGGAACATCACTTTTTATATATGCAGGAGCAGAGATTCGAACTTCAGACACTCCACTTATTCACCTTAAGGGTGAAATTCTAACCACTAGGCTTCTTGACCACAAAAAAAGATATCCTGTGATGATTTAGTGCATGTTTGGATTGGCGGTGAATTTGACAAAATCACGGTGAGACCGTGATTTTGTTGAAGCTTCAGTCAAAATCGCGGTGACATGCCATGATTTTGGCAAACTCGCTAACAATCCAAAATGCAATTAGCCTTTTGTATTTTTTTTTGTTGCCACAATGCAGTATCACAGCTTATATATAAACATCGAAGTCTCATTTTGGCAAGTATCTATCACAGCTTCTTATATACTGTCTTTAAAACTTTTATCAATCTAATATAATGATGAAAGGTTAAATGTTGTTATGCATGATAGTCCCTTATCACATGATGGCTTCAATCACTCAACTGCAACAGCAAGTGTCATACTTTATGCCCTCAAATTTACTTTTGATACTCTTAGAATTGAGTATTGAGTCTAACTCAATCCTACAAAATCGGCTTGTAAGGCGAAGATTGTCTTTACTTATAAACACACATTCATGTCATCTCGCAACCGATGCGAGACTTCTTTAACACACACCTTCGCGCCAAGCGCTATTGGCTTGAGGCGCGGATATAAATGGTGGATGACCCGATCAGAAATTGATAGTAGGTGGCGCAGCGCGTGGAGGAGGCTCTAATACCATCTTAGAATTGAGTTTTGGGCCTAACTAATCCTTGCAAAACATTGAAAGATGAAGTGATGAAAATCAAACCGGTTTTATAAGGATGAGTTAAACTCAATACCCAATTCTAAGAATAACTATATTTTTGGACTTTTTTTATTCTTTACACAATATCCCTCATGTGTAGAGCTGTCAAATGGGCTGGCCCGGCCCAGCCCGCTGGGCCAAACAAAATAAATGGGCTAACCCGGCCCAGCCCGATTATTATTGGGCTAACATTTATCAAACCCTGGTCCGGCCCTCGTGGGTAAGGGTGGCAAAGTGGGCATGCCCGCCCCGTTTAAGCCCGCCCAAAAGCGGGGTGGGGCGGGGCAACTTAGGTTTATGGGCTCAAACCTTAAGCCCACCCGTTTATTGGTGGGTTGGCGGGCCGGCCCGCCTTCCTCTTTTTTTTCTTTTTTTTTTTATAGTTTGAATTACAATTATAAAACTATTAAATATTATAAAAAATGCCGACATATTTTTTTTAAGAGCGTATAATAGAACTTCAACGATACCAAAAACAAACACATTAAATTAAAGAGTGACGCTATATAGCACGACTCATTTCACGCACGAGAACGCATGACGCGTTGAACAGACATGCAATTTACTTCAATGTTTATTATTGATCCGTCAAGCATACTAGTAATTAAGTAGTAACAACATGCACTTTGCAATATATAAAAACTAAATAATATCAACACTTTAACTGCACCAAAATTGGACCTTTCTTATTTATTTATCCTCAATCAAATATTAAAGTGCTAGTTACTTTACTTACTTTGATTTTAAATATAACTAAAAGTTTTTATTTGATTAAAATTTGTATATATTTTAGACCGGAGTAGTAATTAGTCGTTAACAAAACAAATAAAAGACAAAACAAAATACATTTCAAATATTTCATCAATGCATGCTCAATTTTCATTTTAAGTAAAAAAAGTTACAAAGCCCGCGGGCAAACCCGCCCCGTTTTTTAAGCGGGCTAGGCGGGCGGGGGGGGCAACTTAAGATGGCGAGTTAAAGACCTTTGTCCAGCCCGCCAAAAATGGCGGGTCAAATGGGCCGGGCCGGCGGACTAAGCCCGTTTTGCCACCCCTACTCGTGGGCCTTTGTGGCTAATGTGCTAGCCCGGCCCATTTTATTTTATATTTTTCCTTTTTATTTAATATTTTTTATATCATTTTGATGTATTAGTTCTTTATAATTATCAATTTTATAGAGATATTATTTGATGCAAGTGTAAATCATTTTTACATCAACACTAAATATCAATTAAACTCTAGTTTTAGGTAAATTTACCGTTTTTATTAAGCTTTCACATTTAAATATATTTTTTATAATATATCAATTAAATAATAATTTTTCATTGATAATATTTTTACAAAAATGACATAAATGTGTTATTATCAATTAAATGATGGGCTAATGGGTCAACCCAAAGCCCGATAGGCTAGCCTAGCCCAGCCCGATTTCCATATGGGCTAAATGGGCTTGGCCCGAAAAACCCGATGGCATTTTAGGCTACGTTTTTTGAGGTCCGACCCATCCAAAACCGTGAGCTAATGGCCCGACCCATAAGTCCGGTCCATTTTGACAGCTCTACTTATGTGCACCTTGAGCACTCAGAGTCAATAGGGCTAGGTCTCAATTCATCCAAAAATCTGGTTACTGTCTTCACAATTGCTTCATTGCTCTTTGGCTGGCTTGAGGAAACAACTGCTTTTTGCAGTAGATGCACTCCCTCGTCTACTCTATTTACTATGAGAGAGAGATCAAAATGAAGCTATATGCTAATCAATGAAAATATTTAAGATTTTATTTTGATAGAAAGAAACACAGGTTAAATATGTTTTTGGTCCCTATAGTTTTGCAGAATTTCGTTTTTAGTCCCTAAAGTTTTTTCCGTCAGTGTTTTTAGTCCCTATATTTTTTATTCAACTCGTTTTTAGTCCCTACTTTTCATTCAAGTATGAAATTTTAATTGTTTTTCTGCGGTCATATTTAGTACATTATATGAATCTCTCTTACAAAAGTTTTTTTTTTTTTAACAAGAGATAAATTAAATATTAATTTTTTAGTTTTTTGCATATAAAAATTTATAAATAATTCATCTTATGTTAAAAATTCTAAATTTTTATCGGAGATGTTATTATAATATTATAAACAATAATACAAAAAATCATTCAAAAATGTAAAAGTAATCAAGATATACAAGAGTTTGATTAAAAGTAGGGACTAAAAATACTGACGGAAAAAACTTCAAGAACTAAAAAGTGTGGAAAAAAACTTCAGGGACTAAAAACGAAATTCTGAGAAACTATAAAGACCAAAAACATATTTAACCCACAGACCTTGAGGAAAAGAGAAATTGAAAAAAAGATGGGAACGGTCTTCAAAGTTTCTAAAGCAAAAAACACAAGAAAAATAAAGCGGTTTGCTTAAAATACCTATATGATTTAGCGCTTTTAACTTTTTACTTATTTAACCATTTTCTAATAATTATACAATAATTATACACTTTTTACTTTTTTTTAATATTTTTTGCATGTCTCAAGTTCTATGTTGTGAGTGGTATAAAGAAACAATTTTATACAATGTGAATGTATGATATTTTTGTTAAAAGAAAGATGTTCCAATAACATATTTGTTCTTACCTAAAAAAGAAATAACATATCTGTTTTTTAAATTTGGATCAACAAAAAGATTTGTGTATCTTAAACCAATTCAATAAAAACTCTTGATTTAAGATAAATTTATATGAATGGTTTGGATTGAAAGTTAAATACCTACAAGTACAAGTTAAGTTGTAGTATTAATATGTGATTTTTTTGAAAACTTTTCAAGCGACTCCCCTATTTCTTTTCTATCCCATGAATTTCGAATTTTGGCCCTACAAAAAACTTCGGTTTTTAAAAATTGAATTTTTTTTTGCCTTAAATTTTCTTTTCAGTTTCTAGAAACCGAAATTTCTTTGAATTTGTACTACTAAAAAATTCAGTTTTTTCAAACCGAAGTTTTCTGCAGGGGCAACATTGAAATATTGGGGGTAAAAAAGAATGGCAGGGGGTTGGAAGAGAAATTTTCGATTTTTTTTTTATGATTAAAAAACATGTGGATTGGGTCAATGTTTAAAACAAACTTATAAGAGTTAACTATGAGTCAAACACCAATATAGACATTTAATCTAAAATCATTAATAATATTTTACTTTAATCATAATTGTTTCTAAAATCACATATTTGATGATTGTGATTTGTCAACAATAAAAAACTTTTTTGCTTAAAAAAAAAACAATATAAAACTTTTTATGCTGAAAATTAATGGGAGAACATATTTGGAACTAGTCGTGGCCATGGCCTACAAACATTGTTTTTTATTAGTAGAACACCGATATAGGAAAATAATTAGGACTATAGGAGCTTCATTTTTTTTTTCTTTTCTTTAATGGGCCTCACAATCACATGATAGACATCAGATGTTGGGTTATGTTTATTTTGAGCTAGCCCAATACCTAACATGTTCCTTAGTCCTTTAAAATGGATGAATAACACTGTTAGTGAATAGTGAGTACCCCACTTCCTAAAGTGTGTTTTTTCCTTGAGGTTTACTTTTGTCATACTATTGATTCTGTCGCGTGCCTTATGGATTTATCAAAATATCTTCGTCCGCGCGAACACCGCCAAAATTACCCTAATTTTATAACGTCCACTACTTAAGTAGCAGACGTTATAAAAATGAAAATTTCTAAAATATAACGTTCGCTACTAAAGTAGCAGAAGAACAAAATGAGAAATTCGTAAGGTGCGCAAGTAACCGGTACGATGGCAAAAGTAATTCTCTTTTTTCTTAGAGATTTTTTCATTTGTTTTTTTTTTATTTTATAAATACACTGTTTGAGTTCTAGAGCTAGGCATATTTTTGGTTGCTCGGATTTTAAAATCCGAATAGGGAGAATTCTTAGATCGGTTGGTGGTCATAGTCTTAGCCTCTAGTTAATGACATTTTCTTACTGGTTTCTGTAGAGGTGTTGCCTCTTATCCGGTGAATTGTTGTCTCTCCTTTAAAAATATTGTCTTGCATTCTTTTCATCATACTTTATCGATCCGATATCTTGTCTCAACTATTTCCTCTCTTCTTACAATTGTCGGTTTTAAAATTTCACGGGTAAACAATTGCATAGTCCTTCGTTGACCAATAAGATTGTCATACTTTTCTTTTGATGATGAGTTGTGAACATCTTATGTTGGTCAACGAGGTATTGTTGAGCCATGATGTGATGATTGAAAATGTTATGATTGATCAAACAAAAACACCAATGTCATTTTTAAACTACAACACAAATGTAGTTTTCCTATGTAGGGTGGTTATTCTGCCACATTTGCTAGTGTGAATAAAGTAGTTTCATCTACTCTTATCTGCTTGTTAAAAGTACAAGTTTAGGCTGCCTCATTTTTTTTTCTAGAGGGAGATGTCAATGGCTAATATGATATTGTCCCAATGTAATTTCTAATGTAATTTTTTGTCTGATGTTTGATCTAATGTTTTCATCTAATATATTTGATATAATATTTTTGTTTTTTTTGGAAGCTACTCATGTATTAAGCACAAACTAAGCAGAATACAAAAAGCCCATATCTTTTTGGATATACGGTATTGTACAAGGAGGAATAGAATTGGGTCATTCCTTATTGGGTTCAGTTTCAGCCCACTTGGCAAGTTCATGAGCAATCTGGTTCTTCTTTCTGCTGACCCAAGAGATCTCTGACAGAAACTTCACGCATCGCCTAACAATGGAACCCCAAGGCTTACGAACCTCCAATCTCTTCTTCACCGAGTTAACCACCACTTGACAATCCGATTCGAAAATCACATCGGTGATTTGGTATTTCTCCACCAGATCCATGGCGTCATTTATCCCTATAGCTTCACCAAAGTTCGCTGACTCCAACGTCAAGTGAGATCGCGTAGCAGCTCCAACAGTGCTCCCATACGACCGTCTAAGGATCAAACCCGAAAACCAATGGCCATCACTGATTAGGTGAGCATCCACATTGATTTTAAGGATGCCCCTAGGAGATGGACTCCAGCCGGTGTTGTGACTACTACTCACAATCTTTGGCGCTTGAAGGAAGTTGCGATTTTGGAGGTTGAGTTTCTGATATTCCTGCAGCTGAGCTAGAGCAAGTTGGAAAACATCATTAGGAGGTAATATCTTGCCCTGAAAAATGTACTAATTTCTGGAATACCAAATGGCATAGGTGATAGCAGTGATTTGTTTCATACTCTCTTTATCTGTATTTTTAAACATGCATTCAAACCAGTCAAAGACATTAGTGAACTGGTTGTATTGAAGGTTGATGGTGAGGGGGGAGGCCAGCCAAACTTGTTGGGCCTAATCATAATGGTGTGAACCATAGTGGTAGGAATACCCATAGTAGTTAAAATAGCAGCTAAGAAATCCCACTCCACTCTATCATAAGCTTTGTCCATGTCAGTTTTTATTCCCACATAACCAGTTTGTCTAGTAGTATGTTTAAAATAGTGAAACACTTCATAGGCTATAAGAGTGTTATTTGTGATGAGTCTTCCCTGTATAAAGGCACTTTGGTTAGGGCTGATGACATCAAGGAGAATTTTCTCGATTCTATTAGCTAGGGTCTTAGTAATGATCTTAAGGGAAACATTGCAAAGGGAGATATGTCTATAGTCACTAGGGGATGAAGGGAAGTGGATTTTAGGAATGAGGCAGATAAAAGTAGAGTTATAATGACTGGGATCTCCGTTGTTATTAAGCAACTCCAGCACCATGTTTGTAATTTCATCACATAGAGTCTCCCAGTAGGTATGATAAAAAAGAGCTGGGAGCCCATCAGGCCCAGGGGCAGTCAATGCCTTCAAGTCTGTGACTGCTTGGAGCACTTCAGCTCTGGTGAAGCTCTCACCGAGGTCTATATGCGTGTCAGTAGTGATTTTTCCTTTAACAACCACCACTGTTTCAGTAATATTATAGGTCCCTTTACTGATAAACAGGTTTTTAAAGTGCTCCAAGAACACCTGCTCAATTTTATCCTTTTCATGATGGATAAGACCTTGGGCATCCATGATTGACTCAATTTTATTTCTCCTCCTTCTCAAGTTGGCCTTGGTATGGAAGTAGTTTGTATTTTTGTCCCCATGTTGTAACCAAAGGGCTCTGGATCTCTGAGCCCACCACATTTCTTCTCCCTCCAGGAGGTCATCTAACTCTTTTTCTTTGCACCTAATCTAATTATCCAAGTTTGGGGACCATTTTGGTCATTGAGGTGTACCAGCTCCTCTTTGATGGTCTTGATTCTCTTTGGTATTATTCCATAACGTTTGTTTCCCCATCTATGAAGGGTCATGAGAGTTGTTCTGAGTTTCTGGTGTATTGAACCCATGTCCTTAGCCCAAGAGTCTTTGACCATTTGATAGTGTTGTTCATCCCTAGTCCAAGCTTGTTCATATATGATAGGTTTGAGTTTAGGGATAGTTTGCCTACACTCATTATGAGCTGAAAATGTAAGCAGAATAGGGGCATGATCAGATTTGTATCTGAGAAGGTTTTGGTTAAATTAGTTTGGGAAGCAAGTAATCCACTTAGTGTTTGCTAAGAATCTATCCAATCTGGATTTGATGAATTGAACTCCTTGTTGCCTGTTGTTCCATGTAAAAATATCACCTTTGAAAAGTCCTGCAAACCACACAAGTTAATAGTAGATCTGAATAAAGAAGTAATGTTATTTTTCAGTGGGTTTGCCCCATACTTTTCATCACTACTGAGGATGAGGTTAAAATCCCCAAACAGGAGCCAATTTCTATTAGTGTTACTATTAGCTAAATTTTTTATAAGTTCACATGTCAGATGCTTATTATGGTGTTGAGGATACCCATAAAGACCAGTAGCTCTCCAATTAGTGGAGTTAGTAGGGGTAGAAGTTAAAACATCAATGTAGTTAAACTCCATATCTTTTATTTCAACTTGACAAGTACAATTATTCCAGCAAAGTAAAATACCCCTCTGATCTACCCTTATCCCCATTTATAGTACAGTTAATAGCATGCAAGTTGTAAGTAGCAGCAAACTTAGCTTTGACCTTTGTAGTGAGGTTCTGTAACTTTGTTTCCATGAGGAAAATGATATCAGAGTGGTTATTAGCAATGAGCTTTTGGAGGGCTCTCACTGTCTTAGGGTTGCCCAGTCTCTGACAGTTCCAAGATAAGAGTTTCATGGCTGTTGGCTGGCCTGGTACATAAGGCCTGCCATTGGTTGAAAAGTGTCTGTGCTGGATGTTGCTTGTTGCCATCTTCAGTCTTTTTGCTTGGTTGCTTCTGTACTTCTCAATGGGGCTAGTGGATATAATTTGTCCTTTTGCTCCATCTTTCTCCTTCCATATTGTGTAGAACGTAACCAGGGTCCCAAAGGGGCCATAGTTTCCATGATCAATGCTTGGTTTATGCATAGATTTTCAGCATGCCCAATTAAACCACATCTAAAGCATACTTGGGGTAGCTTATCATACCTGAAATCCACCCAACAAGTACCATCTGTAGGATTTGCAACATGAATTCCTGAAGGTAATGGTTGGTGGACATTGATGGCCACTTTGATCTTAATAATCATTTTCTTTCCTGGATACTCATAGAATTCAGAGGCTTTCACTTCACCCATCAAGGAGCCTAGGTGTTTTCCCATGGCCTTTGTTTTGCAATGGGGTGGCAGCCCCCATAGTTGTATCCACACAAGAGCATGGTCAAAATCCAATGTTCTTGGATATGTTTCCCTGTCCCATGGCTTGACAATCAGCCATGAATTGCGAAAGATCCCGGGATTTCCCAGTATTATAGGATCTTGGTCTGCAGCATTGTCCATATAGAATTGTAGAATCTTTCCTTCTAGTTCTTGGATCTTGAGCCCTGGGGGGGGGGGGACCCTAGATACTGTCTAGTCCATTCTGGATAGAGCTTACATGAATAAGCTTGTCTGTGATAATTTTTCCCAAGATACTGCTTTGGAAAGCCTTAACACCTTCCTCAATGATTTGTTCAGGATAATAACTGAAATTTGGGAACCTGTGTTTTAGGTTTGCAGAGCTACTTTCAGGGATTTCGTCATTAACTGGTTTGTATGGTTGTTGGTGGCTCTTTGATTTGAGGCTGGGGGATTCTGTGACTTTGGTTGGATTCAGTGATGTGGTTGTGGTTGTAGGTGATGGTAGGTATAGCGTAGCTGGTTTGAAGGTTTTTTATGGTTATTTCTTAGAGGTTCTGGTTATTTGTTTTTTGGTTGGAGGTTTGGATTGAACTCATGTTGATGAATATTTTCAGGTTGTGGGAAGAAGGCAGCAAGAAAGGTGAGAGGTAGTGCATAGAAGCACCGGTCAAAACCAGCAGAAGGTAAAGAAACACCACGAGGAAGAGAAAGAAAAGAGGAGAGAAAAGCGCTGAAAAGAACCTGGTGGTTTGTTGGTTTACAAAGATAGCCAGATCAGAGGGTTACTGTACAAAGAGAGTGGCTTCCACAAAGGAGATAACAACAATTTGGATTGTGTGAAGCTTCCGCAAGGGAGATAACTGCAAGGGGGGGGGGGGGGGGGGTTCAATTAAACAGGAGGAGAAAGGTTCAGTGGATCAGCAAGAAGAAGAATCTGGAGCGTTCTTGATTGTTTATTTCCGGTTTAAAAATAATCTTTTAACAAAATAATTTTCTAAAAAATCTATAACAAAGATTTTTTTATTTAATTGTACTTTTTGCTTTCTGATGTAATTTTTCTCTAAAACACCCGTTCGGATTCAAAAACTTGAAACTCCACTATTTAAAATATAGAATCCGAAGTGTTATGAACAGGCTTTGAGTTCTAAAATTTAAATGGTGCATTTATGAAATTTCAGGGGTGTAAAAGTCTTAGAAGGGAAAATAATCTTATAAGCACATAGGTTCCCAATGCAACCTTGTTCTCATTAGCACACTCCATAGCATCAAAGATAATCTCAACTTCCTCAACCCACTTAACCGCTCCATCCGGGTTAAAACCTCCAACAAAGAACGATGACTTGTGATTCAAGAATCTATCCAAGTGCTCCTCTCCATCCCTAGCCGGATCATCACCTCTTGCCAAAAGATGAGTCAAAGTAGCAAGTGACTCCGCGATCTGAGCATTAGCACGTGCCGACGTCAAGGTCCTGAACAGTCAATTCCAATCAACAAACAAACGTCACAACAAAAGTACAAACAGTGCACCCTACACATGTTGTACAACGGGTTACTAAGCCTAATTGATTCCAATGAATCAACCAGGCTCTGATACCAATTGTAACACCCTACTTATATCTACCCAAAAATTTCGACCAAATAAATAAATAAAACGCAAGTAGACACAAGAAGAGCGTTACATGTGAAAATCATCAATCAACCATAGCATATAAGCCAAACATATATCATGCTCATCACATACATTGCAGCGGAAATAATAATAAGACCTCATCATACAAGTCATGATTCCAATATAAAATCATAAATAAGTCAACAACTGAATATTCATTAAGTTCAACAATAATAAGCCAACATCCACATTAAATCACCTACCAATATCTCATCATCAAACAAATAGGCAATTAAGTACTTGGCATAAGCCTTACACCATCATACATAAATAAGGTCTAACAACGACACTAGGAAAAACCCAACAATAAAGATAAACCCCGAACATGGTGTTACAAATCCTTCAGAGCAATAGACAAGGGTACTACACTAATAATAAGACACATCTCCTCACCCTGAATACTTGGCAACGATGTCGGGTACTCCTCCTAAGCCCAACGATCCATTACAAAAGAAATAGAGAGTTAGTACATATAATCGGCATTGAAATAAATGAAAGTAAATTACTAACATTAAATCCAATTCAACATTTACAATGCATACATTTACACATTCATTCACTATCCGCATAACCAACACACATACAATACCAATCCCTCACCATCAACAAGATATATACATATAATCAATCTATATGTAACAATCAATAAGTTAAATGCACATTCAATGAGAACACCATTATTCAAATATCACATCATTATCACATCAACACAAATAAGGTTCACCTTCCTAATGCATCTAATGTCACCTTCATGTATGTCCTAGACATGTCTACATGTGGTACCATATCACCATCTATATAGGATACAAGAATCCCTTCACCATCTATTATCACCATCAATTGACACAACTTATGCATGAATGATGTGTCACGACATTTCACCAATATAAATCAATTTATATATTCACCAACACTTCATGTATTAATACATGATATCACCAACTCACCATCAATATTTCATACACATATAAGCATATTCATACGCATACACCTAAACATACTCATCATAATCCACCATCAATATCATTATACATATTCAACAAGTATATGAAAAGCATCATCATCCATCTTATCATATTATATACATTCCAACACATTTATTCATATTCATACTTGAGATCAATTCAATTCATCATCATCCATCACATAACACTCATATAGAAATATTATCATTATTCATACATCTCTATAAGACTGGCAACCTATACACCAACTATCATCACCATCAATCAATAATCAATTAAATCTGGCTGTCTTCGCTAGCTCTCGCTATAGCGAGCTCAGGCGAAGCAAGTCAGAAGCTTACTCGCCATCTAGCGAGTCCTAGCGAGGAATCTGGCAACCTTCGCCACCTCTTCGCTGTAGCGACGTAAGTCAGACAGAACAGGGTCGGCTGGCGAGCACTAGCGAGCATTAGCAGGTTTCCCTCGCTAGCTCTCGCTGCAGCGACGATACCCAGAAGTTGCTGCTCTGTTTTCATAACCATTCGAATTACACCACCAAATCACCCAAAACATGTTCAAGTTTTAAAAGATGTTTCCTTTAGGTTATACACATGTTATCATACATAGAAGTACAAGTTTCATCTCTTACAAACACCAAAATCATCACCAATCAAAGATTATGCATATTTTTCATTCAAAACTCAAAAACGTATAATTTCATATGAACATACTTTGATTCTCAAAATTGAAACCATCAACAAGTACTTTTAGCATCACATAACATAGATATCACGAAATCATTACAAAAGAAAGCATTTTGATTCATATAAAAACATAAAAATGCTAACTTTAAGCATAACAAAGGGTGAAAGGGTTTGGGCAAAGAGAACATGATTTCTCCTCCCTCTTTATCACCCACAAATTATATAAACTACTCTCTTACCTCTAATTCTTCAAGAATTAGCTCCTCCAAATCTCTATCTTAGCTCATCTTCTATGTTCTTCTCCTCTCCTTCTTCTCTAGACTTTCTCTCTCTAATTCTTCATAAAATGGTGACAAATGATTTTCTCTCACTAGTTTCCAAACTTATACCTAGGTTCATTCCTTCTCAATTTACTAGATTGCCCTTCCTCATAAGCCCACTCTAATTCTCTATTTACACCTCCTAAAAACACTACTATTCTAATCACACCACTACACCAAAAGCCACATATTTAAATAAATCACACAATATGGAAATTAAATAAATAAATCAAATAAAATAATTAAATAAAAACGGGATGTGACAACTCTACCCCCCTTAAAGAATTTTCGCCCTCGAAAATTTACCTGAAAACAAATCGGGATACGAACTCTTCATCTTGCTCTCCAACTCCCAAGTTGCATTCTCTCCCGCGGGACCTCCCCAAATAACTTTCCCCGATGCAATCTCTTTATTCCTTAACTTCTTCACTTCTCTTCCTTCGATTCTCAACGGAATAGTCTCAATAGTCAAATTATCCTTCACTTGGATATCATCCGATTCAATTACATGAGATGGATCCGAAACATATTTCCTTAATTGTGACACATGGAACACATCATGTAAATTAGATAGTGTTACCGGCAATGCAATCCGATAAGCTACCTTTCCAATCCTCTCCGAAATCTGATACAGTCCAATGAACTTCGATGTCAACTTCTTAGACTTCAATGCTCTCCCTACACCGGTAGTAGAAGTCACTCTTAAGAACACATGATCTCCCTCTTGGAATTACACATCCTTCCTCTTCTTATCATGGTAACTTTTCTGCCGACTCTGAGATGCTTTCATCTTCCCTCGAATCATTCTAATCTTCTCTGTAGTCTCTTGTACAATATCGGGACCCAAAACTACAGTCTCACCGGATTCATACCAACAAAGGGGCGTACGACATCTTCTCCCATACAAAGCTTCAAAAGGAGCCATTCCGATACTTGAGTGAAAACTATTATTGTAAGTAAACTCGATCAAAGGTAAACATGAATCCCAACTCTCTCCTTGTTCCAAAACACACGCTCTCAACAAATCTTCCAAAGATTGAATCGTCCTTTCGGATTGACCATCCGTCTGAGGGTGATAAGCAGAACTCAACCTCAACTTAGTTCCCAACGCTTCTTGCAAGCTTTCCCAAAATCTAGAAGTGAACTTCGGATCTCTATCTGACACAATACTAGATGGAATACCATGTAATCTTATAATCTGCTCAACATAAATCTTTGCCAACTTAGGTACCAACGTTCCAATCTTGATAGCAATAAAATGAGCCGACTTCGTCAAACGATCTACTACAACCCAAATCACTTCATTCCCTCTCGCCGTCTTTGGTAACCCTCCAACAAAATCCATAGCAATACTATCCCATTTCCATTCCGGTATGAACAACGGTTGCAACAAACCAGACGGTTTCTGATGCTCAATCTTCGATTTCTGACACACCAAACAAGCATACACATATTCCGCAATTTCCTTCTTCATCTTAGGCCACCAGAATAACTTCTTCAAGTCTTGATACATCTTAACCAATCCAGGATGAATACTTAATCCACTTTTATGACCTTCATCAAAAATCATTTTCTTTAACTCGGGTACATCGGGTACACAAACTCTTCCTCGGAATTTCACTACTCCATTCTCATCAATCTTAAAATCATTCTCTTGTCCTTCAATTACTAGTGCCACTCTCTTCATCAATTTCTCATCTTCTTTTTGACATTCTCTAATCTTCTCAAGAAAAGGGTTGGTTAACTTCAACATTCCCAACTTCACACTATTGGAGGTGACTTCACATACCAAACTCAAGTCTCTAAATTCTTCAATCAAGTCTAACTCTTTTGCCATAAGCGATGACATGTGCAATGACTTCCGACTCAGAGCATCTGCCACCACATTAGCTTTTCCGGGATGATAACTCAACTCAAAATCATAGTCCTTCAAGAATTCCAACCATCTTCGTTGCCTCATATTCAATTCTTTCTGATCAAACAAATACTTCAAACTCTTGTGATCACTAAACACCTCAAATCTTGACCCATACAAGTAGTGCCTCCATACCTTCAAAGCAAATACTACGGCCGCTAACTCCAAATCATGGGTGGGGTAGTTCCTCTCATGAACCTTCAACTGACGAGATGCATAAGCTACAACTTTTCCTTTTTGCATGAGTACACCACCAAGTCCCAACTTTGATGCGTCACAGTACACTACAAATGATTCCTTGGCATCAGGCAAAATCAACACAGGTGCGGTAGTCAATTTCTTCTTAAGCTCTTGAAAACTTTTCTCACACTTCTCATCCCAAACAAACGCTTGATCCTTCCGAGTCAACAAAGTCAACGGTAACGCCATTTTCGAGAATCCCTCAATGAACCTTCTATAGTAACCAGCTAATCCAAGAAAACTTCTTATCTCTGAAACAGACTCAGGTGTTCCCCATTTCATTACAACATCAACCTTTGCAGGATCCACCGCTATACCTCCACTAGAAATTATATGACCAAGAAAACTTACTTCTTCCAACCAAAATTCACATTTAGACAACTTGCCATATAACTTCTTCTCCTTCAAAACTTGTAACACGATCCTCAAATTCTCTTTGTGCTCTTCCTCCGACTTAGAATAAACCAAAATATCATCAATGAACAATACCACAAACTTATCCAAAAATGAATGAAAGATCCTATTCATGTACTCCATGAAAACACCAGGGGCATTCGTAACTCCAAAAGGCATCACGGTATATTCATAATGGCCATACCTTGTTCTGAAAGCAGTCTTAGGAACATCCTCCATCTTAACTCTTATCTGATGGTATCCAGACCTCAAATCAATCTTGCTATACACACAAGCTCCAACTAGTTGATCCATCAAATCATCTATCCTCGGAAGTGGATACTTATTCTTGATCGTTGCCTTATTCAACTGACGATAATCAATGCACAACCTCATACTCCCTTCCTTCTTCTTAACCAACAACACTGGTGCACCCCAAGGTGACACACTTGGACGTATGAACTTCTTTTCCAATAACTCTTCAAGTTGCTTCTTCAATTCATTCAATTCCGATGCCGACATACGATACGGTGCCATTGATATCGGGCTAGTACCAGGTACTAAATCGATACTGAACTCAACTTCTCTTTCAGGTGGTAAATCAGATATATCTTCTGGAAATACATCAGAGAATTCACTAACAACTGGTATCTCTTTCAACTTAACTCCACCTTCAAGCTTCAATGATCCAAACACCATGAACAACCCCCCGTGATCATTCAAAGATTCCTTCACCTCTTCTCCATTCATCAAGGACAAACTTCCTTCCAACTTCGGGAAAATCACAGTCTTCTCACAACAGTTAATATGAACTTGGTTAAAGACTAGTCAGTTCATCCCAAAGATAACATCAATACCACTAAGTGGAATACACACCAAATCCATACCAAAATGTCTACCAAACACAGATACATGACAATTACGACATACAAGACGAGAAATAACCGAACCACTAGCAGGAGTCTCAATATTCATACAACCAGACATTTCATAAACAGGAATATTCAAACGCTTCATACAATCCATAGAAATAAAAGAATGTGTTGCTCCGGTATCAATAATCGCAATTAAAGGAGTGTCATGAATGAAACACGTACCTCTAATGAGATTATCAACTTGATCAGCTCCCTCTCCATTCAAAGCAAACACCTTCCCGGTAACCTTCTTTGGCTTCTTACATTCTGGACTCTTGTGACCTTCTTCACCACAGTTAAAACAAGTAGGAGTAGTTGCCTTGCACTCTTTAGATCTATGTCCTTCCTTCCCACAATTATAGCACACATCCTTATCCTTCTTACACTCAAAAGAACGGTGTCCAATCTTGCCACACCTATAGCACTTGTCATTATCCATTTTCTCCTTTCCCTTTCCACCTCTAGCACTTCCTTTTCCCTTAACCTCATAAGGCTTGGCACGGTCTTGACTCTTTCCTCTAACCGCCTTGAAGTAGTTACTCTTAGCTTTCCCATCTTCATCACAAATTCTAGCCTTAGCCACCAAAGTAGTGAAGTTTCTAATCTCCGCAAATCCAATGATATGCTTGATGTCGGGGCGTAGACCACTCTCAAACTTAACACATTTGTCGTTCTCCGCCTCCAGGGTATTGTAGTGAGGACTAAAAGCACACAAGGACTCAGGCCGCATACTCCGCTACCGACATGTTCCCTTGTTCTAACTTCATGAACTCTACCACCTTCTTATTCTTCACATCCGCCGGAAAATACTTGTTAAAGAATTCCCGTTTGAACATCTCCCAAGTGATGACAACACCTCTATCTCCTAGTCTCAACTTAGCATTCTTCCACCATTGGTTTGCCTCCTCCCTAAGCACATAGGTTCCCAATGCAAGCTTGTTCTCATTAGCACACTCCATAGCATCAAAGATAATCTCAACTTCCTCAACCCACTTAACCGCTCCATCCGGGTTAAAACCTCCAACAAAGAAAGATGTCTTGTGCTTCAAGAATCTATCCAAGCGCTTCTCTCCATCCCTAGCCGGATCATCACCTCTTGCCAAAAGATGAGTCAAAGTAGCAAGTGACTCCGCGATCTGAGCATTAGCACGTGCCGACGTCATGGTCCTGAACAGTCAATTCCAATCAACAAACAAACGTCACAACAAAAGTACAAACAGTGCACCCTACACATGTTGTACAACGGGTTACTAAGCCTAATTGATTCCAATGAATCAACCAGGCTCTGATACCAATTGTAACACCCTACTTATATCTACCCAAAAATTTCGACCAAATAAATAAATAAAACGCAAGTAGACACAAGAAGAGCGTTACATGTGAAAATCATCAATCAACCATAGCATATAAGCCAAACATATATCATGCTCATCACATACATTGCAGCGAAAATAATAATAAGACCTCATCATACAAGTCATGATTCCAATATAAAATCATAAATAAGTCAACAACTGAATATTCATTAAGTTCAACAATAATAAGCCAACATCCACATTAAATCACCTACCAATATCTCATCATCAAACAAATAGGCAATTAAGTACTTGGCATAAGCCTTACACCATCATACATAAATAAGGTCTAACAACGACACTAGGAAAAACCCAACAATAAAGATAAACCCCGAACATGGTGTTACAAATCCTTCAGAGCAATAGACAAGGGTACTACACTAATAATAAGACACATCTCCTCACCCTGAATACTTGGCAACGATGTCGGGTACTCCTCCTAAGCCCAACGATCCATTACAAAAGAAATAGAGAGTTAGTACATATAATCGGCATTGAAATAAATGAAAGTAAATTACTAACATTAAATCCAATTCAACATATACAATGCATACATTTACACATTCATTCACTATCCGCATAACCAACACGCATACAATATCAATCCCTCACCATCAATAAGATATATACATATAATCAATCTATATGTAACAATCAATAAGATAAATGTACATTCAATGAGAACACCATTATTCAAATATCACATCATTATCACATCAACACAAATAAGGTTCACCTTCCTAATGCATCTAATGTCACCTTCATGTATGTCCTAGACATGTCTACATGTGGTACCATATCACCATCTATATAGGATACAAGAATCCCTTCACCATCTATTATCACCATCAATTGACACAACTTATGCATGAATGATGTGTCACGACATTTCACCAATATAAATCAATTTATATATTCACCAACACTTCATGTATTAATACATGATATCACCAACTCACCATCAATATTTCATACACATATAAGCATATTCATACGCATACACCTAAACATACTCATCATGATCCACCATCAATATCATTATACATATTCAACAAGTATATGAAAAGCATCATCGTCCACCTTATCATATTATATACATTCCAACACATTTATTCATACTCATACTTGAGATCAATTCAATTCATCATCATCCATCACATAACACTCATATAGAAATATTATCATTATTCATACATCTCTATAAGACTAGCAACCTATACACCAACTATCATCATCATCATCATCATCAATCAATAATCAATTAAATCTAGCTGTCTTCGCTAGCTCTCGCTATAGCGAGCTCTGGCGAAGCAAGTCAGAAGCTTACTCGCCATCTAGCGAGTCCTAGCGAGGAATCTGGCAACCTTCGCCACCTTTTCGCTAGCTCTCGTTGTAGCGACGTAAGTCAGACAGAACAGGGTCGGTTGGCGAGCACTAGCGAGTGTCGCGGTGATTTTTGGATGTCGAGTTATTAATTAACTTCGAATCACAATTTAATATTCCACCACCGATCTTTAATTTATCCGAGGGAAAGGGAAAAAGTTCGAAAAAAACCCTATTTTTAGAGAACAAGGTTCGGGGGTTGGTTATACGAAGGGAAGGTACTAGCACCCTAAGTATCTATAGTACTCTATAGGAACCTCTTGTTTTTATTTCTAACTTTGCGCTTTATTTTAATTGCTTGTAAAAATGTAGGAATTAAAGTGATGAAAAAAAAGAAGTTTAAAGTGATGGAAAAGGACAAATGTTTTTGTTGATTTTATTGATTGGAGAGATAAGTCTCATGCCTACGTACCCGAGGGATCAAACCACCGTAGTTCGGGGTAAAAATTGCGAGTAAATTTGTTTGTTTAATTTTAAGGTTTTGAAAATGGTTTTAAAGACCAAAAGCCAAAAGTGGCAAAATGTGAGTTTGATTGATGTTAGTTTGTGAAGAAAGTCTATATGGTTAAATTGATTGAGATTTAATTATGAAATAAGACGCGAACGCTTGGTTTAAAATCCAAGGTTTATTGAGAAAATGTTTGAGTGATAAAAGACACTTGGTTTGAAGTCCAAGGTTTTTTGGCGCGAGTGAAAAAATGCACTTGGTTTGAAGTCCAAGGTTTTTTGCGAAAAAATGAAAACTTGGTTTGAAATCCAAGGTTTTTTGAAAGTATTTGACGATAAAATGTTTTTGATGCTTGATGATGTTGAAAAGAAATTGTGTTGATATTTTTTGAAAGAGGTTTTGACCTCATTTTTGAGAATAAAGTGACTAACAATTTTTTGAAGAGGTGTTGACCTCATTTTTGAGAATAAAATGACTAATTATTTCAATTGGAATGTTGGGTTCCAAATTAAAAAAGGGTAGCGCTAAAAGAATAATAACGTCGCAATAAGCAAATTAAGCGCGAAGACAATCCGTAATGATATTTTGATCAAAACGGTGTCTTTTCCCTCGGAATTAATATTCTAACGTTTTTGCGGAAAGCGATAAATAAATATGCATGAGATGCAAGTTTTTTCATTTATAGTATACACTTGTTCCTAATTACATTCTAAGGTATTTGCAAGAAAAATAAATATGAAATGAATGCAAGATGATGCTATGCAATTTTTATTTAAATTTACATTAAATCCTAAAAATACAATCTAATGTCCTTGCAATAAAATAAATGGTTAATTAATTAAGCAATAAATTAAATGTTAGATTAACAAGCAATAATAATGAAGTATGTTAGTGACAATAATAGTGATAAGTTAGTAAATTAGTAATAATAAAGAATAAAGCATGAATAATAAAAGTTAAGTTAGTGAGCAAGATTAAGCACAAATAATCATGAAATAAATAGTAAAATATAAAAAGAACCTCAAATAAGTGCTTATTTTGGATTTAATAGCTTATTGAAGCACATTCCATAAGCACTTTTATCATAGGCAAAAATAAAATAAAAAAGACAGAAGGGGTGCAAATATCAATAAAACAGAAAGGGGGTGCAAAAAGCAACTCTGGGCCCAAGCCCAGCTGGGGGCGTGGCCCAGAGGGGGGTGTGTAAAGCAAAATCAAACAAACAGAATCAGAGCCGTCTGATTGATCAGACAGCTCTGATCTGATCACAGGCAAAAGGAAACAGGAGCGTTTGATCAGGATCAGAGGAACACTGGCGCGCATGTGCACCATAAGGATGTGCACCTGCGCGCACAGGATCCGAACAGGGTATAAATAGGCAAAAAACCCTAAAAAATCACAGAATTTCTCTTCTCTCTTTCTTGCCGCCGCTGAAGCTCTTTGTTCTCTCTCAACTCTCTCGTTTTTCTTCTTCTCTCATCAAACTCCAAATTTCACAAAAAAAAACCTCAACATCCAAATACATAAATCTAGACCCTAAACCCAAAATAATCAAACAAAAAAAAACCATAGATGGATCGAAAAACAGAATGGAAATGGAAGAAAAAGGGTCGACCTTTTACTGTGTTTTTGTGTTCTGATTCTGCTTCTTCGTTTCTCGTTTTTTATTTTCGTTTTTCGATTTATGGTTTGATTCCGAGATGGGTTATGAAGATGGATCCTTGATGGTTTTCTGTTTTTTGTTTTGGTTTTGGATTCGATTTCGGATTTGGATTCGATTTCGAGTTTGGTGGCTTTTGTAGTTTCGTTTTATGATTTGGGTTTTGGTTTTGTTTTTGAAGAATAGAGATGATGATGATTATGAACGATGATGAAGGTGATGAATGATTTCTGGGTTTGTTTGATGATTTGATACTATTCTGTTTTTTTATTTTGGTTTGATGAGGAATGGTTTGAATGTTGATGGTGATTTGATTTCTGGGTTTGTTGAACAATGGGGATGATGACTGTTATTTCGATTTATTTTTGCTTTTTTCTTCTGTTTTTGATTTAGATTCAGAAAAGGAAGGTATTTTTTTTGCGGCTGATGAATTCTCCCCTCTGACTTGGAAACTGTGCACAGTATAAATACTGTGTCAGGATTAGGGTTTTGCAGATGAAAAAGTTTCCCCATTTGGACAAAATTGCTCCTTTGGGCCTGATGAGGACAAAAACCAGATTTGGACCCAAATAATAAAAAACTAAAAAAATCCTTAAAAAGAAAAAACGAAAATAGTAATGAAAATGACTTAAAAAATAAAATAAAATAAGAAAACAAATTAAATAAAAATTAATATATATAAAGAAATAAAAATAATAATAATAATAAAAAAAGAAACCACCAAATGAGGTATTTTAAAATACCTCTCTGTCGAAATTTCGTCAGAAACGACAAAGGAAAGAAAAACCGGTTTTTACGCCGAACAAAAAGTAATCGGTCAAAAAATGGGGTATGACAGCGAGCATTAGCAGGTTTCCCTCGCTATAGCTCTTGCTGCTCTGTTTTCGTGACCATTCGGATTCCACCACCAAATCACCCAAAACATGTTCCAGTTTTAAAAGATGTTTCCTTTAGGTTATACACATGTTATCATACATAGAAGTACACGTTTCATCTCTTACAAACACCAAAATCATCACCAATCAAAGATTATGCATATTTTTCATTCAAAACTCAAAAACTTATAATTTCATATGAACATACTTTGATTCTCAAAATTGAAACCATCAACAAGTACTTTTAGCATCACATAACATATATATCACGAAATCATTACAAAAGAATGCATTTTGATTCATATAAAAACATAAAAATGCTAACTTTAAGCATAGCAAAGGGTGAGAGGGTTTGGGCAAAGAGAACATGATTTCTCCTCCCTCTTTATCACCCACAAATTATATAAACTACTCTCTTACCTCTAATTCTTCAAGAATTAGCTCCTCCAAATCTCTATCTTAGCTCCTCTTCTATATTCTTCTCCTCTCCTTCTTCTCTAGACTTTCTCTCTCTAATTCTTCACAAAATGGTGACAAATGATTTTCTCTCACTAGTTTCCAAACTTATAGCTAGGTTAATTCCTTCTCAATTTACTAGATTGCCCTTCCTCATAAGCCCACTCTAATTCTCTATTTACACCTCCTAAAAACACTACTATTCTAATCACACCACTACACCAAAAGCCACATATTTAAATAAATCACACAATATGGAAATTAAATAAATAAATAAAATAAAATAATTAAATAAAAACGGGATGTGACATCAAATAACCGATTCACGCCCCCTCACGCAAGAGCTCACTTGGGCTTGAAGCGTGGATATGCATAGGCCCACCTACCATATGCTTAAATTCCACTTTTAATTAGAAAGTGAGGGGAGCGGGGATCGAACTCTAGACCAATTAGTCATAGAGGCTCTGATACCATGTCAAATAACCGATTATCCCAAAAGCTTAAGCTGTTAGGAAATGCTACATCAATGGTTTTATATTATTTCTAACACGGGGTTCGAACCCCGGACTCCACGCTTCTCCACATTTAAAATGTGTGAGTCTTGCCATTTAGACTACTTGACAAAAAAAAAAACTTGGTGTGAAATTCAATTTAAATTTGGAGTGAATTTCATTTTATTATTTTTATTTGAAATTGGAGTGAAGTTTAATTTAATTTTTTTATTTTGTCATTTGAGTTTTACGTACAATTATTTCTACATTAATTTAGAAATGCTATTTAAAGGTACATTTTGTCAAACATGAAATAGTAAATGTACATTTCAAGAGTAAGATGTAAGAGACCTGATCATGATAATGGTGATGATAATAATATTGGAAATAATTGGTACAACTATGTTTTTAAAGGGAAAATATTACAATGGATAAATTATTCTTTAATATTTTTTATAAGCTAAAAAGAGGTGCATGCAACACAAAAACTTTTTAAGAGATCGCTCATTTTATTCTTTTATATTTGTTTTTATAATGTTAATGAAGTATTACTTTTATTTTTTATTTTATAGACTTAACTATTTATTAATTGCTCGTTTTTTTAATTCTTATAATCAGGGGCGTCCCTGAGTTTTAGGAGGTTCTGTGCAAAATATAAAAGTGGTCTCTTAATAAAAAAAAATTTTAATAAAAATTATCGATTTAAATTGCATATAAATAAATAAAAAATCATTCTTATTCTTGTAAACATATAAATTGCATTAAATCAAATGGACAAGAAATTCAAAATAATTATCTTTGTATATAACGGTCAAAAAAGAACATCCTAATTTAAGATTAAATTGTATGCAAAGATTAAAATGGACTAGAACTATATTTACGAGTATAGATAACTAATCTATTGATACTCATATGATATTTTATGAACATTAACAATATATAACAATTATTTTAGGGCTAAAAATAAATTTATTATTATACTTCTGATATTTTATAGGTATAAATAATATATAAGTAATATTATAGGACCTCAAAATTTTGATTGAAGCCCACAAAATTTTGAGGTCCGATACCGTCGCACATCCCGCACATGTGTGCAGGCCGCCTCTCCTTATAATTAACATCTTCCCATACCATTTATAAACGGAGTAATAGTGTTTTTTTTAATAATAGAGAGTAATTTTGAAAAGAATGTCAAAATTATTATAATTAAAATATTATTTTTTTGACTTATATTATAATTAAAATATAGAAAGCATATATTTTGCAAAAATAATTTATAATGTAGAGATATATGTAATATACTTTTTAATGTCATTTTCGAAAATAACTTAGATTGTTAATTTATTTGTTTAGTTTATTATGTTAATGAACAATTTTTTAATGTTGCATTTAGAAATTGACGTATCCTTGACTAAAATGATACAAAGCAAAGACACCCCATGATGTCACATTTATTCAAGTGTCTTCTTGTTTAATTTTCTTGATAGAAACCATGCCATATTTGGTGGAAACCTGGGTCCTGAAAACAAAGTAATCGAAACTGAAAGCAATGGTGCTTCGGTAACGGTTCTTGTCACCTCTCCCCTTCATTCTTTGCTCTGTCATTGACTATTCATTTCTATTGCTTTTCTTCTCTTCCAATTAATATTTAGCTGTGAATTTTCTTTTGTGTAACCAACATTATTTATGTGAATTATATCCACCAATTTTGCTGATAAGTTGAGAAATAAAGCCTTCCCAATTAAAACATTTTTCTACCGATGTAGTCTTTTCTTTCGTGTTTTCCGAAAAAGGACAAACCGTAGATTCAGGCTACTCTATTAACATAGATTATGTCCCTCCCAGTAATAAGAAATGACTTGTGACGGTGAAAATATAACTTATCATACCCTAGGGATTACTAACTAACGAAAAGGAGATTTTGTATTGTAGAGAAAAATAAACTCCAATACAGTATGGTCGGCATAACTCCATTGTCAAGTTCGAACTTTTTTAATTAGGACTAGGACAAAGTCCATTCGCGAACTAGATCGGGTCATCCAAATCACATCTATCTAAGTGGGTCATACAATGGACACGCCCTAAAAAGGTCGTAATCACCACTCACAAGGATATGTGGATCGCCAGATCATACCGTATCAGCCATAAGCTAACCCATGTCCCCAGGACAGGTGTCCAAAGGTCTAGATATTATTCTAAACCCTATAAACACCTCTCACATTCAGCTCTTACTTATTGTTAGAGTGTGTCCAAGTATCACTTCTCTTTCGCAACGACCTATTAAAATCAACGACCTCATTAGAGTAACAAGACCGCACTACATAAAAAGGAGTATCACTTTATTTATGAAACGTAGATGATAATATAGATTTGGTGTTTATATGTAAATATATAGTTGTAGTTATTATATATAATCAAGCCAACAACGAGAAGAGATATCGTTGTTAATACGATTTGAAGACACATGATCCAACTCAAGATCCGATCAATAATGGGGATCCTCATGTTTAGGATTCTGTCTCAAGTAACATATAAATGCTTGAACATGGAACTGATGGAAGCTTCAAACTTGCATGGTTTGGCGATTCACTTGCAAAGACATTTCAACACGTACTCATTTAAAAATAGTTTAGTTCATACTCTCTATAGCCAAGGTCCAAATAGTTTCAAAATAATAATAGAACAGTGTGTCTGTACAATCTTATGATTGTAAGGGGATCACATAGACTATCTTTGAAGAATTACGATTAAGTTATTTAACAATCAAGAAAAATTAATGACATAAATAAATTTATAAGTGATATCACAAATTAATTTTTACTCCACTTACATCGGTTGTTAAATAAACTACTCTGAATTCTTTAAGGGTATAATCAAGTCCGGTCCTATGAAGTTGCAGGGTGAGCGACGACGTCGGACCCTAAAATTTTGGAGACTTAAATTTTTGAGTCATATAATAATAGTTATATATTGTTAGTGTTTACAAATATATTAGATGTTCTCAGATTAATTTTGAGGTCACGTAATAATAGTTAACTATTACAAGTGTTCATAAAATATCATATGTTTAGTAAAAAAAATCCTAATCAAGTAAAAATAAAAATAATTACACGTTTCTTTATTAGAAATTTTCTCCTTCCCAACTGAATTTTCTCCATACGTATGAGTCATGAAATCGAACTTCTGACTACATATTTAAGAGGACCAAGACCTTTACCGCTTGAATCAATTCATTGTTGATGTAAATAAGTTAAATTGAGTGGAACTAACTTAAGATACCAAGACTAAAACGACAACTCAGTCCGCCAAAAAATGATAGGTTAAACATACTCGACCCTGCAGGTGACCTAGTGTTGCCACTACTACAACCTAACCAACAATTTTGACAATATTAGGAACATAATTTGTACTCCTTCATTATTTCATTTTTTTTAATGACAAATATATTATTAATAATAATCGGTCCCTGCACCAGACGAACAGATGTCAGAAAAAGAGGAACTACAAAACAAATATGTCATATATAAGCGGAACACCAATGAAAAAAGCTAAAAACAAACACCGCCTAGTAGAAGTTCACTTCTGATCCCATTAGGACACTCCTCAGCCTCGAGAACACCGAAGAGTACCATCAACCCAACTCAAAAAGATGTCACTAAACTCTAACTCTCAATCTCGAATCAAAAGTGATCGGCCCATCGAACGTCCAAAAAGCAACTCCGTGAGCCAAAACTTGATGGAACACTGGTAGAAAGAAAACCTAGGCAGATAAGTCTCCGGCTTGTAGTCCACCTCAACAGTCAACACCAACACAAAAGAGATCAATCCGATTCAAAGAAACCTCTAAATCTCAACAAATTTGACCAAAGTTCATTCCAATGCAAATATAGTATTAGTGCTATAGGAAAAGATCCACTCATATATCATCATATAATTAATTTTACAGTCACCACCATAAATACTTCTCAGAGGCTCTCTCATAGTCTCATTTATATTCATGAATATATATCTCTCGTTTTTTTTGTGAACATCAATATATATCTCTCTATTCGTGCATTAGTAACATTTAGCATTGGAAGTATTAAAGAACATACTGTAATTGCAAGTTTGCAGAAAATAATATTCAAAGTTCAAACTACCGATGAACAGTGGCAACAAGAAAACAGCCCGGTCGCTAACACGCCGTAACACTTGCGTAAACTCACCGTTGATGGCGTCACCCACACGTGAAACTATTATTGTCATTTTTCTTTTTATTTTTGTCTCTTTCTTTTCCCTTTGCCTTTACTTTAACATCCATGCATGACCCCCCGTTCTCACGTGTGGCTAATTTATCTAGGGATTCGGATTGCCTGCTGTAGACAAATCACGCTGTTATCAATTTCGGCAGTTGATTTCTAATCGGACGTTCTAAATTAAATACAAGAAAAAATACTGAAAAATTTACATCTGCCAGATCTAGAACGGACAGCTCAGGTGTATTACTGCGTGACGGAGTAACCACCAAATCTGATTCCTTTGTCTAGTTACCATACTACACTTCTACTTCTGATCTTTAGTATAAAAAAAAATAAAAATTTACACATTTTTTTTACCACAAAGTTCAATTTATAAACATTACACATTTATAACTAAATTTGACCTTTTATTATACTGAAAAATGTATGTCATCTATATTTTAGGCTACATACATCTATTATTCAATGTTTAAAAAAATAAATTAAATTTACTCATAAATGTGATTAGAAGGAGTACTTTTAAATGTATTGAACAATGAATATATTTGACAAATATTATAGACTAGATAAATTAGTTATTCGAAATATCTAAAATGTAAATTTTCTCTTATATTAAGTGTCAGATAAAGTATATTATCTTAATCAAATTTATCTACTACTCCCT
Organism: Trifolium subterraneum; assembly: GCA_951799995.1. NCBI lineage: Eukaryota > Viridiplantae > Streptophyta > Magnoliopsida > Fabales > Fabaceae > Trifolium > Trifolium subterraneum. Next base: position 33,937,369 of record OX637463.1, read on the forward strand.
CCGGTTCTTTTAAAAGAAACGATAAACTTTTTTTATTCATTAAATAATTGATATATTTGGCCTATAACATTGATCCGAAACATTAGTTTTCAGTAAATGTAAAAATTCAATAGTTTCTTATAAAAATGACCGGAGAAAATATATTACTATTGTAGTTACAATAATTTTTAGATACACATAAACTAATGTAATAGTGTCACGATTTATTAACTAAACACTAGATAAAATTAATTACTTGTGATTTTTTTATTTGATAATTACTTATATTTATAACATAATTAATTACCGTATTTTAATGTAAGATAGGTTCAAGGATAATAACAATATTGTTAGGCAAATACTTTTTATCCGAGTTTAAATTCGAAATCTTGCACATAAGTATTTGTTGTCACTTTATCCACAAACAAAAAATACTATAAATTTAATTTCAGTGGATTACCACTTCATCTAAGAGGGAAAAAAAATCTATAAATTTTTATACAAGTTCAAACTTATAGACATACAAATTGTGATGGTTCAATGGTCTAAAAAATAAATAAATAATTGTGATGGTTCAAAACTATGATTAATCGGGATTATATGTGAGAGCTTGTTAAATTTATTACTATTTATTTGTTAACTATAAATTTTATTTTATTTTTTTGTAAATTAATTTATCTTCCATGTGTAATTGCAAACTAATCTTTCAATGTAATTATCTGAGAAATATATCTTTAAAAAGTTGACCTCTCACCACTATTAAATATTTTTTCTATACACACCGATCTGAGATCGATTTATAATTAAATGATTAAATGACTCCAAATATCTATTACTTTTATTAGATGTCTTTGGTTAAGTTAAATTTAACCATCTAATTATTATAATTAATTGTTTTGTTGTTGTAGTCAATTAGGAATGTGTCCTCTGCTTTCCAGCTCTTCCTTTCTTCTCACTATAAAGTTGTTTGTTTAATGTTAGTAGTAGTAATATTTTATGGGTGTCACGCTCCGAATCTAACATTATTTGACTTTGTGTTTGACAACTACTCTAGTTTTGCAATCCCAATAACCCCTAAAATATACTATAATTTGTCACATTAACTAGTATACATAACTATATTAAATTAAACTTCCCCATACTTTGCGCCATCAGCATGAGACTTATGTTTGGTTGAATTTTCTTGTTTTGATTTTTAGGTATGGAGAATTCCATGCTTAATGAACCATGTTTCATGACTTGTTCCTCGTTGTTGTTGTTGTTGTTTCATGCCAATGTCTTCCATGTGGCACATTATTACTAGTTAACTACCTTAGATTCAAGTCATGGCTCGTGATGTGTTTAAATATGTATGTTGCCGTGTGAAACATTTGATACTTGACTATGCATCATGTCAACTTCACACATGTTTCTCCCCTTTGATTAGACTTTTTTGTTGTTGTGAATAGTAAATCTCCTGTTTACAACTATAGAGATTAATTCATTGAATTTAAGCATGATATACTAAAGTTGGATATGCATCCGATACTCAAGTCATCTCGTTAAGTTGAAGAAAAGAGACCCAAATTAACTCGGATGCAGATTTGCTGTAGTAGATTTGCACGCTGTTTTGAATCCTGACCGTTGATTGTAGATCAGATGGTCCAAATTAATGTAGTTATAAAATCACTTAAAACAATCATGACCGTACATTTTATATCGGACGGCTATAATATAAAACAGCCTAAAATCAATGTGAAAATAATCTGCACAAAATCCAATTACCTCATCTAAATATTTTTAGTTGTGATTAAACTTTCAAACCACCATTATCTTTTGTTTCTTTCTTTATTTAATTTATATTAATTGTTTTTTTTTCCTCCCCTCTCACGCAAGAAAATATCATTTGGGAAGATTATGGGTGCATCCTTCCAAAAATTTAACATGATGTGTCTCTTGAATGGAAACTTGTTCACATTTTTCTAATTTCTTGCTTGTTGTTATTCTCATACTATATATATAAGAAATATACAATCATGTACCAATTTCTTACCAACCAAAATGGAACATTCATTATTTTGATGACATGACCTAATTTTATAGGTGATGATGTTACATATAATTTTGGCCTTAAAATTGCATAGGATTCAAGAATTATTAAAGTAATATAGCTGGTAAATTACTACTATGTATAAGGTAGCAACAAGAAGATAAATGTGACAAAATTACAATCTCTACAAAGGTGAATGGTTCAATTAAATATTCAAGTTGAATACCTTTTTTTGATTTTTTATATAAACAAATCATATTAATCTCTACTACCTACAAAAACTAAATTGAAAATATAAATCAAGTAAGCAAGGTAATTAAAATAAACAAACAAAAAAAAAAGAGAAGGAAAAACTCTGAAATTATGATCACTACATTGAAAATTTCAAAATCCAAACATTCAAAAATTAGATCACTCTGCATCCTTCAATTGCTCAATGAAGGATTTCATGAACAAGCTGTACAAATTGAAAGAATCGTTTATTTTCTTGAATCCATTAGAATAGTCAACCTCCTTGCTGTTCTTGTAAATTTACTGCAACAACATCAAAGATATAATAAGCAAACATCTCAAGCTCTACGAGTCTGTTTTGGATTAACTTATTTGAGCTTATCTACCGGTATAAATATTTCGAGACTATTTGGGAGAGCTTATCTACCAGGAGAGCTTATGACATGTCTATAAGTTGTTTTAAGCTTATTTTTATAAGTTCTTCAAGATATGTATTTTATTTTGCAATTTAAGAGGGTTTGATCGTGATTCTTACCTGAATGGTTCATCTCCAATGTTTTTGACTGCTCCTGATATATCACGGTAGAGCACGCGACTTACCTTCTCATATTTATCTATGCCAAACATCTCTGCCAGCTTTCTGTACAGTTCATCATAAGACTCAAGTAAAGAGAGGTCAATTGTCCGACCAACATCTTCCGATTCGAGAAAAACTTTGCAGTGATCAGTACTCTCCAAACTTGTCTCAGTTTCTTGGTTGTTATCCTTATACCTTGGGAAACTGTCACAAGAGGGGTGTTTCTGTAAGCCTTTTTGATGAAGAGGAGTTCCCAAACCATCGGAAAAGTTACTCGTGTTATCGGCATTTCCATCTGATGAACGATCACCAGAGATCTGTTGCTCAGTGAGAATTTTTTTGCCGAAAAGAACAAGCTGAGGTTTCTTCTCATCATCGAATTTGTTCGAAGACTGAGTAGAACTTGCCATAGATAATAAGCAAGAGACTTTCTCACTCATGTTAGATTTTTGCATCATTAGATTATTAGAAACAGTAGGTAGTTTAGCAGCATGATCAAAAGGCACGAAACTGGCCGAAAATAGACCTGACTGAACTTTACTGAGGTGATGATCCGATATTGGAAGACCATAATGAGCATGCCTGGCTCCCTGCATGCCAGCAGGAGTATTTTCGGGTAGACAACGAAATAAATTGCTCGAACCTAGAAGGTTATTTGGAAACGTCGGCACCGGAATTTGGCTGTCAAAGGGGAAATCTTGGTGCGGTGACAATCTCAATTTCTTCCTTGGTTGTGAGAAAGGGGAAAGGTTTATGGAAGGAATGTTTGCTACCAATTCAACTAACCATGGACTTACCCTTCTCACATTTTGCAGTAAATCTGGTTCATCCCATTTAACCTACAATTATAACTTGAGAAAATTAGTATGAGAAATCAAATTGCAATTAGTCTTATTAAATGGTATCATATAACCTAGTTTTGTGTTAAGCATACAGAAAACAATTAGTGGATGCAAAAACAACATCATAGAGTTCATTAAATAGTAATGAAATTGTCGAAAAATAAATTCGATTAACAATAAGAAACTGTACATGTATCCATTGTGCATTGTGTCAAAGATACAAATTTGCTTAATAGCTAAGCACATTATTGGTGTGATAAGCTATTTCAGTCTAAAATAAATTAAACATTAGAAAGAGTGAAATCACCATATGATTATAATGTTACCTGGAGAAGCCTCCAAGGTGAGTTAGGCCAAAGAAGGGGATCAACAAACTGAACTCCAGATACAATTCCCATAAACCAACTAATTCGAGACGAGTCCTCGGTTTCAAAGGCCATCTTGAATCTTATTCCAGAACACCATCGAATCTGCATTGCCGCCTCTACTAAAGGTGCCTTCACACAAAACTCCGGTGTACTTGCGCGAGGGTAGTAAACAACCTCAAACGGTTGCTTATTCGCGGCTAGAGTTACGGCTTCGAGGACCGCTTCTGGCCTAACTTTTGCCCTCCCAGTTATATTTGCGCTCGTGTTCAAACCGTTTCTGTTATTGTCGTTAATGTTTCTCATCATTTGATTCTCATTCTGTGTAAACCAAGGAAGAGGAAAATTTTCTCCAACAGGATTCCACCCAGAAGGGTCCTCATGTCCACCACCGATACCCTTTTTCGCTCGACGTATCCCAACACAAAGATCACCGTTTTCTGCCCTCAAAAACACAATTGAATCCCCGGCAATAAGCTTCTTGTGATTAACAAAAGTACTCCAACCAGTAGTCAAAAGATGCCGCCTCGGTGTCCCCCTATAAATATGCCTAAACTTCCATGTCTCGCCGTGAACATCTTTAGCCAAAATGTTCTGAAGAGGAGGATCTGCTGCGTAATCCAAACGAGGGAAAATCGTCTCGGCACAATACCGAGGAACAGAAAAACCTCCACCATTGTTAGCATCAGATTGAGTCAATGTCTTTGCAAATGAAACAGGCTTATCGTGATTTTCAACAACATCATTGCCATAATAATCTTGACCATCATTTCCATTTCCATTTCCACTCAAAGGAAAAAGCTTAAGCTTTGCATAAACCTCATCTGTTTCAGAATCAGCCATATACTTAATAGAAACAACTTTGCATGGAATCAAAGGTGAAACTTTTGGACAATTCATGAAGTTAACAGGTCCACATGCATGTTCAGCATGACCTTGAGGAAAGTAATAAACTTTACTGTTCACTGTTGGCATCTGAACCATTCCACCTGCACAGGCATGCCATAGCTGAGGATCTAAACACCTTTCAAATTCTTCTGATGACTTATTATTTTCTCTTGAATCCATAAATGTATTCATCTTCAATAAACTTTCACTGCAAAATTTCTGCAACTGTATTAGTTTACCAAATTAAGTAATAAAATTGATGATGACAAAATTAAAAAAAATAATAAAAAAACATTAATTTTTATCTTCCATGAATTAAAAGATTAGTAAAGTTGCAATTTATGAGCTTCTTTTTCTACCTGAAAAGTCATATATGATCACAGTAACCGCTGGAACAAGAAGAAAATTGCTTGCCACGTGTCAACAAAATTCAGAAACAAAAAATCCCAGTTTCTCACTGCTTCTCTTGAGTCTTCAATTTTGCTGACAGACTCATAATTCACTCAGGTTTCAATTTTTTTTTTTTATGTCAAATTAACTGCTTTGTCTCCAAAACTTTGACACCATGAAAATCCTAATGTGTTGGAAAATCATTTCAACAAAAGGGTTGCTGTCATGTTTATCAAAATTTGAAATTTCATGAAAATTGTTCATACCCACCAAAAAAAAAAAATTCTTCTTTTTCTGTTCTGTTTTTTTTTTTACAGAGGAAGGTTCAAAACAGAGAATTTGAAAGAAGTGTTGGTGAGAGAGTGATAAAATTGCAACTGAATCATTACAAAAACATGATTATTTTATTTTTATATAATGATGAACAGAAAAAGAAAAGAAAAAGTTCAAGATCCAAGAATCTGTAATCTATGCAACAAGATTTTGTTGAAAGTTTTAGAATATAAGAAGAAAAAAAAAGGGAATTTAGAAAAAGAGAATCTTGAGGTTGGATTGAATTGAAAGGAAAGAGATGATGGCCGACATGGATGCAGTGAGAGATAAGAGAGACAGTTTGTTTATGGATGATGCAATGAAATGGCAAGAGTCCAAAAGGATACACGCAAAATGACACCACACAACACACGAAAACTAACAGAAAAAATAAATAAATAAATAAATTAATTAATTAAAAGGACTTTGTTTACTTTAACAACAAAAATATCAAAGTGTAGTTGTAGTTGTAGTAGTGGTGGACTTTAGTATCATAAAACATTATTGTACTCTGTTTTTTTATTAAATTGTTTTTCTTGTTTTTTCTTATTAAATGTACAGTACATCTTTTATGTTTTACAATAAGAAATGGGTTTTCTTGCTATCTTTTCATTTATTTTCTTATTTAGTTTTTTTTTTTTGGTTTGAAAAGATTAAATATATCTAAAAAGACAAATATTTTTAACCGGATGATCCTTGCCAAGCAAATTTTATGTTGTAAATTTGCCACTACTTTTACACAATTTTGATTTAAGACGGTTTGATTTTAAATGTGTGTCTGAGACCGAAAATTTCGTGCTTTTCAATTGTAGCAAATCTCATTGGTGATCTTTTATGTTTGTTTCTCCCTCAAGTGCATAGTGAAGAAGATTCAAAATCTTTTATAAAAGTTAGGCAAATATCTAAAAGGACTTTTTAACAACACATTCTCTAACAAGCATATTGTGGCACATTTTTTATCAGTTAAAATTCATATAGGTTTCATAAAATTCATGTGGAATCCATATGAATTTCAACTAATAAAAGAGACTGTTGAAATATGTGTGTTAAAGAGTGTTTTCCTAACATTATTTTTGATATTTTTATATATAAAAGGATGGTAGAATTCTGCGTGTACACGTGTATATCTAGTGTAAAGCATGTGCGATTCACGAGGTATTGATAAAAAATTATATTTACCATAATTGAATTTGGGTTCTCCTAAACGATTCGTTTTAAGAGGAACTTACTATCATTTTGACTACCTTAAGCCTCACCGTCGAGTCAACGAGTTCTGTTTGAAATAAAATATCTTCCATATTATGGTTGCAGCTGCCTTCTTATCTCTCCGCACCACATTTGGTCACTACAACCACATGTCTAGGACGAATCGATCGGAATAACTTGAGTTCGGTTGTTGAAGAGAACAAATTTTGTCAAACTTTACTTACATTGCGGCAAAACTCTGAATTACCGGAGCCTCATTCGCCTTGAAGCAAAGATTAATACAATGAACGAGATATTCCTTAAAAATATTTTTTTCTAACAAGTGAACAATGAACAAGCCTCATTCCCCTTCACATTTTTTGAAGATGAGAAATAATTTACTAAAGTGAATAATTTCTTTTATTAAAAAATTAGCATATACTCCCTCTAAGTTTACTAAAGTGAACAAGCCTTTGAATTGATGCTATTTCTAAAATGTGAAGCCTATAAGAATATTCCATGTTCATCAGTGATTTTAAGACCTTTTAAACAGGGTTGCAAATTTTAATTTATATACATAGATGCAAATGCAGATGCAATGAAGTGTGCATGATGCAGATCATGAGTATTTATGCATAAGTAGAGATAAAAACAGGCTTGTTTGCATTCATTCTAAAGGTTAGTTCTAAACCTATTTCTAAACAATATTTCTCCCCCGGCCTAAGCTAAGTATCACTCATTCTTCCCTATCTCTAAACTACCCTTTCTCCCTTATCTAATTTTCACTTTACTCTTTCTCCCTCTTTGTTATTAACAAAAAGTGAAAAGTAAGAGATAAAAAGAAATATAGGTATATTGACTAGCAAAAATTCATAATAATTGTTTTATCGATACACTTAAGCAGAACTCTTTCATAAATAACAAGGAAAAAACTAATTTATCTTAATATACCTTAGTCGCATAACATATAGTTTATTTTACTCATACTTATTTTTAAATTTTTTTTATTATAATTCATTCGGGCTCGGGCTACCCGTGGTCCGTTCGAGCTAGCCCATATTTTAAACGTGCTTTAACGAGGCGGGCTAAAAAACCCAAAAAAAATTTGGGCCGGTATTTGAAGGTCTAAGCCCGGAAAAAAATCCGAATTTATCGGGTTAGCTCATTTGGACTAGCCCATTTTAACAGCTCTACTAATTTCTTCTCATGGCTTTCCTAATTAATCCACTTTCGAATTTAACTTTTGCAGACATAATATGAGTCCAAATGTTTAATTCGTCAATGGCTTTCTCCATATCATGCAATGATGCAACCTCTTTCAAACTTTTCCATGTTGAGAATTAAAACAAAAAGATTCTGAGTTCTTTCCGTAATCACAAGAGTAGTCAGTCTAGGTGTTCGAGTTATCATCATAGTTTTCCATTTCTGAGTTTGACAAGAAGAAAATGCTTAGACTAAAATGAATAGTATAATGTAACTGTATAGTTCATTACTAAATCATTTCAATATCAAAGAATGTAATGATTAACGAAAATGAAGTGTTGCTTCAGAAGAGAGTTAAGTTCAAGAATATGCAATTATGGAAAATTACTTGTATCTACTATCTAGACACGAGGATGTACTTCTCCTTGAATGGAGAGAGAAACCGTTCCTGGTCCTCATCCTGGGTCAAAGCAGATTAATGATAAGTGAAATTTCTAGCCACTAGATTACTTGACAAAAAAATACGTACGATATATAGGGGAAGAACATTTTTACTTCTATAATTCTATTTACATTTCTAATCATTTAAAAGATGTCAGCTCAATGTGATAAGAGTTTGGTTATGTAACTTCAAAATCGTATAATCTTACTATTATTAATAATAATTTGTTCTTAATTATTTGTTTTTTTAAAATTCATACTATTGAGTGTTGACTAATAGTAAAATAGTATACAACTAACTTTGTAGTATTTAAGCAAACATGTGATTTCTTGTTAGTTCAAACGGAACAAAGAGAACCATACATATAATAATTGATCTATACCACAGGTGATGGACCATAAATATATTAATTAGCGTAGGATTTTACCCAAAAAAGAAGAAGAAAAAGGTAGCGTAGCATGGTCCAATTCTAGTAGAATGCCAAAATATAGCAGCACTAATTTTCTACTATTTCTAAGGTCCAATTGCAACCAACAGAACCGAAAGGAAAGAAAGAGAAGTTTTTATTATTATGATATTGATATGAAGTTGTCACCGCCGTTAGCGATGACTAATTCCGTTGGGGAATTTATGGGGTATACAAAGTGATTTCTTTTCTTTCAACTTAATTTTCTCTGTACACATAAGCTAGAAATCGAACCCCTAACCACATGTTTATGTGGAGCAAAACCATACCGTTTGGATCAATTTATTGTTAGTGTGCGAGAAGTATTTATATGAACATAAAAAACAAAGATTTAGTTTTAATGATAGGATTCATTCGGTAGGACGATCACCGTCTCTCCCGATTATTTGTGATCCGGTTTTTAATGTTGAAAATGCTCCATAATAAAAAAAAAGTGGAAATTGTCTCATAAGCTTGACTCAATTGGTTGAACATTGTATTATATATGCAGGGGGAATCTGGTCATCCCACTTATCCACCTTAAGGTGAAATTTCTAGCCGCTAGGCTATTTGACAAAAAAAAAATGTGAAAACTTAAAAACAATAATTTTTATTTAAATTTATGATGAAAATAAAATAAGGATTAATAACATAAAAAGTAGTCAACCTTCTAACTAACCTATAAAATATTTATATTCTATTCAATAACAAAATACTTTTTTTAGTCAAAAAAAACAAAAATACTTTTTTAGTTAAAAGAACTCTCCCCTCTAGTAGTTTTTTAAGCAAGCTCGTCAATTAACTCTTCATATTATATTTGTTTTGTTCACTTTATGTTACTAGAACTTCGACCCGTATGGTGCATTCGTCTAATTAGCCGTAATATGAAAAAATAAGATATAAATTTTTTACACTAAAACGTATATAAAAAATTCGACTACCATTAAATATTAGTTCGACAATAAATTTGAATAAATGTTCATACAACAGAAATTATGGTATATTACGAAATACTTTATATACATCGGGAGTTTTACTCATATTTTCACCGTCTTCGTCGGTAATCAATATTTGTAATCATTCTCTTTAAATAACTCTTGAAGTTGCAACATACAACTAACCATGTAAAAACACTGTCGACAAAAGATATATCCCAACATGCTTAAGAGATTGTCCCTGACTCTTATTAATATAGTCATCGCAAAAGAAAAAACTAAAGGGATGCGGGTTCGATTCCCATGCTAGATAAATTTGTATTTTTTTTAATATAATGGACCACATGAAAAATAGAGGAAAAATGAGAGGAAAAAAAATATAGATTTAGGGTTAGCATTTCGGAGCAAGTTTAGAATAGAAGAGATATAATAATAATAATAATAATAATAATAATAATAATAATAATAATAATAGGAAGCTAATAATAATAAATATTTAACATGGTGAGTTAAAGGTTGTGGGTTCGATTCTTGGTGAGGTATTTTTTAACATTTTATTTGAAATTATAAATAATAGATATTTAACATGGTGAGTTAAATTTTTTTTTTTTGGACTAAAAGTTAAAAGTTGTGGGATCGATTCTTGGTGAGATAGTTTTTAATATTTTATTTGAATTAATGTTAGGGTAAACTGAGAGGAAAAATGAGCGGGAAAAAATTAGGTTAAGAATAGCAAAACGGAACAAGCTTATAATATAAGAGATTTCTTGGACCTAACCAACCTTTCAAATTGTTAACCAAAAAAAAAAATTTAACCTTTTTTTTTAATTAATCTTTTATATATATTTTTCTAAAAGATCTACTACCATATAAATTTATTTGAGGTCCCAAAAAATGAAGGTCTTGTTGTATAGCGCGTCTTGCACATGTTCAAGGATGTAACACCCCAAGTTTAGGAATAATTATTTATTTAGAATATAATTGATTTTTATGTGTTTATATATTAATTGAATTATTATTATTTTTTTCTGAAAGAAAAAAAAAATTCAGTTAATATATAAACACATAAAAATCAATTATATTCTAAATAATATAATTGATGGGTTAGAGATATGAGATTTTTAGTGAGAAATAATAATTAGCAGTTAAGGCGAGACATTAAAAGAAATGAGAGAAAAATAGAATTAAGGGAAGGCGGGGGTGTTAGTAAAAGAGTGGGGTGTGGATGGATAAATGAATTTAGAAAAGAAAAGTGGAGGTGTGGAAAATGAGCCCATTAATTAGTATGGGGAGGTGTCGGTTAGTAAAACAGTAGAAAATGGATAGAAATAAAAGATGGAAATAGGCTAGGTCGAGTTAGGCTTTGCCAAATTTGAATCTGACCTGTCAAAAAATTGAAGGCGTGAGACTAACCTGTGGCCTATCATAGGCTTATTTTTTAGGTCTGAACCTGACATTTTGAAAGTCTGAGATAGCATATTAGCCTGTTTAAAAGCCTATTTCACATGAACATATTTAAATAAATAATTATATTTACTTTTAAGTATACTAATGAACAAATAAATCAATCTCAACTTCCTTTTGACTATTCTCATTTCTAACTGCAAGTTGTGCGTATGCTATGGTATTATACTATATCTTTGTGGATGAAGAAAAATAAGAACATTATAAAATACAATACACATGTTAAAAATACGTTGACAAAATAAGTGCCTTGGAGCGTGACACGGTTGAGTATTAATTTGACAACTACAAGACAACAAGAAGAAGCAGTGTGCATGGACTGAGAGATGCTACGTTTCATTTCATGTTTCATTATTGTGTGTTTTGTCTTTGTATTTTTATTGTTGGATGGGATATGTTTGGTGAACAGTGAATGAAACTAATGGGAGTGACAAAACAATCTTCCACGCGTCATTGCCATTCATTCATTTTAAATATTTATCAATCAATCTGGGACTGTGATTGTGACTTTGGTTTTAATTTGAGGAAAAGCCAGCAACTTCATGTTTGGCAATCGCATTAATATGGCTGGGATTTTGTCATGCAAAAGATAAACAAGTTGAGAGATGCGATATTTTACAAGTTAGGTCGGACAAATTCCACTTGAACTGCTAAAAAAATGTTGAAATTGTTAGATTAAATGTTATGAAATTGTTAGGTTAGATGTTATGATTGGAGTTTGAACTCCGATTTCCTCACTTGTGTGTGTGAATTTGTGATGACTTTATCATCTCGTCTATGTACCAAAAAAATATGATTTTTGTCCCAATGATGATCTAAATTTAGTCCTTACTTAACTTTCATTAAATTTTTAGTCTCGAGAAAATTATCATGCACCCAATTTTAGTCTCTACTATTAAGACGGTGCGTATTTTTGAATATTTATTTGCAGGTATTTTTTTTTAACAGAGATCGGGAAAAGGAATTACAAAACAAAGGCACCGCATATAAAAAATCATTCAATAATCATTCTCTAAATTTTAATAAATAAACTTTATATGATATTTTAAACATGCATGCCTGTAAAAAATCATTCAAAAATTTAAGAGTTTAATAATAATTAAAACATTTATAGTTTTAGCAAGGACTAAAAACTATGCGCGATTTTTTTATAGGATTAAAAATTAATAAAAATTAAATAAGGATTAAATCGCAGAAGCTCTCCTGTTTCTATTTAATAGGGATCACAAATATATTTAGGTTTAATTGGTCTACAGGTCCTTTAAAGACATTTTAAGTTTTATATTAGTCCCTTAAAGAAAAAAAAGTCCAGATTAGTCCCTTATTGATATAACCGTTAGTCACAATGGTCCTTTCCGTTAGTTTTTAACACTAAATGTATTAGGTGGACCACCATTGCATGTGGTCCACCATAGATCTCAATAATTCTTTTAATTTAATCCGTTTGATCTTATTGAAACAAAATAACCATTCAATTTTGAATGTCCACTGTATTTAACGGTGCACCATTATCAACTAATTTTTTCTCTATTTCTCCATCTTCTTCCCTAACTTCTTTTTCACACCACCATCATCATCATCATCTTCATAACATTTTTTCTGCTAAATTTTTTTCAACCCAACAACAACAATCTAATGACAAATCAAAATAATCACTAGATCCCAAATCACTCCAAACAGGAACAAAACAAGAAAATCACTAGATCCCCAAATCTTCAAACAATCACTACCAACTATGAAACCAAAACAGAAAAAGGGACAACAACAATAACCCAAAAAAACTTCAAAATATCTTCATGATACAAACCCCCAAAAAAAAAAACTAGAATTTTTTTATTGGATAGAAAGTTCTTCATCCTCTCAAAATCATTCTTTTAGGTTTCAAAATCTTATTAGAACCAAAAAACCCATCAATTGCCAGTTCAACCTCCAAAACCGGGAAATCTCATCTTCACCTTCAATCCCTCAATTCAATTTCTCCAAAACTTTTAAATTTCAGATCTTAAATTGCTAACTTTGAAGCTTTTGTTGCTTGAATTGCTAACACTCACTGATGAATTTAATTTATGTGTTTTCTGGATTGAGGTGTGTTTCTTGGATTTATTTGAAGATCTATTTTTTTTTGTTGAAGTTTATGAGATGTTCATGAAGAACATCAAGAACAAATGAGTGACGATGATGAAGCAAAGGGAAAAAAATTAGGTGTTGATGATTTATCATTAGAGACATAGGTTTACAAGATCCAATGGTTTTGATTTAGGCCAAAAATATCCAATAGTTCTCATTAATATAAAAATAACTTTTGGGGTTAGAAGTTAACGGAAAGGATAAATATGACAAACTGATATGTTTTTAAGGGACCAATCCGAACTTTTTTTTCTTTAAGGGACCATTGTGAAACCTAAAATATCTTTAAGGGACCATTGAGCTAATTAAGCCATATATTTACTTGGCACTGGCAGTGGCACATGACATTTCAATTGTATCCATATTGTCAACCGTATACCATTTAGGTTTCCGTGAAAGAGAGACCAATTTTGACATGCTTAACTTCCAAGTCTTTCATAGGCACAATTTGTGTAGTTCTGATTTTAGTAGTTCTTGAATTAATTCATATTTGCCTTCAAAGTTTGTGAATTGATTCATGCACATAAAAACTGGAAATTCTAATTTCTTAAGCTCGTGAACCGATTTCATACGTGTTAAAAACAGGAAAATTGGATTTTTGGCTATTTGAATTGATTCACTTGTGGTTCTTTGCTTTATTAAATTCATAAATGGGCATGACTTGAATCATGATCGTGATCATAATCCTATTCATTAGTCATTACCCATAATTTTCTTAATTTTTACACACATTTTAAGCACACTATATAAATTCTTTTCCTCTCATTTCAATCAAAATTCACAGAATTTTTCAAGTTTCTCAAATGATTTATCTCTTCTCTCCTCAAACTTAGAAAAACTTTTAGGCTCTTGAGTGAGTAAAATCAACTAACATTGACTTAATTAATCATATGGGTCTATTTAATATTTATGTGTTTGTTAGTGTTCAAAATGTTTCATATCAAATTAATATGCTTTAAGCCTTTAAACTTTTTGAGCTAGCCCGCCTATACTAGAGGGAACCTTCTTGTTGTTTACTCTATACCATAGAAACCTAAAAAGACAAAATTTCCACCTACTAAAATTGGGATTAACAATCGCTACAGGCGCCATTCACACAATTTTCACGCTATTTTAAATCGTAACCATTAATTATAGATAAGACAGTGTGGTTCAGTTCAATTCTATTATTATAAAATCACTTAAAATGATCTCGACCGTACATTTCAGATAGAACGGTCCTGATCTAAACACCGTGAAAACTGAAAAACTACAACATGTAATTTGTTTTGCTAAAATTATATGAAGACACTTATTAGATTTTATTTTATTTTTATTATGATTTGAGTACATTTTTGGGGAGCATGTAGTTTATTGTAGGATATTTTCGGCTTCAAATACAAATATGATATGGTCAGAGATGTGTTTTTTGATATTTTTAGGCATGCGGAGATTTCTATGAAGAAAGAGGCACCAATGAATTTTCTGACCAACCAACAAGAAGGGAGATCGACACTTCGCCCAGCGGATGTTTTGACGCTTGGATGGGTAGTGGGAAACATGCTTCCGTAGATTTGACTGGAGTTTCTTCACTTGTGGGACTGGGAGTCAGAGATTTTACTGTGGGACGCGAAGCCCTCAAAGTTGCTTCAAGTAAAATGACAAAACATGAGAAAACATGGTCTGACAATCAACACGTTTTTATACCATTTGCATTCGACACTTTTGGATTCCTAGCCCCAGAGGCTATAAACCTTTTGAAAATAGTTCAAAAGATCATGCATAATAATGTCATGTCGTCTAGATCTATGAATGTAGTTTTTCAAAGATTGAATTTTGCTATACAAAAATATTTAGCAGCACAATTTATTCTTTGTATACATTTTATTCATGGGTAATTATTATATCTGTGTGTGAACTAGAAAAGTTTTTACTAGAGGTATATAATAAATGATTCACTTTGGTTAAATTTGGATGTATGTAATGGACAGACAATGTAGGCAGGTAGTACCAGTTATGCAAAATGCAGACACCGCAAAGGAAGATGAAATATGGACCAACCTATTAATAATTTAATATAGCTATTACAATAGACAAGGTTAGTGCAGTAGGTACCACTGACACTCTGGCAGTGCCAAAACTACAATCAAACCATTTTCCTCTATACGTATTGTGTTGTGGATAGTGATATACTAGTAGTACATTTCATGCCATAAAAATCCCACTGAACAAGATTCTTGTTCTGTGCTCATGATCAATAATATAATTTTTAATGCGTGTCTCAGAATAAATGGTCATCAATAATATGTATGTATGGGGGAATAACTTCCCGGATGTTTTTGTTACTAATAATTTCAGTCATCAATTAATATTAATGCATTCAAAAAAAATACTAAGAGTAAGATTGAATTATGATATCTTTTTTTTTTATATATAATATAATATGAGTCAATGATTCATGATATCTATAGTCTATTTGATTTTGTTATCCGATCATTCAATCTATTTGATGTTACAATTATTCTCGCTCGATCAGAATGAAATGATTCCGACAATGAGGCTCAAAATAATTACGATGGTGTTAGATTTCTAGTACGGTATTCACGGTGGAAAATATGCGCCCGTTTGTTTGAGATGTTTTTTCAAAAAAATCACTTTTTTTTTATTTTAGTTGTGTTTGTTTCAGATTTTTTCAAAAATCATTTTAGTAAAAAAATATATTTTTTCTTTAAAATGAAAACTATTTTCAATAGCTTTCTTCAAAATCTATTTTTTTTAAAGTTTAAACAAACAGACCCTATACCTTCATCTCTTCAATTTCTTTCTTTCAACCATGACAATTTCAATTTCTTTCTCACAACATCTTCTTCATCCAAACTCAAACTGTCATCATAGGAAGAAGATGTTGTTGATCTCAACATTGAATCCACAACATCTTTTTTATGGTTCAAACTTCAAAGTGCGAGTTTCATAATAAAAAGGTGAAAATTGTAAAAAATAAAATATGTGAGCATTTTAAATGTATTTATCTGGGGTTAGAAATCCAAGTGTGGGGATAAAAAAACATATCACTAACAAAAAATAAAAGAAAAAACGGAATAAGTAAAACGGGTCCTGCCTAACAACCATTTGATTTGGAGAATTTTTTACTGTGTCCTTCACCTTAAACATGGTTCATATCCCACAAACAATTTTTCACAAACAAACAACATAAAATTATTGATTAAAATATGGTTTAGTATTTTTTTTCATCATTAAAAATATAACAAATTTTGATTTGACTCCCTGAAAATAAATATGAGATGTTTTCATCTTTCCAAAATTTCATACGGACAAACCACCATTTTAGTCCTTGAATGTGGAATGTGTTGTCAGATTAGTACTTGAATGTATCAAAATATTGCAAACAAAATCCCATATATCTCTTTTATTAATCATTTTGGTACTTGAATTTATTTTTAGATAGTCAATTTAGTCCTCAAATATATTTTTTACTGGTCAATTTAGTACATAAAATCACTATCAGATGTGATAGTTGGGATGCATCTGCAATTGTATACATTCAGGGTCAATGTGACAACAAGTTATATTTTCAGGGACCAAAATAGTAATTTTCCTATTTAACATTTTATTTTTTTAGTCCTTAATGACCAATTTATGTTTATTTCAATGTCAATATTATGACTTTTTATGTTTAAGCGTGCCTATGTTATATGTACATTTTATTTTATGTTAAACTTGTATGTAAGTTCATATTATGTTAAAAATATGCACACAAAAATTGTCCATTAGAGACTAAAATCAAAATTGAAAATTTTTGGGTATAAAAACTTCTCATTTTTATTTTTTGGGACTAAAATCAAATTTGTTATATTTGTAGGGACAAGAAATTTATGATATAGACTAGGCCAAGGCCTAATATATGTGGCCCAAGCACTCCAACATCAAGCCTAAAATCATTCCTTCATGGGGGCTTCTCATGCAAACCAATGACAATGAACACAATATCTATACACCTCCTACAACAAATACACTCCCTTATATGCTCACGAAGTCATTAGATTCATCTCAACAACCATAATCACCTATAATAATAGTTGTTGTCAGCTAGCACAAACCGCTATAACCGTATATCCCTAAATAAAGGCAAGTTTTGGCGTCAAGGTATGCAATTTAACCACTTTTCACTTTCACTTCTCCTTGATCATATACTGACTTGAGCATTGAAGTGCTAACATAAGTTGCAGGTACCGTCCCCACTGTGAAGCATCGTACCTGAATCCTATCACCACTGTAACCACTTCAGATCTCATAATCCAAATCATCT
The DNA here is from genome assembly GCA_951799995.1 of Trifolium subterraneum. NCBI lineage: Eukaryota > Viridiplantae > Streptophyta > Magnoliopsida > Fabales > Fabaceae > Trifolium > Trifolium subterraneum. The sequence continues at coordinate 33,955,089 of OX637463.1, forward strand.
AGTTGTCCATTTAGCAGAACAATTTATTTAACCCTTAAACAATCTATTAAAAGGATTTTGTTTACGATTAATTTCTTGTCCTATATATAATCATGCATGTCATAATGTTAATATTGTTGTCCCTGGATGAGCATAGCTTTGTTGGTATGACATTGCATGTAATAAGCAGGGATCAGGGTTCAAATTATGATCACTCATTTAAGTTCACAGTGAAAAATGAAGTTTACATGTCTAAAGATGTCTAAAGTCAAATTTAGATATAAATCATTCAATAGACATAAAATCACGCGGAATGACTCTTCCCGTGTTTAGATCATGAAAATGAAGTTTATTATAAACAAATTTTTATAGTTTGGCCTAATGACTCTATAGCTAAACAACAAACATAAAATCACGCGGAATGACTCTTCCTCGTGTTTTTCAGAAGCTACTTAAATTTTACCGGAAGCAAGCTTTCAACGGTGTGTTTTTTATGTTCTAAGCATTTTAGGATTGGAAGGGCAATCATCAAAATCACGAGGGAGAGTTATATGGATGGCAATAGCAATGGCGAATGGAATTTAAATAGGATTTTGTCACTTTTTAATATATATATATATAGGGCATATCAAGTGAGAATGCTTTCTTTATATGAGAATGGTAGGAATGATTCTAAACCATTAGATTAAAAATAGAGGGTTAGGATTAAAAGGCTCATTTAAACAATCATATGTCTCCACCTATTCTATCTTGCATCTATTCACCGTTTCATCTTCTCCAAGACTCCACTCGTTTCTATTCCTCCTCCTGTTTATGTATTCTTTCTCTCTTCCTCTTGATTTTGTGTTGGATTGAAATTAAATTGTTGTGTTTATTGTCTTTAATCTCAATCTTGTCCCATTTTTGTCCTCTCTAATATCCAGACCAGATCTGCCGGCGTCGAACTGCCACCACTCGGTTGCCACCGCCCACTATGGTGTCCAACGTCTCTTTTCCTCTCACCACATCGTCTCTCTCTCTCTCTCTCTCTCTCTCATATGTATTGTGTTTCAAATTACTGTTCAGGCACCATTCTTATTCATATTAAACAAAAAAATTTGTTGCCTATTTTATTTGATACTTTATAAATTGGCTTTCATGGTAATTTAAGGTTGTTCTAATGGAGATGAAATTGAAAATAAAACAAGCAGGTGAAGAAGCAGTGGGAGAGGGAACTAGTTCGCGTGATGCAAGGGAGATGAAACAAAAAATGAAAAAACAAAATGAAAAGACACTTAACAAAGAATCACATTCATGAGTAACTTGATTAAGTATTTTAATCTCATCCACTTATTATAATCTAACCATTGAGATTTATTCTTATCATTCTCATATATATATATAAATATCATTCTCATATGATATGTCTCTGTGTATATATATACACGGGATGTTTCCAGTGACAAGAGTGTGTTAGTGTGAGAGATGAGAGCAATAAGTTACATCCATTATATTAAAATCAAGGATTGATATTTTTTTTTTTTCAATTAAAGTCATATATAATTGATGAAGCACACAAACAAAAACAAAAAAGAAGAAAACCGTTATGGTTCCTTTTCTCATTCGTTCCTTAAATTGGAACCCAGAAATATCAAATTTCATGAGTTTCCTCTCTTCCCCCATTCATGATCAATGATCAAATTTCTTAGTACACTTATGTTGGACAGTATTTATTTGGTTTATGTTGCTTCTCTCAATCTTTCAAATATTCTTTGGACCATATTTAACCTCATAATTTAATTAATTTGACAAGAAAACTATAAAATTCTCATGCTAGTTATTCAATCATGGGGCGATGTGTATATGAGAGTTAAGATATGAATTAAATGGTATCAGAAAATTAAATGAGGAAACAAATAGGCTATATAGATTTACAAATAATCCATTGTTGCTTCTTTGTACTAGAGAGGAGGAAGAGAGAGAGATGCAAGGGAGAAACCTTACAGAGAACATCGATTGAAGGAAATGAATGCAGAATGTTTTTTGGTTGTTTGTTTGCGTGCTTCGGCAGTTCCATAAAGTTTTAATTGGAGAAAAGATCTCAACCCTTGATTTTAATCTAATGGCTATAATTTATTACTCCCATCTCCCACACTAACACACTTTTCTCACAGAAAACCTACCCTACATATATATATATACACACACACACACACACACAGAAATAAAAATTTGTGAATTTTTTAATAAAAAATATTATATATTGATAAAAATGCAAAAACATATGTTTCGGTTATTTCAGTTATGTGAGCTTTAGACTCGCGATGTTGTATTGTGGACAAGAATAATTTATCACAATCACAATGCAAGAACAATCTGACTCTGCTCTTACTCTGCCAATTTTCCTAATTCTCTACTATTCTCTCTCATGCATTATGTTTTTCATTTCTATTCTTCATACAACAACAACTACAACCATATAACTCTTTATTTATTTCACATTTCAATCCATGTTGCAATAAATGGCATTGTTGAAACTTGGATCCAAATCTGATGATATATTTCGTCGTGAAGGACAAACATGGTAAGAATTATTTTATAGGTTTTAATCATATCAAACCATTTGAAACTTGTGTTAGTGAATCAAATGCATCTTATAATTAAATGTATGTTTTCTGATTTGTATGCTTTTTCTTTCTATATCAATAATTTATACCATTTACTATATATCAACAATGACATTGATATATTTCATTATAATCAAGGAGAAATATATATGATCCTACATTACATTTTATCTTGTTCTTTTCTGGTGGAACTGAATTTTATGATAGAAACATAGTTATAAAATAAAGAACAAACATCAAATAACTTATATTCATAGGTTTTTAGGTATGGTTTTAAATTGTCTCCCCATTGTAAAAGATTTTGCAGTCATATTTGGCAAATAATTATTTTTCTCAATAGCATATTTAAGAACATATCTGAACAAATCATATTTTTAAATGAACATATGAGATTAATTTTAAATTTATATTAATCACCATCAACAAAAATATACAGCAGGCTTAAGTGATAGATCACCAAGTTAACTCACATATTATCTTTATTTGTCTCATTCTTCACTAATATGAAATTTCAAAAATTGACTGCCTTGAATTTTGAACATATTATATATTGTTGCAGGCTTTGTACAACTGGACTTGCAAGTGATGTTACCATTGAAGTAGGGGAAACATCTTTTTTTCTCCACAAGGTGCATGTTTGAATTGAACTTAGTTGAAAATAATTGTTTGAATTTGCTTAGGATTTCTTTTTCACTATATATTTTTAGAACAATAACTTTGGTTTAAAAGATATTAGATACAAAGAACACACACATTTTGATAACGGGATTTAGCCATTGTGATTATGTCACATATTGCAAAACAATTGATGTACCTTTCAATTATTCAAGCATAGGGTTTACATACTAGAACTTGTATTTAAATATTATTGTCTAGTTTACAAGATTACCCCTTAACCTTATCGTGAGGACTTCGCCTCCACACCCCAATTGCGGCCCAACAAATGAATGGTGTTGCCAACTCGAACGACTATCCACTTATCCCTAAACTACGGGACATATCTAACATATATCTTTTTTAATTAAGTATTTCTAAATATGTAATTTTGATGTTGCAGTTCCCATTGCTTTCTAGAAGTGGATTACTAAAGAAACTCTTTGCTGATTCCTCCAATGAAGCTGAGTCAAGTTCTTCTTTGCAACTTCATGAAGTACCTGGTGGTGACAAAACATTTGAGATGATAACAAAATTTTGCTATGGTGTAAAACTAGAAATCACACCATTAAATGTTGTTAGACTACGATGTGCAGCAGAGCATTTACAAATGAATGAAAAATATGGTGAAGGGAACTTGGTAGAAGTAGTAGAAACTTTTCTCAACGAAGTTTTCAGCAATTGGACAGACTCAATAAAAGTTCTTCAAACATGTGAAGAAGTTAAAACATATGCAGAAGACCTTCGCATTGTTTCAAGATGCATTGATTCCTTGACCATCAAGGCATGTTCTGAGGATATTTTGTGCTCTGACACTAAATCACAAGCTTCAAGTGATGATTGGTGGTATGAAGATTTGTGTTTGTTAAGTTTACCTTTATATAAAAGGCTTATTCTATCAATTGAATCAAAAGGTATGAAACCTGAGAATGTTGCTGCATCATTAATATATTATCTTAAAAGATTTGTACCTATGATGAATAGACAATCAAGTTTCAATGACAAAACTAGTGTTAGTCAAGAGACAACCCCAAGTAGAGGGTCAGAAGCAAATCAAAGGGCACTATTGGAAGAAATTGTAGGGTTGATTCCGAATAAAAAATGTGTCACACCTTCAAAATATCTCCTTAGGTTGTTAAAGACAGCTATGATCTTACATGCAAATTCATCATGTATTGAAAATTTAGAGAAAAGGATTGGTTCTCAGCTTGATCAAGTTGAACTTGTTGATCTTTTGATTCCAAATATGGGATACTCAGTTGAGACACTTTATGATATAGATTGTATTCAAAGGATTATTGATCATTTTATGTCAATGTATCAGCCTTCCACTACAGCAACTTCGCCATTATGTATAACTGAAGAGGGGTCTTTGATAGGTGGAGTTGATGCATTGACACCTATGACAATTGTGGCTAATTTGTTGGATGCTTATCTTGCTGAGGTGGCTCTTGATGTTAATTTGAAGTTGCCTAAGTTTCAAGCTCTTGCTGCTTCAATTCCCGATTTTGCTAGGCCATTGGATGATGGTTTATATCATGCTATTGATGTATACCTTAAGGTGATTTATGCTTCTGATTATGAATTTAGAGTTAGTTATCTGAAAGTTATAGACGCATCTTTCAATGCTCGCCAAAAAGAATAAACAACCAGTTCAGTCCCTAAAGTATGCTCTCTATTTAATTTAGTTTCTAAAGTATATGAATATAATAAGTATTCCTAAAATATATGAAATTGGTCAATTTAGTCACTGAAGTATATGAAAATCCACAATTTAGTCCTTAATATCTTAATATACAGCAAAGACTAAATTGACAAATTGTATACACTATAGGAAATAAATTGGAGAGAGAATGATACTCTGTGGACTAAACTGGTGGCTTATTCAAGACTATATAATATAATAATCATGTCAATCGTTATTACTTTTATTCTACATTTCATTTGTACTAATCATATTTTTTTTATGTGATGATTCTAATGTAATAAATTTTATGACAAGTGTAGGCACATCCATGGTTGATAGATTCTGAAAGGGAGCAATTTTGCAGACTCATGAATTGCCAAAAGCTATCATTAGAAGCAAGCACACATGCTGCACAAAATGAAAGAGTACCACTTAGAGTAATAGTGCAAGTCCTATTTTTTGAACAACTTAGACTTCGTACATCAATTTCTAGTTGGTTGTTTGTTTCAGACAATCTTGAGAACACACAAAGTGGAAACCTTGGATTCAAAAAGAGTAATAGAAATGGTCAAGTGGACCCTACACAAGGTGGTGAAACCTTGAGGGATCGTGTATCAGAGCTGGAAAAGGAATGTTCAAGCATTAGAAATGAGCTTAAGAAGCTGGTTAAAACTAAGAAAGGTTGGAGCATTTTTCCAAGAATTTTCTTTAGAAAACATTCCTCCTAGTGTTATAATCTAGTAGTAGCTAGAAGATCAATTAATAGATGGAATTTAATGCACACCATGATTGGAAAACTGTCGCGGTAATTTCCGGACGCCAAACTATTGGTTAGCTTTGGTTCTCAAAAATTATGATTCACCACCGAACTTTAATTTATCCAAGGGAAGGTGAAAAGATCGAATAAACCCGTAATTAATTTTTTTAGAGATTTTAGATTCGGGGGTTAGTTATACAAAGGGAAGGTATTAGCATCTATGTATCCGTAGTACTCTACGGGAACCTCTTGAAATATGTATTTTTGTGCTAAAATGTTTTACTTGTAAAATTTGCTTATAAATGATTGGGTAACGATGAGAGAATTTTTTTTATTATTAATTTTGGGATATTCAAAAGAAAAGAACGAAAAAGAGTTTTATTAATTTTGAATTGGGAAGACACAAGGTCTTTTGCACTACGTACCCGTGAGGGATCAAAATCTCGTAGTTCGGGGTAAAAATTGTAAAGTGATTTGTTTGATTGATTTTAGGAGAAAAGACGAGTCGTCATCTTAAATTTAAACTCCTTTTTAATCCGCCACGAACATACTGAAAAGTTTATATCTTTTCCTGCCATATGTCGTGGGGAGATGAATTTCAACTAGAGATGACTCACGTCTAAACTCTTTTAAAAAAGGTTTGAAATTGAAAAGCCAAGCGGCAAATTTTTTTGGATTGTTTTGTATTTTTAGTCTTTTTGAAAATATTTAAATATGCTTAAGTGTGTTAAAGCATTTATAATAAAAAAAAAAGTTTGAAAAAAGTCTCTCGACGAAAGTCGAGGTTTATTATAAAAGATTTCTTTTTGAAAATATTTGAATGTTTTTGTTTTTTTTTTTTTTAAGAAAAGTTGTAACGTCGATTATTCGGACCGCAAGCCATCCGGCAGGAAATCCGAAGTAACCGGAGAGTGGAAAGTCATCCGCCAGACCACTCCTTTTTTCATTCTTTTTTTTATTTAAATAAAAATAATTTTATTTCAAGCTCCAAAATAGTGAACAAGTAAAAGCGCAAAAATAATCGTAACGTGAGGTTAACGAAAAATTTCACTTTCCTTTGGACTTAGACACAAGCATCATGAAAAAATAAATAAACATATTTTTGATCCTTTTTTGTATTTTTAATAATGAAAACAAAGAAATATATTTTTGAGATTTTTTTTAGATATTTTTAATAATATATATAAACAAATAAAAGAAAAACAAATCATAGAAACAAAAGGGGAAGCTGGGAGTTGAACACAGGACCCCTTCATAAATAACCAAAAACCAAGCCATCTGTGGCTGTGCAAGCGCGCGAGTTTGTTTAAAAGCAGCATACCCAAACATATATATTAAATAAATCATTTAAACTACTGTTCATCATCTTCAACCTCTAGACACCAAAAAATTCAAAATTTCGTATTTTACTTTCATGCACCAAATTGGACAAGTAAATATACCATTTTACTCAGAATTTCATGAGGATTATTAATATGCATTTAAATTTTATTAATGATTACACAAACAGTCTAATTTGACAAATTAAAGTAAGAACCCTAAAACTTCAAACACATATTAAATATCATTTAAGCACAAACAGAACTCACAAGTATAGGGATTTCACTACTCACATTATGGTATACATTTTTTCTTCACGAATCGTTCAAAAATAATGCATGTATGATAGAGTTCAAAGTCACGAAAATTTACCAATTGGAGCAAGGTTCAATGCCTCTTCTTTGAAGTTACAGATGAGGAATAAAGATCTCTTTAGCTTCCTTGAGTCTCCAGGAGTGTAATGGTATAGTTACTTTTCCTTGAAGCCTTCTAAAATGTTCTACCCAATTCAAGTTGAAAGTGACAAAAAATGGGAATTGGGAGATGGTAATGGAGGTGTTACAGTTGATGATAAATGCATACAGAAGACTTTTTATGATGTATGGATGGTTATTTGATAGAGAAAGTAGAGGAAATTTGGATGAAATGCAAGTTTCGAAATTATGGTTTTTACAAGTGTAGTAATGGAGTTTTTTGGGTGAATTTGTGGATCCTTGAGTTCTGAGGCTTGAGGGCCTTTTATAGAGGTCGAAATTTGTCTGAGGATCAGACATGGAGTGTCTCTGAAGCATAAGTTGAGGCTGCTTTGCTTGCAATTTGAGATTTGGTTCAAAAATGTCTTTGGCCCTCTTTTGAATTCAATGGCAAAATGAAATGTTTGGTGGTTCATTGAAGGTGTTTTACCTTGCTTCTGATGCATAGGTGAAGTGTGTTCATAGAAAAATGGTATTCACAAGCCTCATGGACATAAAGCAAGATTTTGGAGATTTTGGCAAAAAGAGCTTTTCACTTTTGATCCATTTGTGGTATGAAATTTGGGCAATGCATGGATTCCTTGTATAATGAAATGTTGATCATGCTAAACATCAGTAAAAACTGAAAATAGAAGGTTCACATGAGAAGTTTTGTGGATCATGAGGCCACACCTTTGTTTGGACCAAGAAAAAATAACTTGTAATCTGATCTCAAAATCAACTATACCATGGCTTAATTGAAAATTCGTAACTTCGCCCTCAAGCAACAAAAACCCACGCTCTTGATATCAATGGGAAGACGACATGGCATACTACAACTTGGATGTTGAACATTTGAGCTGAATCAACTTGGATCACATAGAACAATGGCCATCAAAACTCAAAATTATCACTGTGAAACACTTAGAAATATTTTCCAAGTTTCTGGCCATTTTCACAACTCTGAACCCTCAACTTTGGAGCCTTGTATCTTCCTATTCCTATGCGAGTTTGGTTTAATATTTCCACAATAATGAAGTATGCCATGTCACCTTCAAATACATCCATCCACCATGAAAAATAATTGCTTTAATTGATCACAAAGTGTCCATAAAGTCATGCACTTAGTAAGATAAAAATTCCTAGAAAAAATTCTAAGTGTTTGAGAATTTCAAAAGTGATGAGACCTTGACTTTCTACTTTGATTTCTTCCACTTCAAGGAACCGTTTAGCCTCAAATTTTCCATCAACCTGTAGGATCCAATGCCCTCTTTAAGAGAAGCCATCAAGGATCTAATATGAATTTGTAAATTGCTCAAAATTGTCTTGTGAAGTTGGATAGATGATCATGAAGATTTATACTTAGAAAATATTCCAAAACTCTAATATTTGACTTTTTTGAACCTTTTCTTGATTTTCCTTATTCTTAATATTATGCAATAATGCAAAAAGAGGGTGGGATCTTAGGTCAAAAATTGGGGTATGACAAAAACCAAATCATTGTACTTGTTAATGTTCACTGAAAAGTATATACGTAGCTCATGACCGGAGATTCTGTTCAACTCCGTCTTCTATTATTTTCTTAATTGAATGCATTAATTATTGACTTAGTGTTAAAATCAATTTTATTCAAGCACATCTAAACAATATCAAAATCTATTTTATAATTGTAAAATCTATTTTAACTCATCCAATAGTAACCAAAGATACACTTAGTGCATGCTTAGATTTACAGTGGAATTGCCAAAATCACGATGATCTGCTAAAATTTTGACAAAAATTACACTTTAGAATTTTAACAAAATGTCATACTTACTAAATAGCCACTCACATTGGGGTGTGATATATATTTGGATGGAGTCTTCTGTTGGACATCACTTTTGTTTTCATACTATCACCAATTCACCATAGTTGTTATATTAAAAGAAAAAGAGTTGTGTTGTTTTTACACACAAGTTTGACATCAAATTTCAAAAACAAATTATGGCCCCGTTTGTTTTGGAGTTTTTTTTAAAATATATTTGGTAGTATTAGAAAATTTTATATAAAAAAGATTTACAAATAAAATTTTTATAAAAGTTTCAAGTGAAAAATTTGTTTGAATAGTTATTTTTAAAATGTTATTTTAGGTATTTTATCATTTTATTGAAAAAAAATTGGATATCTAAATTTCAAAAAATCACTTAATTTTGAAGCTATTTCAAATAGATTTTCACAAAAATTGAAATGCAACTTTTTGAAAAAATTGCGATTTTGACTATGTTTTGAACTTCAATAATATACATTTATGTTATATGATGTCAAAATTAGTGTTTCAATTTATTAAAAACGAATACAAAACTTGTAATATATTGAAAACTGATTTTACAAAATCTATTTTCAAAAATACAAGAAAAACTCCATTTTTTTAAAGTTGAAACAAACATGTCCTATATATAATATATTTTAAATATGTGATTAATTATTTTCAGTACATCATTAGTAATATAATAATGCATAGCAACATGTTAACATTCACTGGAAACAATTAACCACAATTTAGGACGTCAACATTAATAATCCAAATTGTATTCAAATATATACATAATTTATATATAATTAAAAATTAACGTTAATCACATTTCGAATATATTCATTAATCAATAATTTGATGTAATTAAGAACATATTTAAATTGTCATAATTTTTCAAAAAAACAATTGTCTTAACCATCAGATTTGCGTGTAAAAATATCATTCACAAAAAGTATTTTAAGGATGATGACTAGGAATTAGACTTTTTTTAAAAATAAAGAAGGATAATTATATTTATAAGGTGACGTATGAATCACTACAACCTCTTCAAAATGCAATCTCCTATCTAAATTTACTATCTTTATAAATAAATAAAAATTAATTACCTATGCATTTACATTACATTACTATTCTTCGCTCAAATAAATAAAATCAATTTTTTTTATGGAAAATTTAAATCAATTTTTCTTAGGAAAAAATTAGTCATTTAATATTTTACTTTTAGTTTAAATATGTTGTTGGTCCCTGCATTTATAGCACATTTTGGTATTAGTCCCTGCAATTTTTTTTGTTTAGTTTTTGTCCCTGCACTTTAAAAAATAATTGGTTTTAGTCCTTACTGTTAGACTGTTAGTTTGCCGTTACAAAAAGGTGAAACTAACTGAGTGTCATGTAACCTAATCATTTTATGCCATGTGGCACAGTAAAATCATACTTATATTTTTTTAAAAGAGTAAATTCCTTCCAAAAAACTAATTATTTTTGCTACTGATCTATAATAACTTCCATAGATCTTTTCACCCAACACCTTATCAATGAGTCATTGCAAGCTTGTTCATTTCCAATTAATTAAGTCAAAGATATAATATTTACTTTTGTGTTGGAATAATTAGGTCAACAAACCCCGAAGGATTTGTTTGGCTTAAATAAAATTCTAGAGAAACTTATTTAATTGGAATTACCAAATTTAAATTTTACTAGCTAAAGCTAAAATATTTTTCCATTGTCATGCTCTTAAACAACACCATCTATGAACAACAGTGACATAAAAGGAAGACGACGTGGTACAAGGAAGAAAGAGCTTACACTCCACCACCGCCGTGAAACGAACAAATTGATTACACACAAAATGATTATTGCACGAACGAAAAAGCAATTATGCAAAGTGACATGAACGTGGTGATGGAGCACAGAGACACGTATGCGTTAACAGGTGTCACAAACAGGACACAACGAGGGAGCAGAGAGTCGTGAACTTAGACGCCGGTTGTAAAACGACCATGTGAGTCACGAAGTGAGACAGCTAAAGAGACACAAAAGCGAACAATAAAGGTGGAAATGGCTATTGACCGCGATGGCACATGCGGCAACTGCTGGATTTATGACCCCAAATTTAGGGGTTTAGTGTTTTGCTTGTATGGATTTCGACTATCCTATGGGTCTATTTACTTTTAATGATGAAGTTGGTAGTAATGGTGATTTAAGGATGAGGATGAAGACGAACATGTTGGTGGCGATGGTGAAGATTAAGTTAAGTGAGAGGTAGAAGATGAAGATATCTGGTGTTGGCCAGTTATTAATAAAATATTAATATTAAAATTTAAAAACAATGTTAAAAACATATAAGTATGATTTTTAATATGTCACGTGGCATAAAAGGATTGGGCCATGGAGCACTCTATTAGTTTCATCCATTTTTGTAATGGTAAACTACCAGTAAGGACTAAAAGCAAATATTTTTCAAAGTGCATGGACTAAAATCAAACAAAAAAAATTACAAGGACTAATGCCAAAGTGTGCTGCTATAAATATAGGACTAACAACATATTTAAACCTTCACTGTTTTTTATTATTTTATGTTATTTTCTCTTTCTATTTCTCTTCTTACTTTTTCAATTTTTCTATGGTGAGACATAGTGATCCTATCTAGACCAAAGATCTGGATGATAACCCCAGGTTGATGAATTCAGACCATGGCTACACAGATGCACATATGGCAGGTGATCTTGATTTTAGAAAATCTAGTTCTAGTTATATGATGACTTTTACAGGGGGAGCAATGCCTTGGCAATCAAGGATGCAAAAATGTGTTTCTCTATCGACTATTGAAGGTGCATATATTACAGCTATTGAGGTGGCAAAAGAACACTTCAACAAAGGGCGCAAGCACACAACTTATCAGGATGTCGAGCATTTTGAAAGGGAACAAAATTTTGTTGAGCAGATTCGCCAATTTGACGCTCTTTTTATAAGGAGTTTGTTGGGTGCGTTCAGCCCCAAGTGAGACCCACACCAATTAATAAAACAAAAGGAAAAGGAAAAAGAACAAAGAAAGAAAAAGAAAACAAGGGAGGTGTATGTTGGGATTTATAGGGCTTTGGTCCATGAGTCCACATAACAAAAGGAAAAAGTTTTTCAAATTCCTTATAGTAATATATTATATAGGAAAAAATGCGAGTTCTATCATGCAAGAGTTAATTAATTGGTGCATGGTGTAACACTTATCAATAACCCTATAATGAATACAAATTTTATAAAATTCACTGTTGAATTGAAAATTTATATCATTTAAATCATCTATATAAATTTTTTTAAAATTGAAAATCATTTGATGTGTTATTGAGACCCTCAAGATTAAAGGTTTATGAATTTTTAATGAATATCGTTAATCTTGGTGGGTCTCAATAACATATCAAACGATTTTCAATTTTTTAAAAAATTTGTAAGGATGATATATGATATAAACTTTCAATCCAACGATGGATTTTGTCAAATTCGTATTCGTTATAAAGTTATTGACAAGCGGTGTACCGTGCACCTAACTCTTTCATTTTAGCCAAAGCCATGAAAAAGAAGAAAAGGTGTCCCTGTGTGGGGAAAACAGTTTCACGCAGAAGAAAAGAGAAATAGTAGCATGCTTTGAAGAAACAGAGTTGCCTTGCCTGCATGGAAGATACATAGAGACAGCGGCGACATTCTAGAGAGCAGAAAATTTTGTTCAGGTGATAATGTGTTGTTTGGTTTAAGCTACAATTTCATTATGTGTTTTTTTATCAATTAGCTAATTTTTACTAGTATTTTAAATCTCTCGTTAGGTAATGTTAAGTTTTATTAATACAATTTTTACTAGTATTTTAAATCACTTAGCTAATTTTTACTACAATTTGAGTATGTATTTTGATGAATACAAATGTGTACATACTCTAAGGATAAGTTACATGAAGTGAAGGACGAATGGGTGGGATATATGTTCGCAAATGTTATCCCCAGCGGAAGTTCGATAATGTAAGTATACTTTTCTCTGGTTTGAGTTTTCCAATTTTTAGTCATTATGATTGTTTTCGGTAATGCTCGGTTTAAATGTAGTTGTTGCTAAACTTTTCCATTCTTTTCTTTTTAATTTTCCAGGGACTTCTTGAAAATATGAAAGATGCTTGCTTTGGTTTGGCAATTGGCAGAGGATTTGCTTAGGTTAATTAGATTGTCTTTTTATAATTAGTGTCATGAACATCATCTAGCGGGTTACGATAATTAGTTTGTTTTTGTCTTGGACACAAAATTGTCTATGGGAGACTTATGTAAATTTGATGATACTTATTGGCCTTCTTTGTGCCTTTTTATATATTTATTAATCTAATTTTTGCCATTTGACCTTTGTATTATTTGCTACTATATTTTAAGTTTCAAATTAAGCTTTAGGCCAAAAATACAATTTAAGTTCCATGTTGGAAAGATAGGCCTGATTAAAAAAAGTTGCAGCTTGTAAAAAAAAATTAGACCTGTTGAAAAACAAAAAAAAAATGACATACAATAGCGCTTCTGTGATGAAGTGCTATTAAACGTAGGGCAAACGATAGTACTTTTGAACATAAGTGCTATTGAAACTGAAACCTATTGAACATAAGTGCTTTGGAGTACAAAGTGCTATTAAAGATTGATCATACGATAGCACTTTAAAAAGTGCTATAATAGCTACAGATTTACAATAGCACCATCTTCAATAGCACTTAATAGTGCTATTAAAGCTAAAGAAAAGTGCTATAGTAGCCCTTTTTTGTGATAGTGGTTGTTAATTATTTAATTCTACCATTGGTCATGATTACCGTTGTTCCCTAGTATTTACTAAAAGACTATTGTATACCTATTATTTATTCACAATAAGGATAAATAATTTGAAACAAATCAAAATTCTAAAATTGACATGAATTGTAAGATGGGGAGAGTAAATTGCAGTGTTTTAAAAACCGGACCGGTCATCGAATCAGTGAGGGTACTGATTCACTGGTTCATTGGTCGAACCACTGGGTCACTGGTTGAACCGCATACATAAACCGGATCAAACCGAATAAACTGGAGGAATGAACCGCTCTCTTTAATAAAATTATATAGCTATTAAACCGGTCGAACATGATGACTCGATCTCTTAAAAAGTTAATGACAACTAAAAATTTAAAAAATTTAAAATGTCATAATGTCGCAACTCACAAGTTCTTAAATTCAAATCTTAAATATTGTTACCACGCACTATAAAATAGTACAAATTACAAAACCAAATAGATATTAAACAAAGTCTAGTTGCAACATAATCTAATCGCAATATAAACGAAATAACAAAGTCTAATAATAAATTTAATTCCAAGGAGACATATTTGTTTCGGACACTATTTGTTTTAGTTTAGTTTTTTTTTATTTACTTTTAAAAAAAAATTAATTATGTAAAAAAAACGACGTCATTTTGATTTTAAAAAAATAAAAATAGCAGACGCAATCAAACCGGCGGTTTTAACCGCCGGTTCGCCGGTTATTCTGATTTTTAACGGTTCGCTCCGGTCTAACTACATGTCCTGTCCAACATTTGAACCAGACCGACTACCCCTCTGGTTTGCGGTTCAACCAGTCCGACCGACCGATTCGGTCCGGTTTTTAAAACACCGGTAAATTGTCCTTTTGAAAAATAATTCTGATATCTTCAAGTTTTTCTATTACTTTTGTTTTGGAGAAAATTCATTGTATATTATTATCCTTATTATTTTAATGAAACATATTGTCTCTTTAACCATGGTTAATTATTTTTAAAACTTTTTAGAATGGCTCTTAGCATGATTAGAAAGATAGTTTAATTGAGAATTCCAATAAAACATTATATACAGAGTAAAGTAATTTCAACCGTTTATTTTTAATACAAAATTTAACTTTTTTTAAGGAATACAAAATTAAACTTGGTTAACTATTTTCATTTTATGTTTTAGTCTTGTTGAATAAATAGTATTTCTTTGTTGACGGTGGATGAAAAATTTAAATAAGAGAAAAGAAGATATCTACACATTATCTAAAATAATTTTACATTATTATACAATAGCAATCATGTAAACCGTCAAATCAGTGTACCACACCTCACTTAATTATTTAACATAGAGAAATACTTAAGTTTTTTGTCAAAAAAATGCTTGTTTTTTATTAGATGTTGGTGTTAAATTAAATTATACCGACATAATATATCATTAAACTTTTTAAATAATATAATAATTTAGAATGAGTATTGTAATGTGTAAGGAAAGACATCCCTGTGAGCTTAGCTCAAATGGTAGGGATATCGCACTATATGTGCAGCAGCCCGGGTTCGAACCTGGGACACTCCAATTATTCACCTTTAAAGTGGATTTTCTAGCCACTAGGCTACTAAACCCAAAAAAAAAGTGTAAGGAAAGACATATTATTGGCGTGTGGAGAGGTCGGAGACTATAGTTTGATATAAGGTTTTTTTTTTTTGGAAAATATATAAGGTTTATTTTGCTAAGGGTTATCGATTTCTTTTCTTTTTTCTAAAAAGGTTAACACTAGGATGAAAATAGAGATTACATAGTTTTTTTAGGAGTCCTAATTTAACTGACAAACTAATAAATACTGATATTATTAAGTTAGATGCCTTTACCCGAATTCGAACATGTGAAATTACAGTTGTGTGTACGATTCGGTAGTGCTCGACACTTCGTCCCTAGACAACAAAAAAAGATACATGTAAAGTTATATATTTATTTTATTATTCACATCTCTTTGGTTTTGTTTCATAGGCCGAGTAGGTAGAAACTACTCTTGATTTCTCTAATTGGTGTAATAATCCTTTAATATGCTTTCAAAGTATTTAATTTGTGTAGTTCTCTAATTGGTTTAAAGTTTGAGTACACCTAATACTCCTTATAATGTAATATTTGCTTGTAAAATCAAAATTCAACTCTTGAAAAAGAATATAAAAGAAGCCAATTTGATCTCCTTCAAAATTAAAACTAACTATTTGTCCACAAAAATAAAAAATAAAACACGTTAGTCCCTTCATTTACTTGTAAATCTTAATGATCACTAAGATACTCGGTTGGCCATTAGTTTTTTATTTTCCTATTCAATATAATATTTTATTTAAAAAGAATTACAATACATGTAATTATAAATCTTCATGTTGGTTGTTTGTGTTTCACTAAATCCTCAATCTTCAAATCATTTCATCTTCTGTTTTCCTACATCCCTCTTTCGAAGGGTAGTCTTCATTGACTATAACCCTAATTGGTTCTTGGCCAAGTTAGAATCCTTTTTTACCTCTTGAATTTTACACAAGATGAAGAGTGTTGTTAGGTTTGAGACTTCACCATTACTCTCCAAGCGTGAAGTGAGTTGGAATGGAAGTGTTTCAAGTGTTGATACTTATGAAAGTGTTGCTACTCCTACATGCAAATGTGGGAAAAAGTGTATCTTATACATCTCAAAGACGTCTAAGAATCCTAACACACACTTCTTTAGGTGTCCTTATTTTAAGGTAAATCAACACTTATATTGAACTCTCCAAATATTAGATCATTTTGAATGGTTGAATCACAAGTTGTATTAATTTTCTTTTTTTGTTGATGCTGCAATTTTAATAAAATGTATAATTTTTTGTTAATTTTTACAGCAACAAAGACCACATTGTAACTATATCGTGCAAAAGGATAAATTTCTTGAGTCACAAACTACAATGGTTCAGTTGCAGTCAAAACCTACAATGGTTGAGTTGCTTGAAGCAAAGATTAATCAGTTGGAAAAAGATGTGAAAGTTATGAAAATTAAAATAGAGAACGATATTGAAGTCAAAATTACTCAACTAGAGAGAAATATGGAAGTCAAAATTAATCAATTTGAGAGGGATATAGAAGTCACAAAAACTCAAATAATTGAAATGCAAGTGAAGATGGAAGATATAAAAAATTGGAAACGATGTGTAAGGGCGGTAGGGGTTGTGATTGTAATTTGGTTATATCCTTTTGTATTTGGGAGTAGAAAAAGATTGTCTAAGTAGTACTCTTAATTTATAAAATAAAATAAAATATAAAAAAAAAACAAGATTGTTTAAGTAGTGTATTAAAATTGATGTGCTGATTTTTTTTGCAAAACCGGGATCTTCTCAAATAGATAAGATGAAGATGGTGAATGATCCTCCAGTTTTAGTCTCTATTTGTTTTCAAGCAGACAAGACGATGATTTGTTTTCTTAGAGCTTAGTTATTTTGTACTATTTTATTTTTTTGGTCTTCCTTATGTTATCGAAAACCAAAAAACCAAAACTTGGTTTGTGTGTGTGTATTTTTATTGTAATGTTGCTTTTGAGTTGTAATAAATGTGTTGTTAACTTTAATGATTGAATTGATATTTAAATTTGTTGTTTGTCTTCTTTTTTTTTTAGTTTCTTTAGACTCTTCAATGGCTACCACTAGATGATCAAATTTGGGAGACAAAGATCTCACGATCTTTCCAATCACTAACTTGGTAGGAATTACTTCACCGCAATTCTTGATTTGATTCACAAGTTTTGTAATTTTTGTGAAGAAATCAGCCATTGTTTCACTTTCTTCCATTTGAAGCAATTCATATTGTCTCTTATGAGTTTAAAGTCTTACCTCTTTCACCTTCTCTGGACCACCAAAAGAATGTGCCAATATATCTCAAGCCTCTTTCAAAGTTTCACAGTCACCAACCTTTGCAAAGTTATCAGGATCCACACATTGGTGAATAACGAACAATGCTTTGAAATCTCTCTTCTTAACTTCTTTGTGTTATGTTTTTTCTTCCTCGGTTGCACGTGCACCAATTGTTGGTACACCTTCAGTCACAAGATTCCACATATCTTGATAGAAAAATACAACCTTCATTTGCTTACACCAATTATCATAGTTCTTCTCACTCAAGATCGGAAGATTCATTGTGAAATGACCATTTCAATGACTATTCATCTTCTCAACACTTCAAGAATCACCTCAAGATCGAAACTGGTAGCTCTGGATACAAAATGTTGGGTTTCAAACACACACACACACTTGTATGCAATAGACGCAAAGTGAGCCTATTGATCTATGAAAACTCTACTATATATGATGAACATGTTGGAACAAAATTGGTTCTAATATAATCTCTGATGATTTATAAAGTTTTGATGATGACAAAGTATTAAATGCACAATTGGAGTACTAAATTTTGTTTTCAAGTATTCATATCATATAGAAGAAAATTGCTTCTGAATGTGAACATAGGTTCTGAAAGGTCTCAGAAGCAAGCGATACAACCAATATATGAAAGATTCAGAGGCTTTGACGGATCAGAGGCAAGTAACCCTTCAGAGGCATGCAAACCATCAAAAGTGATAGGCCGCAAGTATACGGTGTCATACTCCATTTTTTGACCGATCGCTTTTATACGTCTTTTTAAGACGAATTTTTTCTTTGTTCGTTTCTGACGAAATTTCGGCAGAGAGGTATTTTAAAATACCTCATTTATTTGATTTGATTTGATTTTCTTTTTATTATTGTTATTATTATTTTTATTTTTTATTCTATTATTATTATTATTATTCTTTTTTAGTTAATATATTATTATTTTTTATTTTAATGGTTCATTTGTGTATTTTTCCTTTTTGGTGTTTTTGCCAATTTTTTATAGAAGTCCAGATGTGTTTTTTTTGTCCAGGCCCAAAGGGGCAATTTTGTCCAAATGGGGTAATTTTCATCTGTCCAAACCCTAGGTCTGACACAGTACAAATACTGCATTTATTGCACAAATCCCTAGGTCACAAATTTCATCAGCCGCAAACCATCTTCTTTTTCCAAATCAAAACAGAAAACAAAAAAACAAATCATCATCTTCATCCATCACCTTCGAACCAAAAAAACAGAAAATCATCAAAGATCCACCATCTTCATCATTATAATCAGAATCATCTAAACCCAGAAACAAACTAAGGTTAAAACCACAAACTCAGAAAAATCATAATCATCATCTCAAAACCGAAAACCAAACTCTCATCATCTGTTCATAACCATCCATCAAAATCGTTCATACCCAAATCCGAAACCAACAGTCCAAGAGCAAACCATTCCGGATTCAAAACCATCCAAACCGAATTGAAATTAGAACCCAAATCCAAGATTCGAATCCTTTTTATTTCCAAAACGAAACCGAACAGAATCAAAGACGAGCAAGAAGAAGAAGAAATTGGACATTCGAAACCAAAATACAACAAGGTCGAACCAACTTTATTTCCATTTTCGTCCTGATTTTGGGTTCTAATTTGTTTATTTTTGAGTTCAATTTGAGTTTATGATATGTTTGTGTGTATATTCGAAGTTGAGAAGTTTTGAAATTAGGGTTTGAGAAGGAACGGAATGAAAACGAGAGAGAGAGGAAGAAGAAAGGAGGCCGGCGGCGGCTTGGAAATTTGAGAGAGAAGAAGTGTGAAATTGGTGATTTATTTTTAGGGTTTCCCTATTTATATTTCCTTCCTGATCCTGTGCGCGCAGGTGCACAGTCTTATGGTGCACCTGCGCGCCTTTGTCCATCTGATTTAATCGTGCAATCCTGATCCACCTATCCTGTGATTAAATCAGAGCTGTCTGATTAATCAGACGACTCTGATGCTGTTTTGATCATTTACTTCACACACACCCCCCTCTGGGCCACGCCCCCAGCTGGGCTTGGGCCCAGATTTGCTGTTTGCACTCCCCTTTATGTTTTTATTAATATTTGCACCCCCTTCTGTTTTATTTTTTGCATTCATCTCATATTTATTTTTTCTCGCAAATACCTTAGAATGTAATTAGGAATAAATGTACACTATAAATGAAAAAACTCGCATCTCATGCATATTTATTTATCGCTTTCCGCAAAAAACGTTAGCATATTTAATTCCGAGGGAAAAGGCACCGTTTTGATCAAAATATCATTACGGATTGTCTTCGCGCTTAATTTGCTTATTGCGACGTTATTATTCTTTTAACGCGTTACCTTTTTATTTTGGAACCCAACATTCCAATCAAAAATAATTAGTCATTTTATTCTCAAAAATGAGGTCAACACCTCTTCAAAAAATAGTTAGTCACTTTATTCTCAAAAATGAGGTCAACACCTCTTCAAAAAATAATTAGCTACTTTATTCTCAAAAATGAGGTCAACACCTCTTTCAAAAATATCAACACAATTTCTTTTCAACATCATCAAGCATCAAAAATATTTTGTCATCAAGCATTTTTCAAAACTTTGGACTTTAAACCAAACGTTTCTTTTTATCGCGAAAACCTTGGATTTTAACCCAAGAGTCTTTTTATCGCAAAACTTGGATTTTAAACCAAGTGCCTTGGACTTTAAACCAACGGCGTCTTTTATCGTGAAAACCTTGGATTTTAACCCAAGTGTCTTTTTTTATCGCGAACTTGGATTTTAAACCAAGTGCCTTGGACTTTAAACCAACGGCTTCTTTTATCGCTAAAACCTTGGACTTTAACCCAAGTGTCCTTTTTTCTCGCCTAAAACCTTGGATTTTAAACCAAGTGCATTTTCTTCATTCATACATTTTTAATCATGCATAAACCTTGGATTTTAAACCAAGTGTCTTTTATCACTCAAAAAAATTTTCTCAACAAACCTTGGATTTTAAACCAAGCGTTCGCTTCTTATTTTCATAATCAAATTTCAATCAATTTAACCATATAGACTTTCTTCACAAATTAACATCAATCAAACTCACATTTTGCCACTTTTGGCCTTTTGTCTTTAAAACCTTTTTCAAAAACCTTAAAATTAAACAAACAAAGTTACTCGTAACTTTTATCCCGAACTACGGTGGTTTTATCCCTCGGGTACGTAGGCATGAGACTTGTCTCTCCAATCAATAAAATCAACAAAAACATTTTTCCTTTTCCATCACTTTAAACTTCTTTTTTATCATTACTTTAATTTCCCACTTATACATTTTTACATGCAATTAAAAATAAAGCGCAAAGTTAGAAATAAAAACAAGAGGTTCCTATAGAGTACTATAGATACTTAGGGTGCTAATACCTTCCCTTCGTATAACCAACCCCCGAACCTTGTTCTCTAAAAAATAGGGTTTTTTTCGAACTTTTTCCCTTTCCCTCGGATAAATTAAAGATCGGTGGTGGAACATTAATTTGCGATTCGAAGTTAATTAATAACTCGGTATCCAAAAATCACCGCGACATACGGCTATGTCGGTTTTAATATAAAAAGTTATCGTTCCCATAGAGACCAATGTCAAGTACCATATTTTGTTGTCACGTTGTTTATCTAAGGCGCGCGAAATATATATTTTTGTGAAAAACATAAAATAAACTCTTTTTAATTACTTTTTTTTAATTTAACGAGAGGCCGGAATGAAACTCTCATCGACCGTTGGTATCACTGGGTCGTATTTTATATCTATAATGAGAAAATATTTTTATGTAAATAAAAGATTAAGTTTTAAAATAGATTCTACTACGTAATCTAACTGCCCGCTTTCGCGTGTCCAACGTGTTACGGCGCGAAAATCTTTTTAATGAAAATAATTACTTTTAATTACTCAAAATGTTGCTTAAGGTAGAAAAATTAATTTAAATGTACCGTCAGCCGTCGCGTGTCCGGTACCGGATTTTAAGCGTATAAACGCCCGCTCTCGCGTGTCCGCTTATACTCTTAAAATTACCTTTTTGGAAACTGAATTTTTCCTAATTGATGAAAAGTTGCTTTCACAGTGTTTTAAATAAAAAACTGAATTTTTCTACGGTCAGATAAAGTTTTCATTCTTTCAAATTGAAACCGATATCATTGTGTTTCTACTTTCGCAGTAAACTAAGAGTTTTAAAAACAGAAACTATTCAGGCCTTAAACAATTCTCATTATAAACATTTATTTTCGACTCAGTGGAATATCATTGGTACGATGATCCTTACATTCCGGTCTCTATAAAAATCTACTCTGACATAATTATAATAATAAACAAATATGTATTCATTGAATTCATTCTTTCTTGAAACCGGAAATAACAATAATAATAAAAAAACGTGAATACTATGCAATCCTGTAACTTCAATATAGTGAATAGCAGCAACAATTTTCACACGCACAGTAATAACAAATTATTTGAATAAAACTTGAAATAAAAAGCAGATAAATCAAAGTATTTGTGACTTAAATATATTTAAAACAGAAGAACTACGAAATCAAATAGGCATATAAATCAAAGGTAACATAACCTATTAAACCATTCAACAGAAAGATTGGAATTTTCTTCCTGAACAATAAATTCGGAATAAAATTGAACCGATCCAAAAATGAAAAATCTGGTACAAAACACTTGAAATTAAACTGCAAGTTGCTGGAAACTGTATGTAAAGGCTCCAAACTTAAACCAAAAATCTGCACCAATTCCCCGATGTGAGAAATTTAGTGCTTTTACAATAAGTGATTTTTTTGCTCTGAATAATAGAAAGCTTGGATGATAATTTTTTATAACTGAATGTCTATTTGTAGACTGCAAACTCGTGCTTGAAATTCCTGAGAACGTGTCCAAGGTAGTGGAGGAAAACTAGGAGTAGAACAACTGCTTCTTTTGATCGTGTTTGTTTTTTTTTAGATTGTGATGGGTTGACCTTTTTATTTCTTTGTTGACTCCTTTGTGATGGGCTGGGCTGAAACTTATATTTTTCTCTTTTTAAATCTTATTTCACCGCTTTTTTACCGTTTTGACACACAAGGACCTTTAATCAACATATACCTGAAATAGACATAAAATACCAGCATAATATTGCAAACTCTATGAAATCGAGTTCAAAACATGTGTAAATTGAGCTAAAATAATAGTGTATTTTACGTGTTATCAAAAAGTCAGTAAAAGCTCATCAGAGGCACTAAAGCACTACATTCAAGAATCCCTTAAGTGTCAGAATTAATTTAAATGATGAAGTTCTGCTTGAAGAATATCCCTTAGACGTTCAAATATGTATATGACTGGAGGATAGTCATAGTACATCAACCTTATCTCCTAAGGAGGAGCGTATTAGACAACAATACTATTTTACTCTGATTGGGTAAACATGTTCCTTCAAAGACAAGGTAGTGGAAGTGTTTTACTTTGTTTGGAAAAGATTCAAAATTCCACTACCACAATAGGACAATCAAGCTGACAATCTTATCTTCAACAACGGTCATCCTCAAACGTCTATATTTCTACTGCCTATAAATACAAGACATGTTTGCAAAGGATTGACTACTGCACTAATACTGAATTAAACTATCAAAGAAAACATACGCACAAGACTAAACTCTGAATCTTTCAAGTTTTGAACACTTTGTATTTGATTATATCTTTGTAAAAGTGTTCTAGTCTTAGGTGCATTTGTTTATTTATCTTATTTGTATAAGATTAGAAGTCTCTTGCTTTGTGCTTGAACAATTAAGAAGTCTCTCGTTAATTGTAACTTGAGAATTGAGAACTCTCTTGCTTGTGTGCTTAAGCATTGTTTGTAATCTTTAGTGATTATAGTGAATTCCCTTGGAAGTGAAACTAATTAACTTTCCCTAGTGATTACAGTTGTAACTCTAACAAACTTTCCCTAATTATTAGCAAACACTAACTAACACTAATTAACTCTAACTAACTGAGTTAGTTACACAGAACCAACTTCTAAACACTTTAAGAGGTTATTACTTGTGTTACAATAAAATAGACAACTATGAATTTCATTTAACAAGATTGATGTTACTATATATCCCTTTGAAGTCTAGTAATCACTTTGATTTCTTAAAGCTCATTCCCTAGTGATTACAGTTGTAACTCTAACAAACTTTCCCTAATTATTAGCAAACACTAACTAACACTAATTAACTCTAACTAACTGAGTTAGTTACACAGAACCAACTTCTAAACACTTTAAGAGGTTATTACTTGTGTTACAATAAAATAGACAACTATGAATTTCATTTAACAAGATTGATGTTACTATATATCCCTTTGAAGTCTAGTAATCACTTTGATTTCTTAAAGCTCTTAATTTATTTACGAAGAAATAACATAAAATCTAATTTGTTAACTATTTATAATCTATTAAATATATCTGATTAATAATCCCTATGAGCATAGTTCACTTGGTAGGGACATTGCATGCAAGGACGGAGGTTCAAACTTTGATACCCACACTTATTCACCTTAAAAAAAAAAGGATAAACATGTTACCGATAAATACACAAGAAAATATAAAACATATATTTTTCACATAAAAAAAATGCATTGATAAATATATACAAGATTTAAAAAAATATACCCACATATATAAGCATGTAAAATCTAAAACTAGTACGGCACAAATATTTGAACGGATTTTTGCATATAAAATAAACTAATATTTATATTAAGAGGTGGGATATATTGACTTCAAGAGTAACTCAGTATAGTTACTCCAAACCACTACCCTCCATTATATTCTAATCAAGTGGTTCTAATAAATTACTAATTGATCCACCGTGGGGACTATTTTCCTCTCTCATTGCCTTCCGATCCTCATTAACATAAAATCAATTCAGTGATAGTAAGCTAATAAAATCAATCCAAAAATAATAACGGCAAAGAAAACTGAGAAATCTGCATTGATTTCTTCAATGGGGGAGAAAATTAACAACAAATTTGAAAGTTGTATAAACAAAATCTCTGAAAAACAATTAAAAGATTTGATATTTGAGAATTGACGCAGTTGATTAGACACATTATTAGAATTTTTTCCACTGTGGGTCACCCATCAACTGCTTTTCCATCCATCTCTATATCTTTCCTAAATTCATTGGAAGAGTAATGTTATGAACTTATGGTCACACCCACTAGCACACTCTTTTTAACACACTATTATCTATTGGGCCAGATCACCACCTCTTTTTAATCAGTTACCTGGTAACCAGTTCTCCCGGTTGACAAAAAAAATAACATTTCTGTAAGCAAAAAAGAAAGAAAGAAAGAGAAAACTGTCTTCCTTCTATGCAATTCTGTCATCCTTGCCGTTTTCTCTCCTCAGCCGCCTTCTCTCCATCTCCAATGGCTTTTGTCTTCATGAAAATATATATTCTACCCAATCCTTTTTGTTGCAACTTTTGTTCGCCATTGTCTAACTTGCACATGAACTCAATTGATTCTTAGGTTCCCTTTCTCTTAGACAAGTTGTTATTACATGTGAAGGCATGTAAAGCAACTTTGTGCTACAAGTCAAACATTATGGCCACTCATTTTCTCTTGTTCACAATGAAATTTACTGCACAAGTTGAAAATGAGATCGGTGCCATAAATGTAGTGGTTGGGTGTTATAGGTGTTAAGGCTTTTTTACTTCTATAAATACCAAGCCATGGTAATGTTTTCATTCATCCCAAAATCATAGAAACACAACAACAAGTGTATATTCTTGTTGAGAGTGAGAGGAAAAATATAGAGAGAAAATATAGTCTCTTTGTGAGGTTTCTCCTAGTGTTAGTATTCTCCTATATTCAAGAGAGGGTGTAATTGTACTCTATTTGTATTTAGAGAGAGGTCTTGTAATTTCTCCCACTTAGTGAAAGTTCTCTACTTTTCCCCGTGGTTTTCTCCCTTTATTTGTTGAGGGGTTTCCACGTAAATATTGTGTGTTCAGTTTCTCTTTTCTCGTCTCTTATTTTAGTTGTGTGATAATTACTTTTGTTACTCTAGTACCCAACAGTGGTATAATAAGAAGAATGGAGAGAAGAGTTCTGAAGCTTCAACATCTCAAGGATGTGCCGCAAGTAATTTAGATGATGGTGACATCCTGTATAGCGAAGCAACAATTAGTTCCAAAGGCGGTAGAAGACTCAATGACGTCTGGATAATGGATTCAGGAGCAACATGGCACATGACTCCACACCGAGATTGGTTTTACTCTTATGAGCCTATCTCCGAAGGATCTCTGTACATGGGAAATGACCATGCCTTAGAAATTACTGGAATCGGTACTATCAAATTAAAGATGTATGATGGTACTGTTTGAAAAATACAAGGGGTACGCCATGTGAACGGGTTGAAGAAGAATTTATTGTCCATTGGGAAATTGGATGACCTCGGGTGCAAGATCCACACTGAAAGTGGCATCTTGAAAGTAGTGAAAGGTAATCTTGTGGTGATGAAAGCAGAAAAGATCACAAGTAATCTATACATGCTTCTGGGAGATACATTGCAAGAGGCAGATGCATCAGTTGCAGCTGTAAGCCAAGAAGAAACAACGATGATGTGGCATCGCAGACTGGGCCATATGTCGGAACGTGGCTTGAAAGTCCTTGCGGAACGCAATCTCCTTCACGGGCTCAAGACAATAAATTTACCATTCTGTGAGCACTGTGTGATAAGCAAGCAAAATAGATTCAAGTTTGCTCGAGTAAATTCTAGAAGCAAACACATACTAGACTTGATCCATCCTGATGTGTGGGAGTCACCGGAAATATCTCTGGGAGGAGCAAAATATTTTGTTTCATTCATTGATGACTATTCCAGAAGATTATGGGTGCACCCAATCAAGAAGAAGTCTGATGTGTTTCCAGTATTCAAGGAATTCAAAGCACAAGTAGAGCTTGAAACTGGGAAGAAAATTAAGTGCTTGAGGACAGACAATGGAGGAGAATATGTAGATGGCAATTTTCTGGCATTTTGCAAAAAAGAGGTTATTTTAAAGCAATTCACAGTTGCACATACACCTCATCAGAATGGTGTAGCAGAGCGGATGAATAGAACTCTCCTAGATAGAACAAGAGTTATGCTGAAAACAGCGGGAGTGGCCAAATATTTCTGGGTAGAAGCAGTCAAAACCGCTTGTTATGTAATAAATCGATCACCATCAACAGCGATTGATTTGAAGACACCGATGGAGGTGTGGAAAGGAAAGCCAGTTGATTATTCTTCTTTGCATGTATTTGGTTGTCCTGTGTACGTAATGTACAACTCCCAAGAAAGATCGAAGTTGGACTCAAAGTCCAGGAAATATATCTGTTGGAACAAAATGTGTTTTGGTACACACCCTTAGTTTTGATGTTAACAAAGTATTAAATGGACAATTGATATTACTAATGTTTAAATTAAGTGTGCAGGAAAATATTAGGTTTATACAAAAGCACACTTGATTTATGCTCTGAAGGAACCTTATGAAAGTCTGAATCATTACACTCTAAAAGAGTTCAGAAGCTAAAACGTGGTCAGAAGCTCAAAAGGGATCAGGATATCTACAAGAGTTCAGAAGCTTAAGAGACGTTCAGAAGCTCAGAGACATTCAGATGCCTACAAGAGTTCATAAGCTATTTGGTGTTAGTCAGGAGTTATTCAGAAGATGAAGACGTTCAGAAGCTGAATTACGAAGGACTATCAGAGGCCAAATATCCAAAACCATCAGACTTCAAGATATCAAGGCTCATCAGAAGCAAAGAGAATTTCAATGGTCATTAGAAAGGCTACATCACCAATTCTTACTAAGCCTGATGATCTCTTTGAGGACAACTAATTACAACGGTCATAAAGGATGTGATCCTATCCTCTTTAGGAGCTAGTTGTACCTTATTACTGTATTTGGACAGACAGTAAAACGTGAGCTTAACTGTGAAGAAGACGTGGCTCTGCTTAGAGTACATTCAAAAGTTACAGCTTAAGCAATAAGGAATCAACAGCTGTCCATTTACAACGGGATTCTACAACGTCTCAATATCTTTCTTCACTCAAATATATATATATATATATATATATATATATATATATATATATATATATGTGAAAGAAAGAAATTGATGACAACTGATCTTCAAATATTTTATCTCTCGGAATTAAGTGAGGACTTGAAAAACTAGCTAAAGCCTCTAAAGTTATTATTTTGTAATAGTTTTAAGCTTAGTAGTTAGTATTTACTCCTGTGTGAGTAATTTGGAAAAGTCTCTTATCTTTGTGATTTGAGCAACGAAGTCTCTTATCTTGTGTGATTAGAGCAAGGAAGTCTCTCTGTCTTGTGTGACTTAGAGCAAGGAAGTCTCTTTGTCTTGTGTGACTTAGAGCAAGGAAGTCTCTCTGTCTTGTGTGACTTAGAGCAAGGAAGTCTCTCTGTCTTGTGTGACTTAGAGCAAGGAAGTCTCATGCTTGTGTGCTTGAGCACTAGGATTGTAATCTTTTGATTATAGTGAAATCCCTTGGAAGTGCAAGGGGACTGGAGTACTCTCGTTTTGTGAGGGGAACCAGTATAAATTCTTGTGTCTCTCTCTCTCTCTCTTTCTCTCTCACTCTCTCATTTACTCTTCCATTTTTACATTTAGATTCAAGTTGTTTGTGTTGAGTATTCCGCTGTGCTTAAAGACTTTGATAGATACTATTATCTGGAAAAGTTTTTAAAAACTTAAAACACAATTCAACCCCCTTCTTGTGTTTTCTCCCACGCACCTTCAATTGGTATCAGAGCCTGGTTCTGTTGGAAAATCACTTAACAGTGAGAAAGTCAAGATCCTAAGGAGAAAAACACCATGACTCAGCTATTCAGTGAATTGAGTGATTGGAAGCAGAAGATATATCAACAAGTTGCTGATCTTCAAGGAAGTTGAAGATGGACTAAATCTAAATGAAGATCTGTGCAACAATCAAAATCCTTCCACATCAGGAACTGAACAAACTTCTAATATTGAATCTACAACCACTACTCTTTGCTTCATTAGTGATGATAATGAAAGCATTCAAAGAGCAAAAGTAAATGGTTTGTTAGATCAATATGAAGAGTTTAGAATGGAAGAAAATGAGAGCATTGGAGAAATGAGCTCAAGATTTCAAGCTATCACAAGCAAGCTTGAAGACTTTAACAACAAACTCAGCAACAAAGAGCTTGTAAGCAAGATGCTGAGAAGTTTGCCTCTGGATTGGAATGTAATTGCAAATACAATAGAGGAAACTAAAGACATCAATTCAATGAGTCCTGAATCATTGATTGAATTACTCAGAGACCATGAATTGGCTCTAAAGGATAAAGAAGAGTTGAAAAGTGAAGAAGCAGAAGCAGCAAGGAAAGGAAAGCAAGCAATGGAACATGAAGATCTTGATGAAGAACCTGATGAAGATTATCTTGAAAGGTTTTCAAGGAAACTTCAAAGATGGTCCAACTTCAAGAAGAATGGAGGAGAAATGGCAAAAGGAATGACGACCTGGGATGAGCTAGACGACTTCTCTGAAGGAGAGAAGGAAATCAAGCTCTCAGGATCTGAAGAGCAAATGGAATCTGAAAGAGTACTAGGAGCTGAAGAATCAAGCTCTGAAAATGGGTCAGACTCTGAAGATTCAAGCTCTGATGAAAAGTCAGAATCTGATAACATAGACCACATCAGAAGAAGATTAAATCAGGTATACTCTCGTCTCCCCAAAGCCAAATTGATCAAACATCTTGAAAAAGCTTTACTTAAATCCTCTAATAGTCAGCAGAAGTATAAAAAGCTTAAAGCAGACTATGAGAATTTAAATAAGCAAGCAAATCACTCTAAAGATCTTTTACAAAAATCTTTAAACAAAACAAGAGATCTTGAAAGAGGTGGTGCTATGTGTTGCAAACCCTATAATGAGCACTCTCTTGCTTTCAAAGAGTATTGCAACACAAATGTTGATCAAAATAAAATTGTTTCTATGCTTTGTAACATTGGAACCAACAATACTAATGGGATTGGATACTCTGGTGATAAAACACTAGAGGAACCAAGCTCATCAGCTATTGCTGGACGCTCTTCACTCCCTAATCTTTATACTACATTTGTACCTGATAGTACTCAGATGGTACAAATGAAGGATAAAGATTTGGCAACTAACAGTCTAGGACCCTCAGACAAGTGGGTACCAAGAAACAGAATTATTTACTTAAATGCAGGTCAAACAAGGACTCTGGACGTTCCAGTCACATGGATGCATGTGAATGTAAATGGAAGGAGAGAAATTGTGCATAGAAGGCACATTTTGGATGAGTCAGATGGAGAAGAAGATGAATTGGATTACATAAGCAACAGGAGAGAGTATGAAGAATTTGAAGGTTGTTTTGAAGAAGACTATAACACCCCATAATACATTGTCTAGAATATATTATAAAGTCCATAATTAAGTACCGAGTACATTAAGTTTACAAATACATGGAGTGTTGATTAAGCACACGCAGGTGCTAAAGTACAACATAATACAAAACAGCGGAAAGAAATAGATTGAGACACGACAACTAAAACATCCTAAACATGGATAACACCGCTACAAGCATGCTACTACTCCGCAGCTTGCTTGCCTCGATCACCCTGAGTACCTGAAACATGAACGGGGGGGGGGGGATAAGACTACTAAGTCTCGTGGATTCTACTACCCACCTAGCGGTGACTACACCGGGGTAACCTGCATGTCAGTCCTCACGCAATAACAGCGCATCTCATATATACAATATATATCTATACAACAATAATATGGTGTAACACACAAGAATTATCTGAATTCATTTTAAACTCCGCAAGGACACTCTGAGGTGAGCCTGTCTCAGAGAGCCTCACACTCCTCCGCACCAATTCTCGTGGACAAAGCACTATGGTACGGAGCCTCCGGCATCACAATTATTATTAAACATTTTACTCCGGATTCCTCGAATCCCTGTAGTGGTGTACATAAGACAACCCACTAATCTCCGACTGACATGTATAGCTATAGTTTTCAACAACTACCAATATATCCCAATCCCGGGGAATTAACCTATCACATAACCTAAGTTATTTTGTGTGATAATACTCCGTGCAATTAACATATTATTATTATTACCAAGTATTATCAATGGATTATAGACTAGGAAGGATAAGAACTAAAACCAGATTAAGCTTTGAGAAACAGAACAAAACCAAAATCCTGTCATGGTCGCTTAGCGAGGACCTGGCGACTGCTAGCGAACCAAGTCAGAAGGTTCTGGCCAGCCAGCGACCAAAACCTGCAAACCCAGTTTGCACGTTCGCCAGTTGCTCGCTTAGCGAGCAACACGAATTTCTGCTCTGTTCTGCAGATTCATTGAAAAACCAGAAAAATGTACAAGTCCAATTCACAACCAGTCCAGCCATTAATAATGTATTGCAACAACAATCAATATGGAGAGAGTTTGGGGATTTAAACACCTCTCATACACAACTATGTTTCCCTATATCCTATGTTCTCATGCATAATTCAATTGGGGAAACTCTAACTAATTTAACTCCTAAGAACCCACCTCTAATTTGAAGCTTGATTCTTTGCTAAAAAACTTGATCCTCAGCTGAATTGATGACTATGACTCTTCCTTGAGCTAAAATCTTGAAGTCCACTTCCTAGATCATCAAAATCCCAATTTAAGCATGTTTTCTACACATGCAATTGAAAACAGAATTTGAGTGATTGAGATGGGATTGATTGAGCACGAAAATGGAGGAATTGAGAGGAGTCTTTGTGAAGTTAAACTTACCCTTAGTGAAGATTACAGTCTAAGGAACAATAGTTTCTAATTGCATGGCTTGGTTAAGTTGAGTTTTTATGAATAATTTGTAAATCAAAGAATAAGGTTGATGGCTGGGTTTTGTTGTTTGGATCGTGAGAGGGAAGAGAGAGTTGAGAGTGAGCTGTTTCTTTTGCTTCATCAATTGAAATGAGAGTGGAGTAGTGTAGTGGTTAGGTGTGGTGACTTAGTGAGTCATGCCTTTCCATGGCACATGTCAATATTTGGTCATGTTCTTTCTAAAATGGCACACTCACCCTCACACACTAGATGATTTACTACACCTTACATGTATCATGACTCTAAAGCTAGCTCTAGACATGAGAGATTTTAGAACATACTCTTATTGGTATATAATACTGGTGTAAGAATTGGGGATGTTACAAAGACTATGATGATAGCAACTCTCTATGGTGGGATGAATGCTCAGACTTTGACCTTGAAAGAGATTGACAAGAAAACCCTAAATTGTACATAAATAAAAGGCTTACAGTTGAACAAAATGTCATCATAACAACAAAGCTTCAAAATCAGGTAAGTAACTCTCAACTCCTGAATGACAAGTCAGAGGAATAACATTCAAGGTTAAAAATGTTTTTTAGGACACTTGATTTATTAAACAAAATGATTCAGAAATAAAACCTTGAAAAATCATGTCTGAACATATATTTTAAAATGTCCTGAAAGATTCATTTTTAGACTCTGAAGAACTTTAGATTTCAGCATCTGAAGTAGTTTAGACTCTGAGAAATTTTGGATTAGAAGCAAAGTGAAGACTGTTGATGATTATAATAAGGAGCTGGCTGCAAAGAGGAAAGAGAAACTTGAGAATAAGAACAAGACGCCTCAAGAGTTAGGCTTAAGGATTGTTGAAGAAACTGAGGTGCGCTCTGTTGTATGTGGCTTTGAAGTGGTTCTCACTGCTTCAAACTTGGCTAAGGTTTTATCTATCCCTAATGAAGGTATCTACTACACCTTTAGCCAAAGTGAAGCAAAGAACTCAGAGTTTCTGGTAAGTATGACTAAACAATGCTACGCTGAAGGAAAGATTTGTGAAAGCAACAAGATAAGTGATTTGAAGCCTACTCAGAAGGTATTAGCCAGAATAGTGTTGGGTTCAATATTTCCAAGGAGTGGAAGTTCTGACCAACTATCATGGGATCATAGACACTTTGTCTATTTTCTCACAAGGAATTTTGATTTGAATTGGGCTAAATACATCTTCAATCACCTCTGCAAAGTTGTGAATGTTATTCAGAAGCAAACCAAGCCCAATGTACATGTCATCTACCCAAGGATACTCAATGATATTTTCTATCAATGTGGAGTGATAGACATAATCAAAGTTGCTGGTCATGAGAATCTGCTAAGAGAGATCAGAGCTTCAACAATCTCTGCTCACACCCTCTCCAACATGAACCTTCTGACAGGACAAGAAGTACAACCGTCTGATCCTTTTGAACCACAACCACACTCAGGATCTTCTATGGTGGAGAAATTTAAAGATTGACATACCTGCTGTCTCAAATGGTATTGTCAATCAGTACATACAACTGCTGGAAAACCAAGGTGAAGGTTTTGAGATTGAGAAGGAAGAATTAAAGAAGAAAAGGAAGAGGCTTGTGAAAGCACAGGTGGAGAAGAGTGAAGCTACAAAGGTAGAAGGAAAGGGAAAGACCAAGACCAAGGCTGGAAGCTCAAATGTTGTAGTGGTACAAGATGAAGAAAGTGAAGATGATGATGAACCTCTAAGTGTCAGGCACAAGAAACTTGCCAAGGAGCCTAAGAAGAAGAATGCTGAAGGCTCAAACCAAGACAACTCAAGTAATGTATCTCTACATAAACTTGTTGTTGTAATTGCTCAAGATACTCAATTAACCCCATCATCAACCCAACCCAGAAATTCACCTCTACAATTCCTTGAACAACATCTAGGTGGTGAATAATCTAACCAAACTGAAACCACAAATCTAGTTCAGAACCCATCCATCCATCCAACCTCTGAACAGATTCAGAACCCCATTCCAAACATTAACCAGACAAGTCCTGAAGACAATCTCACCTTAAAACAACTTATCTCAGAACATGTCCATTCAGAACCCCCTATACCAGAGATAATTCATTCTGAACCACACATCTCACCAGAACCAGTTCAAACACCCCCTGAACCTCGTACACCTGAACACCAAACACCATCTGAACACCAACCCTCTGAACATCAAGATCCTGAAAACCAAACACAACCTAAACAACAAAACACTGAAGAACCTGAACATCACTCTGATGTTTCAGAACATACTGAACCTGATGTCTCAGAAGAAACCCAGAACCCCCCATCATCAAACCATGTTGAGGCTATGGTCCAAGAACTTCATGTGAATGATTTCCATCTCAAAGACTTTGTTCAAACCTGCCTTAGACCTCAACCACAAACATCACCTCAACACACCATTACACCCTCAACCACTGAACTTCACCCAACCAACTCAAATGACCCTGATATCTTGAGTAAATGCAACAACTTGTTTAGCCAGATACATGGTCTTCATGATCTAAGGCAATGTGATATGCCTTCATCTGAGTATGCTGCTCATTTGCTAAGTCTGACTGAGGAATTGGTGAAAGGGTTGTATAGTCTTCAGAAGGCAGATATTGAAGAGCAAAAGAAGTTTGACAAGGGAAAAGCTGCCAATGTTGAGGATGTCATTCAGACTCAGAAGGACACAGAGAGGGATCAACCTGAATCCTCTACTTTGAGAGAAAATGTTGAGCAAAACCTGAGGGATAGGTTAGCTTCAATAGAGCAAGATCTGAATGAACCAATTCAAGACAATCTGGGAGCTAATCCAACCAACCAAGAGCACCTGAGGAATCCAGTTTATGAAGCTGACATTGAGAGGATTGAAGCCAAAGTGGACAAATACATTGGACTGATGGAGGAAGTTGATGGAAATCAGAAGGAGATCATGAAAACCCTAGCTTTTCTCTGTAGTCGTCCACAATAAAACCCTAGGATTTCTTTTAAATGTTTATTTGATTAATATTTTGTTAAGAACATTGATAGGATTGAGTCTATACTTTTGTATGAATGTGCGTGGAGAAAACACAAGAAGGGGGGGGGGGGGGTTGAATTGTGTTTTAGATATTTAAAAACTTTTCAAGATATTTTAAATCTATCAGAGTCTTTAAGCACAGCGGAATTGTTCACACAATTAACTTAAGGCTAAGTGAATGATGAAGGAGTAAATGAGAGAGTGAGAGAGAGAAAGACACATAACAATTTATATTGGTTCCCCTCACAAATTGAGAGTACTTCAGTCCCCTTGCTTACAAGGGAGTTCACTATAATCACTAAGATTACAATCAGATGCTCAAGCACACAAGCATGAGACTTCCTTGCTCAAGTCACACAAGACTTAAGACTTCCTGCTCTAAGTCACACAAGACAGAGAGACTTCCTTGCTCTAAGTCACACAAGACAGAGAGACTTCCTTGCTCTAATCACACAAGATCAGAGACTTCCTTGCTCAAGCACACAAGCTTAAGACTTCCTGCTCTAAGTCACACAAGACAGAAAGACTTCCTTGCTCCTACACTCAGTAGAAGACTTCTTTGCTCTAATCACTAAGATTGAGACTTACTTGCTTCTACACTAAGCAGAAGACTTACAATTACTCACGCAGGAGTAATACTAACTTCTAAGCTTAAACTTATTAGCGATAAAAGAAGCCATTGGTTTAAAATCCAAGGCACTTGGTTTAAAATCCAAGTTCGCGGTAAAAAGAAACGTTTGGTTTAAAGTCCAAAGTTTTGAAAAGTGTATGATGACAAAATATTTTGATGCTTGATGATGTTGAAAAGAGATTGTGTTGATATTTTTTGAAAGAGGTTTTGACCTCATTTTTCGAGAATAAAATGACTAACTATTTAAAAGAGGAATGTTGGGTTTAAAATTTAAAAGGTAGCGCTAAAAGAAAAATAACGTCGCAATAAGCAAATTAAGCGCGAAGACGGTCCGTAATGATATTTTGATCAAAACGGTGTCTTTTCCCTCGGAATTAAATTTTCTAACGTTTTGCGGAAAGCGATAAAAAATAAATATGCATGAGATGCAATTTTTTATTTATGAGTACATTGGCCTAATCACACTCTAAAATATTTGCAAGAAAATAAATATGAAATGATGCAAGAGAGGGGGTATGCTATGCACTTTTATTTAGAGTTTACATTTGACTTATTTACATCCTAAATTCAAGAGCAAAGTAAATGACAATTAATAAAGTGGTAAACACTCAATATTGTGATAATAACGATATTATAAAAATAAAGGTAAAAATGATAAATAAAATAATATGCATAAATAAATAAATCCGAAACTAAAAGATGAAAACAAGCCTCGACATCATGTTTTACAAGGCTGAAAAAATAGCTAAAATAGCTATGCCAAAAACACTTATCTCATAAGCTAAAAATAAAATTAATTAACAAAATAAAAACATGAAATAATATTACCAATATCTAAATATCAAATAAATAGAAAAAATAAATAAGCCTCGACATCATGCTTGATTGGCTAAAATAAAAGCTAAAATAGCTTATGCCAAAAGCACTTATCTCATAAGCTTAAAAAAATAAAATTAAAAATTAAAACAGGGGGGTGTGAACATTAAAACGAAATAAATAGGGGGTGCTAAGAGTAAACAGAGTTAGGCCCAGTCCAACAAAAAGCCCAACTGTACAAAAAAGTAAAGGGTTCGATCAGGGCCGTCTGATTGATCATATGGCTCTAATTTAATTAAGAAGAAAATGAATCTAAGATGTTTGATCAGGATCAAAGGGGCTAAGGCGCGCAGGTGCACGATAAGGCTATGCACCTGCGCGCACAGGATTAAGAGTGGGTATAAATAGAAAACCCTAAAAAAATTTCACAAACTTTCTCTTCTTCTCCCTTGGCCGCCGCGGGTCTCTCTCTTTCCTCTCTCCACCATTGATTTCTTTCTCTCTCAACCTCTCAACCTTTTTCTCTCTGTTTCAATCTCTCTCGATCTCTCTTCTCTCTCGGTTTCTCTAAAAAAAAACAGAATCAAAACACAGAAACAAAACTCTTAATACTTTCCAGATCTCTCTCAATCTCTCTAATCTCTTCTCTGATCTAACCCTCTTGGTCTCAAAAAAATTTCGAAAAAAGATTTGAGTAAAGCAACCTTGGGATTGTGTTCGTGATTCTTCTTTTCTTCGCTATTTTCTGTTCGGTTTCTGATATTTGATTATGGTTTGATTTTCCGATTTGAAAAAAGGATTTGATCTGGGTTTTGATAGATGGTTTGGTTTCTGGTTTTCGAATGGTGATGATGATGGTAAAGATTTTCGTTTTTTGTTCTATGATTTTTCTGTTCTGTTTTTTCTGGTTTTTTGGATTTGGTTATGTGATGTTTATGATTTCGTTTTGTGGTTTTTGGTTCTGTTGGGGGATGATGAAGTGACGAGGGTGATGATAATGTTAGGGTTCTGGTTTGATTTTGATTCCCTTTTTTATTTTTTGTTCTGATTTGGTTTGATCAGAAAAGGGAAGAAAATTCTTCCTTTTGCTGTTTGTGATTTTCGGCTGGTTGGGATCCCCCCTCTGTTCTGATTTCTTCTCTGATATATACCCAAAGCTAGGGTTTGCAAAACTCAAAAAAAGGGACAAAGACTGAAATTGGGACAAACTGGTACACTGCTTTTCTGCAAAAAAGAAGCTCCTTTGCGTGAGGAAGAAGGGTTGACTTTGGACAATTACCATTTTTTAATTAATTAAAAAAAGAATAGAAAAAGAAATAAATAAATAACAAAACAAAAGAAATAAATAATAATAATAATAAACTGAATAATAAAAATAAATAAAAATTGGAAAAACAAAATAATAATAATAATAATATAAATATAAATAATAATATAAACACAAAAATGAGGTATTTTAAAATACCTCTCTGCCGAAATTTCGTCAGAAAAGAACACAAAAAATCCGTCTTAAAAAGACGTATAAAAGCGACCGGTCAAAAAATGGGGTATGACAACAGGGTTCCTCAGATGTTGTTAATTACCTTGATCACTTCTCAGATTGTCTTGAAGAGGTACATTCAGATCGTCCACTATTGAAGCTAACCTTTCCCTAAGGTTTTGCCCAATATTTTCTCTTGCAGCAGAGGATTCTGGATGATCCCTCTCTGTGTCTACTTGAGTCTGAATGTCTTCCTTAGCATTGATGACCTTCCCTTTGTCAAATTTCCTCTGTTCTTCCACAACTACCCTTTGTAGATTGTGTAGTTCTTTTACCAGTTCCTCTGTCAGACTTACCCAATGAGCAGCATACTCAGATGAAGGCATATCAGTTTGCCTTAGGTCATAAAGACCATGTATTTGTTTAAACAAGTCATTGCATTTGCTCAAGACATCAGGATTGTTTGATTATGTTGGGTGAGGTTCATTGGTTAGGGGTATATTGATGAGTTGAGGATTTGAATGGATAGGTATTTGTTGATTCTGTTGAGAACTAGGGCTGGTTTGGACAAAGCCTTTGAGGTGGAAATCTTCTATAAGAAGTTCTTTGACCATAGCCTCAACATGGTTTGATGGTGGGAGGTTCAGGTTTTCTTCTGAAACAACACGTTCAGAATGTTCTGAAACATCGGAGGAATTTTCAAGTTCTTCAGTGAATTGTTGTTCAGGTTGTGTTTGGTTTTTAGGTTCAGAAGGTTGTAGTTCAGATGGAGTTTGGTGTTTAGGTAAATGAGGGTCTGAAGATGTTTGAGTCATAGATGGCTGAGCTATTTTAGGCTTAGCTTTGGCATTAAGCAGTTCAAAATTAGCTAGGATTTCATCTAACTCATTAGGGTTAAAATCAACTGAAGAGGATGATGAAGAAATGTTGATAAATTCTGGTTCAGGGTGAGTTGTTTTGACAGGTTCTGATATAAGTTGTTTTATGGTAAGATTATCTTCAGAACTTGCCTAGTTATAGTTTGGAAAGAGTTGGGTTGATGATGAGGTTAATTGAGTGTCTTGAGTAGTAGCAACAACAGGTTTAGATAGAGATACATCACCTGATTTGTTATGATCTGAGCTTTCAGCAATCTTTTCCTCAGGCTCTTTGGTAAGTTTCTTTCGTCTGACACTGAGAGGTTCATCATCACTTTCTGAGCCTTCACCCTTGGTCTTGGTCTTTTCTTGTCTTCCTTCATTTGCAGCTTCACTCTTATATGCTTTCACTAGCCTCCTTCTCTTCTTCTTCAATTCTTCCTTCTCAATCTCAAACCCTTCTCCTAGGTTATCCAGCAGTTGAATATACTGATTGACAATACCACTAGAAACTGTAGGTATATCAATGTTATATTTCTTCACCAAAGACTGTCCTGAGTGAGATTGTGGTACAAAGGGATCTGAAGGTTGTACCACATGTCCTGACAACAAGTTCATATGAAAGAGACTATGAACAGACACTGTGGAGGCTCTGATTTCTCTTAACAAAAAGTCATGACCCGCAGCTTTGATTATGTCTATCACTCCACATTGATAGAAAATCTCACTGAGTATCCTTGGGTAGATGACATGTATATTAGACTTGGCCTGATTCTGAGTGTTAAACACAGCTTTGCATAGGTGATTGAAGATGTATTTGGCCCAATTTAAATCATATTTCCTTGTGAGAAAATAGACAAAGTGTCTATGATCCCATGACAATTGATCAGAATTTTCACTTCTTGGAAATATAGAACTCAACATAATTTTGGCTAATACTCTCTGAGTGGGCTTCAGATCACCTATCATTTTGCTCTCACAACTTTTTCCTTTAACATAGCATTGTTTTGTCATAAGCTCCAGAAACTCAGAGTTCTTTGCTTCATTGTGACCAAAGGTGTAGTAGATGCCTTCATTTGTGATGGATAGCACCTTAGCCAAGTTTGAAGCAGTGAGAATTACTTCAAAACCGCACACAACAGAATGCACCTCAGTTTCTTCAATGATTCTTAATCCTAACTCTTGAGAGGTCTTGTCCTTATTTTCAGCCTTTTCTTTTCTCCTTGCAGCTAGCTCCTTGTCATAATCTTCAATTGTCTTCACCTTGCTTCTGATCCAGAAATCTTTTACCAGAGTAGGATAGATTGGACCATTTAATAATTTCATGTATCTGTAGCTCCCATTATGATCAATAAAGAACATCAAAATGATTCTTTTCCAAACTATCAAAGTCCACTGGTTGTTCCATAACCAGGTTCAGAGATTTTCCCTCAATCTTAAGAGACAAATCTGTAGAAAACATCTCCTCGCAAGCAGTAGTGTTGATAGGGAAGTTTTTAGGAAATGTAAACAAAGAATCTGAAGCGGATGTAGAAGTAGATGCCATTTCAGAATGTTAGGGTGTAGATTTTGCTAATGCAAGAGAAAGAGTTTGTTCTAGTTTTGAAGGACGAGGGTGAGGGATGTGATAGTGTAAAGTGTGCAAGTGTTTAAGTGATTTTGTTAAAAACATAAAGCAAATTAAAACACACAATACATTAATTAAAAAATAGAACGAACTAATCATTAACTGTTTGTAAACCAATCAGAATGTGTGTACGTGTTGTTCTTTTTAGCGCCAAAACGTTTCAGTAAAAATACTTAAACGTTTCCAATTCATTTCCTATTCAGAGGCTTATCCCTCAGAGGTTGAAAAGTTTCCATAGTCTGAACTTCTTCAGATGCTGAAACCTAAAGAACTTCAGAGTCTCAAAACGAATCTTTCAGGACACAAAAATATATGTTCAGACAAGATTTTTCAAGGTTTTATTTCTGAACATTTTGTTCAAATAAATCAGGTGTCCTAAAAGAATATTTTAACCTTTGAGTGTTATTCCTCTGAACTGTCATTGAGATTTTAAGAATACTCACCTTGCATTGAAGCTTTCTTGTTTCAATTGTAGTCAGTGTAGCCTGAACAGTTACTCCTCCAAGCTGAGTTACTGTCATCTTCAAAACAAGCTTCATATTCTTCATCATAAGGATTATATCTTCTTATGTTCCTTATGAATTCTTCTTCATCTTCTTCACCATCAGATTCATAAAAAATGTGCCTTCTGTGCACAATTGCTCTCCTTCCATTTGCAGTCACATGAGTCCATGTGAGTGGAGAGTCTATTTTCCTCATTTGTCCTACAGCCAAATAAACAATTTTGTCTTTTGGTACCCATTTGCAGATGGGTCCTAGACTGTTAGTTACCTGACCTCTATTCTCCATTTGTACCACCTGAAAGCTCTCAGGTACGAATGTTAAATATAGATTAGAAGGTGAAGCATTTTCAAATATGCTTGATGAACTTGGTTTTTCATATGTATCAACACATGAATAACCAATTCCATTTATACCATTGTTTTTAAGAGAAGACAATAAAGAAATCATGTCACTACTGTCAATGTGTGTATTACAGAGGTCTTTAGAATCAATTGAATTCTTATAAGGTTTGCTACTGCTGGCATTCCCTTTTTCAAGAAATTCAATCTTTTCTAGAGCCTCTTGATATATACACTTAAATTGACTTGCTTGTTCACTTAAGTGCTCACAATTAACTTTGAGCTTTTTAAACTTACGTGAACCAGCATTTAGTAGTTTTATGAGTTCAAGTTTAGGAAGTAGAGAATATACCTGATTCAGGATGTCTTGGTCAGAGTCATAACTTGATTGTTCAGACTCTGAGTCCACTTCAGACTCTGCTGCTGCTTCAGGTCTTGCTTGCATTTCAGGTCTTGATCTCCTTGGTAGCTTGACTTTCTTTTCTTCTTCAGAAAATTTGTCCAGCTCTTCCCAGGTTTTCAATTTCTTCTTGCTAGCTATCTCTCCTCCATTCTTCTTGAATTCAGACCATCTTTGACATTTCTTGGAGAAAATATCAAAGTATTCTTCATCAGATTCTCCCTTAATATCTTCAAGCTCCATTGCTTGCTTCCCTTTTCTGGCTGCTTCTGCTTCTTCACCTTTCAACTCTTGCATATCCTTCAGAGCCAATTCATGGACTATGAGTAAATCAATCAATGATTCAGGACTCATTGAGATGATGTCTTCAGTTTCCTCTATAGTATTTGAAATTACATTCCAATTCAGAGGCAAACTTCTCAGCAACTTGCTTACAAGCTCTTTGTTGTTGAGTTTGTTGTTGAAGTCTTCAAGCTTGCTTGTGATGGCTTGAAATCTTAAGCTCATTTCTCCAATACTCTCATTTTCCTCCATTCTAAACTCCTCATATTGATCTAACAAACCATTTACTGTTGCTTTCTGAATGCTGTCATTTACATCACTAATGAAGCAAAGAGTAGTAGTTGTAGATTCAATTTTTGAAGTTTGTTTAACCCCTGATGTGGAAGGACTTTGATTGTTGCTCAGATCTTCATTTAAGTTCAGTCCATCTTCAATTTCCTTGATAAGATCAGCAACTTGTTGATATAACTTCTGCTTCCAATCATCCATGTTTTGAGCCATGGTGTTTTTCTCCTTTGGATCTTGACTGTCTCACGGTTAAGTGATTTACCAACAGAACCGGAGCTCTGATACCAATTGAAGGTGCGTGGAGAAAACACAAGAAGGGGGGGGGGGGTTGAATTGTGTTTTAGATATTTAAAAACTTTTCAAGATATTTTAAATCTATCAGAGTCTTTAAGCACAGCGGAATTGTTCACACAATTAACTTAAGGCTAAGTGAATGATGAAGGAGTAAATGAGAGAGTGAGAGAGAGAAAGACACACAACAATTTATACTGGTTCCCCTCACAAATTGAGAGTACTCCAGTCCCCTTGCTTCCAAGGGAGTTCACTATAATCACTAAGATTACAATCAGATGCTCAAGCACACAAGCATGAGACTTCCTTGCTCAAGTCACACAAGACTTAAGACTTCCTGCTCTAAGTCACACAAGACAGAGAGACTTTCTTGCTCTAAGTCACACAAGACAGAGAGACTTCCTTGCTCTAATCACACAAGATCAGAGACTTCCTTGCTCAAGCACACAAGCTTAAGACTTCCTGCTCTAAGTCAAACAAGACAGAGAGACTTCCTTGCTCCTACACTCAGCAGAAGACTTCTTTGCTCTAATCACTAAGATTGAGACTTACTTGCTTCTACACTAAGCAGAAGACTTACAATTACTCACGCAGGAGTAATACTAACTTCTAAGCTTAAACTTATTACAAACATAATAACTTCAGAGGCTTAAGCTAGTTTCTATTCTCACTTCATTTGAGAGATATTATCTATTACAATTCAAATTCTCACTTTATTCTGAGAGATGTTTTCTAATGAAGATCGTTAGTCATCAATTCTTTCTTTTGCATATTTATATGAGTTGAGAAAGACATTGAGACGTTGGAGAAATTCCCGTTGTAAAATGGACAGCTGTAGTATTTGAATATCCGTTGAGTAAATCCACGTCTTCTTTTGTAGTGAAGCTTCACTTTTACTGTTTGTCCAAAGTACAGTAATAAGGTACAACTAGCTCCTAGAGAGAGTAGGATCACATCCTTTGTGACCATTGTAATTAGTTGTCCTTAGAACAAATCATCAGGCTTGATAAGAGTAGTTGATGTAGCCCTTCTGATGATTTGGGGAATTCCTTTGCTTCTGATGAACCTTTGATAACTTGGAGTCTGATTGGTCTTGAATGAATGGCCTCTGATAGTCCTTCATATTCTATCTTCTGAACG
This sequence comes from Trifolium subterraneum, assembly GCA_951799995.1. Classification (NCBI taxonomy): domain Eukaryota; kingdom Viridiplantae; phylum Streptophyta; class Magnoliopsida; order Fabales; family Fabaceae; genus Trifolium; species Trifolium subterraneum. The sequence goes on from OX637463.1 coordinate 33,998,590, forward strand.
TCTTCATCTTCTGAATAACTCATGACTAGCAGATAGCTTCTGAACTCTTGTAGGCATCTGAACATCTTTGAGCTTCTGAACTTCACTGAGCTTCTGAACTCTGTTTAGCTTCTGACCACGTTGTAGCTTCTGAACTCTTTCAGAGTGTAAAGATTCAGACTTCCATAGGTTTCATCATAGTCTAAATTAAATGTGCTCTTGATATAACGTTGGATTCTCCTGCACACTTAATTTAAACATTAGTAACATCAATTGTCCATTTAATACTTTGTTATCATCAAAACATAAGGGTGTGTACTAACACAAATTTTGTTCCAACATTGTATGTTTTGACTTCTTCGTGTTATTCTGAAATATTTATTCACTGCGTTTTTATTCTGGATGCTTTTATTTCTTTTCTGATTCTTTAAACTTTTTGATAGTTTTTATTTCAATTGAGATTTAATTTTTTATGATCATTTTTATTCTTCAATTGGCTTTCAAAACTTTTTTTTTTAAAAGTTTATTCCATTTAAAAACAGTTTTTCAATTGGTATTTCAAACTCTTGTGTTTCTGTTCATAAAATTGTTTTTTCAAATAAGTTCAATATTTGGTTATTCTTAAAGAATCAAATTTCATAACAAGAGAAGAAACATAATAAGAAAATCAAATTAAACAAGCCAAAGCAATTGAATTTTATTTCATTGAGAACATGGGTTACTGATTACATATAAAAATTCCTAAAGACTATTTTCTGGATGCTTCAAAGGACATATTGTGGCAGCAGGCTTGATATGACCTTTGAAGAGGGGAGTTGGGGTTATCCAACTGTTCGGTCGTCTTCCTTGAAGAGACCTATTCTGATGCATCAGATTGGTTTTCTTCAGGAAAAGACACTAGACCCTCTAGAGCCTTGGATATCAGATTAATTTTCTTCAGGAAGATATGTCTTCAGAAACTCAAACCAGTCAGGGTCCCAAGTTTTTTCTTCAGACTCTGAACTGGGTTTTTCTTTTTCAGACTCTGGCTTTGTTTCTCTTGATTTCTTCGTATGTTTTCTCCTATCTTGACTAACTCTCTTTGAATCTACTTTTTTCTTTTCTGAGCGTTTCATTTTTTCTCTCAATTGCTCTATCACAACCTAAGATTATTCTGTGTGAATAAAATGACTAGGCTTCTCTCCTTTTATAAGCTCATTTCAAACGCCAATGTCATAAATGCGTTCAACCACTTCTGACTTGACTACATTGGACGTTGCAATTGCTATTAATTGCTTATACAACCTTTTTGATAATGACAAAAGGGGGAGAAAGAATAATGATAAATCAATTGTTGGAAGAAGCGAAATTACTTTGCTTTTTAGGGGTTTGTAATGCTTCAGGAAGAGAGTGTAGGAGAGTGGTCAATTTAGTGGCATGGGTTACATGCTTTGTAATGACAATCTGATCTTGAGGATTTCAAAATCTTTGTATTTTTTTTAAGCTCTGAGCTGTTTTGAAAAATATTATATTCTTTTTAAACTCTGAAACTGTATATCATGATAACCTCTGAACCTTGTGTGTGTATACGTTTCTAACACTACAACATTTTGAAGCTTAGGCAACGTTCCCAAACCGTTGCGTAAAGTCAAAAAACGGTTTTGCTTTTTGTTGCGCACTCTATACGGCCGTGGCCGTTGCTATAGGCAACGGTTTTTTGAATTTCGCCCACAGTAACACACAACCGCTGCTTAAACATGTAAAAAGCAACGGTTTGTTGTGATCCAATTGCAACGGTTGTTTTACATTTAGGGACGGTTTTGGATTGTTGCTTAGTTTTATAGGCAACGGTTTCTAACTAATTATCATGGCAACGGTTATATTAATAGGAACGGTTTTTGACATGTTGCATAATCTTGACCAAGCAACGGTTTTATGTTTAATTTTAGGCAACAGGTATTGCATGTTGCTTAATTTTATAGACAACGGTTTCTAACTTACTATTATGGCAACGGTTATAGTAATAGGAACGGTTTTTGGCGTGTTGCATAATCTTGACCAAGCAACGGTTTTACGTTTAATTTTAGACAACTGTTATTTTGTGTTTATTATCTGTTGTTTTTAAATTAATTTATTTTTGGTTAATTTAAATACATTTTTTTATAATAACAATTAATATAATTTTTAAAAAAACAATAAATAGCATAATATGCATTTATGTAAAATAAAAAAAATACTCAATTTTAAAAGCTTAAATAAAATAGATAATATTACTGTATCATTTAATATTCCAAGTTTGGATATCCAAAATATACAGAACTAAACACATGATAGTTTGTTTTAAAAAAATAACCAAAAGTATTAGTTTGTGCATAAACTTGATCGATTATCTTTCATCATCTTCAAGTTCACCTTCCTCAAATGTTGAATCAATTTCCTACATTTAGTAATAAAAAAAACATTAGTCTTAATTTTTTTGAAAGTGCAAACTTTTATTATACGTACACCACCTATGCACAAGTACAAAAGGAATGCACACAATGCTTGCACTATTGTCAACCAGGAAAGAACAAAACCAAATAACACAAACACCAAAACATAAGTAGTCAAGAGAAACACCCTTAACACAATGCCATATCAGTAAAGCAAACAAATCACAAGCCAAGAGTTACACAACACATAGTTCACCAATGTGGAAAAATAATTATTGGATACTTAATATTATTGGATGCTATCCTCATTGAAACTTTTTACATTATGTAGTAGACTCCTAACATTTTTTGAACCATATACAACCTCTGCCCTTATGGCTTATCTATTTTAAGTGGTTTCCAAAAAAGCATACATAATCTGCCTAAGATAACTATACAAACAGAGGGGGAATACATTGTTACCTTTCTTTAACATAATTAGAGTTGGAAAAAATATATTGCAGAATCAACTCTTATAATCGGTACACCAGAATCAATCATTTGTACTATTTTTCAACACAATGAAAAGTGATGGGATGAATATGTTGAAATAACTTGAATGAGGGATAGTACTATTCTTCTTATAATAAGATTTAAATTACCTTCGTAGAATATTTTGCCTCTCAAAATTCTTAGCCATTTACAACATTATATAACTGAACAACCTCAGCATATATGACCATGCATTTTCATAAAATTAGGCTACAACAACAATACACTCTCTATGTATTCAGTTCAATTAAGAGCAGTTCATTTTTGCAGTTGGGTTCATTTTTTAATATTACCTTATCAATATCATGCATGTGCGTTGATGTGGAAGCACCGTTGTCATCCTCCATAGCATTTTCCATAATATTATCCAAAGCTTCATCATCCAAATCAGGATTGGCTTGCTTTAACAAAAGTCTAACTAGCCCTTGTAAGCCATCAAGTTTCTTAGCCATGCGAGTTGTCTCGTTAGAATATTGTCTCTTAATATCAGCAATTTCTTCATGTCTCTTTAACATAGTTGGTGTTACCGTTCTTCCCGAGCAACGCACTCTACCAGGCTTTTCTTTGCCAAATATTGATTTAAAAGTTTCCCCAGCACATTCATTTGAGTCTTGAATGGAATCATGAAGTCTAGTCTAATAAAAAAAAAGGTTAAACATAAGTTCAAGGAAAAAATCAGCACCAAACAATATAACATCTAATGCCTAAATGCAAAGCATTACTATAAAAGTTAAACCAATACACTATTAAACCAAAATTGGCTACACACTAAATACAATATGTGCTGATGTCTATTATATATATATATCTATTGATGTACCAATACACTATGATCTACGTCATAATACTTGTATCTACGCCATTCTAGCTATGATATATCTACGCCATAATACTTGTATTTATTGTTGTACTTACAATAACATTTTGGGTATCTTTATCTACTTCTTTTCCTTTCCGACTTGTGCGGGTTTCACTCACTTAACATGACAAGTGGAACTACTCAATCATATACTAAACTAAGAGTGACCAAACATAACATATGTATTTGTCTAGTTCCAACATAACATATGCAGGAGCCAAGTTCTCTTAATTGACACATATAGATGTGATATTATAAGCCTACTTTGATATTTTTGCTATGAGAAATGCTAGGGATAAACTCTCTGACACACTCCATTGAACACACTCTCAACAATTGGACCACGCCATCTTTATTTTGTAATATGGGGATGGGCAACCGGCTCTTCCTGTTTGAGAATATGCACCGCTTCCTTCGTAATTAATAAAATAAAAATTATAAAAATAAAATAAGGATTCTCATCGTCTTTCCTTTGCTCTGAACAAAAACTACACCCAAGAGAAAATCTTGCGATGAATTATTTGACTTTTTCTTATTGGGAATTCATCACCTCTTATAAGTAAATAATACAAACAAAAGTATTTATTTTCCAATGCTCCTTTGTGATTCTCATAGTCTTTTAGGATTATATGAAAGAAGAAAAAAAGGTACAGTTTTTAATATTAATTTCAATGGATTGAACATTTCTTTTAGGAGACATTCTTGTAAATTTATTGTTCTTGACAAACATCATCCAGAAAATACAAATCATAACTGGATCTAATCTTTCTTTTAAACATGTAAGACTTTGTTTTTTAACCCTTTTAACATTCACCTAGAAAAAAATGAGTGATAGCCTTTCAAATCTTTGAAACGGTCGAGAAAAACATTGGAGGATCTAAAATCATGGGAAGTTGGAATGATGGAGAATCGTCAAGATCTAAAAATCACGGTGAAGGAAAGATGGATCGTGGGTACTGAGCAGTGACTAGTGAGTGTTGTGTGAAGGTTTTTGCACAGTGGTGAAGAATAATAACCGTAAAAAAAACTTGATGAAAAGGTTAACCGGTAAGGGATTAAGAAAGATGGATGACGTGGCCCAATAAGCAAGAGTGTGTTCAAAGGTGTTTGACAAAGAGTGTGATAATAGCACTGCTCTTTTGCTATTGCTGCTATTCACTTTCCAATTCCACTCCTTTTCAGAGACAAATTGGTGGATGGTTGGTGGGTGTTCGGGTTGGTGATAAATTCTAACTATTATAATTCATAATCTAACTTATGATTTGGTTTGGTTTTAAATTAACTAATTTTTTTTTAAAGGAAAAATCATATTATTAGAAGAACCACCAGCACAAGGAGTGCTTAGTGATAAGAGAGTACAGGTACATACAGTCAAAATAGCCCAACATGTTACAAAGGCAATACAACCAAAGGGGATAGGCCAACAAAACCCACCCTAAAGACCTAAAACACAGTGCTTACAAAAACTGATAACCACATTTTATAACCAATCTCTTTCGAAGTTCTAGTTACATCAAGTATAATCATCAAATCATAACATGAAAAACCCACAATTTTTGTTGAATAAGTCTAAATCATCAATTAAAGGGGAAAATTCAGCCCAAGAATTTTAACAGATGAAAACACACAAACCAAAAGATAACCACAAACCAAACCAGTAGATAACCAAAACACACAATTGTTAACAAAAACTGATTTGCAGGTTAACCAAAATCAGAACCAAAATCAATTGGTACCAAAATCATAACCTAATTTCTTCAATAAGGAGAAATCATAGAGGAGTACAGAGATTATAACTTACCTGAGAGAGTCGACCAGTGATTCGAAGAAGAAACTTGAAGACCCACGCGAGAAGCTTGAAGAAAACCAATTCACGCGAGTGATTCAGAGAGGATTTGAGAGAAGCCGCACGCCAAGAGAAAGAGCAATTCACGCCGAGAGAAGCTTGAAGAAGAACAATTCACTAGAAGAAGAACAATCAATTCACGCTACAGAGAAGCTTAACCCTTTTAAAGAAATTTTGTTAAGTCCAAAACTAACCCTTTATCTTTTTACTTTCTTTATCTTATGATTTTGTTTCTATTTTGTTTGGTTTTTTAACTAATCAATAATAACAAAAATAAATAAAAAACTAATCAATAATAACAAGTTGATATTTATTATCAAAAAAAAAAATTAACAAGTTGAATTTTCACTTTCAAATGAGCGGGAGTCCCAAATATTTTTAAGTGGGGACAAATTCCCTGTTAAATTTATTTTATCATTTAATATATTTATAGGAATGGTTTTAACAGTGCGGGCAATTTATATTTATAGAAGCAGTTCTAAACGTGTTGCTTATACATAATTACAGGAATAATTATTCCACCGTTGCTAAAAAAAAAAATAATGGTTGCCAATAATTTGTTATAGGCACGGTTTTTTTACCATTGGTGAGTGAATTGCATACGGTGACAACACCGTTGGTTTTACCAGTTTTAGGGACGGTTTCTTCATTGTTGGTAGGAAAGCAATGCAACATACACAAAACCGCTGCCTATTCCTTGTTATGGGTATGGTTTTTACACGTTGCTTAAAAAACTGTTGCCTAAGCTTAAAAATGTTGTAGTGTAATGCCTCTGATCCTATTATCATTCATTAATTCATTTAGATATTTGTCTAATTCATCTGCCATTTTAAATAAGCGCATAATTTTCAGGAGAATATATTTATTAATTGAAGTTTATTATTCATAGATAGTTTTTGAGTAAGGGTACAACTTTATTCAAAGATTATCACACTATGAAAAGAAGAAACTTACAAACCTTGTTCTCTGCATAGTAAAATATGAATAATTTAAGTCATATAATAAAGTAATTCTTAAACTGATCAAAATTAACTATGGATACAAAATAGGGGGAGCTTACAAACCTAACCCTATGGACTATCAGACTTAGGGGGAGCTTGCAAAACTCAGAAGCCTAATGTCAACATAGTTGAATTCTATCAACAACAATTGTATTTAATACTTATATTTGTCATCATCAAAAAGGGGGAGATTGTTGGAACAAAATGTGTTTTGGTACACACCCTTAGTTTTGATGATAACAAAGTATTAAATGGACAATTGATATTACTAATGTTTAAATTAAGTGTGCAGGAAAATATTAAGTTTATACAAAAGCACACTTGATTTATGCTCTGAAGGAATCTTATGAAAGTCGGAATCATTACACTCTGAAAGAGTTCAAAAGCTAAAACGTGGTCAGAAGCTCAAAAGGGATCAGGATGTCTACAAGAGTAAAGAAGCTTAAGAGAAGTTCAGATGCTCAGAGACATTCAGATGCCTACAAGAGTTCAGAAGCTATTTAGTGTTAGTCGAGAGTTATTCAGAAGATGAAGACGTTCAGAAGCTGAATTACGAAGGACTATTAGAGGCCAAATATTCAAAACCATCAGACTTCAAGATATCAAGGCTCATCAGAAGCAAAGAGAATTCCAATGGTCATCAGAAAGGCTACATCGCCAATTCTTACTAAGCCTGATGATCTCTTTGAGGACAACTAATTACAACGGTTATAAAGGATGTGATCCTATCCTCTTTAGGAGTTAGTTGTACCTTATTACTGTATTTGGACAGACAGTAAAACGTGAGCTTAACTGTGAAGTAGATGTGGCTCTGCTTAGAGTAAATTCAAAAGTTACAGCTTAAGCAATAAGGAATCAACAGCTGTCCATTTACAACGGGATTCTACGTCTCAATATCTTTCCTCACTATATATATATATATATATATATATATATATATATATATATATGTGTGTGAAAGAAAGAAATTGATGACAACTGATCTTCAAATATTTTATCTCTCAGAATTAAGTGAGAACTTGAAAAACTAGCTAAAGCCTATGAAGTTATTATTTTGTAATAGTTTTAAGCTTAGTAGTTAGTATTTACTCCTGTGTGAGTAATTTGGAAAATTCTCTTATCTTTGTGATTTGAGCAAAGAAGTCTCTTATCTTGTGTGATTAGAGCAAGGAAGTCTCTCTGTCTTGTGTGACTTAGAGCAAGGAAGTCTCTTTGTCTTGTGTGACTTAGAGCAAGGAAGTCTCTCTGTCTTGTGTGACTTAGAGCAAGGAAGTCTCATGCTTGTGTGCTTGAGCACTAGGATTGTAATCTTTTGATTATAGTGAAATCCCTTGGAAGTGCAAGGGGATTGGAGTACTCTCGTTTTGTGAGGGGAACCAGTATAAATTATTGTCTCTCTCTCTCTCTCTGTCTCTCTCTTTCTCTCTCACTCTCTCATTTACTCTTCTATCTTTACATTTAGATTCAAGTTGTTTGTGTTGATTATTCCGCTGTGCTTAAAGACTTTGATAGATACTATTATCTGGAAAAGTTTTTAAAAACTTAAAACACAATTCAACCTCCCTTCTTGTGTTTTCTCCCACGCACCTTCAGTATCTTCTTGGGTTATGCTGATAATGTTAAGGGGTATTGCTTGTGGGATCCCACTGCCCGCAAGGTTGTTGTCAGCAGGGATGTAGTCTTTGTAGAAAATGAACTACAAAGTGAGCAGAAAAATGATAGCACTTCCAAAGAAACTGCTATAGTGCAAATGGAAGAAAAATCCAAAGAAAGTGATTCTTCTGAAGCAGAATCAGTGCACGAAGAACAAGATGAGGTCAATGATGGAGATGTTCGTCGATCATCACGTCAGAAGAAGAAACCAACTTGGCACTCAGATTATGTTATGGCAAGCCATGATGCATATTGTCTTCTAAATGAAGAAGGGGAACCGTCAACCTTTCCAGAGGCTTTGAACAGTTCAGATGCTTCTCAATGGATGACAGCAATGCATGAAGAAATGGAAGCCTTACATAGAAACAAGACATGGGATCTTGTTGAACTTCGAAAGGGTCGGAAAGCCATTGGAAATAAATGGGTATACAAGAAGATAAAACGTGATGGCAATGATCAAGTGGAACGGTATCGTGCAAGATTAGTGGTCAAAGGATATGCTCAGAAAGAAGGTATTGACTTCAATGAGATTTTTTCGCCAGTTATTAGACTTACTACTATCAAAGTAGTGTTGGCGATGTGTGCTGCATTTGATTTACATCTTGAACAGCTAGATGTAAAGACTGCTTTTCTTCATGGAGAACTAGAAGAAGAAATTTATATGCTCCAACCGGAAGGATTTAAAGAACAAGGAAAAGAAAACTTTGTTTGCAGGTTGACCAAATCTCTGTACGGTCTAAAGCAGAGATTTGATTCTTTCATAATTAGCCTCGATTACAACAGACTGAGTTCAGACCATTGTACGTACTACAAAAGGTTTGGTGATAATGATTTCATCATTTTGCTGTTGTATGTGGATGACATGTTGCTGGTAGGCCCCAACAAAGATCGGGTCCAAGAATTGAAGGCACAATTGGCTAGGGAGTTTGATATGAAAGACTTGGGACCAGCAAACAAGATTTTAGGGATGCAAATTCACCGAGATAGAAAAGACAGGAAAATTTGGCTTTCTCAAAAGAATTATCTAAGGAAAGTCTTGCGGCGCTTCAACATGCAAGATTGTAAGCCAATCTCTACCCCGCTTTCTGTCAACTTTAAATTATCCTCAAGTATGAGTCCTAGCAATGAAGCGGAGAGGATGGAAATGTCTCGAGTACCGTATGCATCGGCGGTGGGAAGTCTTATGTATGACATGATATGTACAAGACCAGACATTGCACAAGCAGTGAGAGTGGTTAGCCGGTTTATGGCGGATCCGGGTAAAGAGCATTGGAATGCTGTTAAAAGAATCCTGAGATACATTAAAGGAACCTCGGGTGTTGCAATATGTTTCGGAGGATCGGAATTAACTGTCAGGGGTTATGTTGATTCAGATTTTGCAGGCGATCATGATAAGAGAAAATCTACTACTGGTTATGTGTTCACACTTGCAGGAGGAGCAGTAAGTTGGTTGTCCAAGTTACAAACTGTTGTAGCTCTGTCCACGACAGAAGATGAGTACATGGCAGCTACCCAGGCATGCAAGGAAGCTATTTGGATACAAAGGTTAATGGAGGAACTCGGGCACAAGCAGCAAAAGATTATTGTGATAGTCAGAGTGCCTTGCACATTGCAAGAAATCTAGCCTTTCAATCAAGGACGAAGCACATAGGCGTTCAATATCATTTTGTTAGAGAAGTAGTAGAGGACAAAGCCGATCAATGCTGACAAATTTATATGGTGTAGATCCTCGTGTGGCCTATCAGAAACGTAGCAACAAGGAGTTGGCAAGGTAGAGACTTTGAAAGCTCACAAAGATAGCTTTAAGTGGGAGATTGTGAAGGCATGTAAAGCAACTTTGTGCTACAAGTCAAACATTATGGCCACTCATTTTCTCTTGTTCACAATGAAATTTACTGCACAAGTTGAAAATGAGACTTAAATTAAAGGGAAAAAAAAGTTTATAGCGGTGCCATAAATGTAGTGGTTGGGTGTTATAGGTGTTAAGGCTTTTTTACTCCTATAAATACCAAGCCATGATAATGTTTTCATTCATCCCAAAATCATAGAAACACAACAACAAGTGTATGTTCTTGTTGAGAGTGAGAGGAAAAATATAGAGAGAAAATATAGTCTCTTTGTGAGGTTTCTCCTAGTGTTAGTATTCTCCTATATTTAAGAGAGGGTGTAATTATACTCTCCTTGTATTTAGAGAGAGGTCTTGTAATTTCTCCCACTTAGTGAAAGTTCTCTACTTTGCCCCGTGGTTTTCTCCCTTTATTTGTTGAGGGATTTCCACGTAAATATTGTGTGTTCAGTTTCTCTTTTTTCGTCTCTTATTTTAGTTGTGTGGCAATTACTTTTGTTACTCTGGTACCAACATTACAATAGTTATTATCAATATGCTGAATTGATTGAAGAATTATTGTTATAAATTTGTTATATCAATGGGTATTACAATGGAATCATTGTTATCAATTTTTTAATTGATTGAAGAATCATTGTTATCAATTTGCTACTGATGCTCTTGGAAGAATTAAGATAGATCTTTGTATCTGAAATATGGTATATTCAATTTCTCACATTTGCTACTCTGCTGGTTTTTATTGTGTGACAGACATATTTGTTGTACCGGTGTGATGTAATAAGGGGATTGTTTAATTTCAATGTCAAAGCATCGTGAGGAACCATGTACCAAAGCATCAACAATTTCTATAGGCTTGAATTTATACATTTTGAAGAAGAAAGTAGCCTTCTTTATTTTGAGGCGAATATTATAACTCCTACTCTGTATCTTTTGGAGAAGCTCCAACTTTTGTAATGTTCATACAAGTTAATAGATTAATATAATTATACCAAATTGATATTTGATTTATTGTTTTATTTTTAAGAAAATGATTGAGTAGTATCTCAAGTTTGAGAGTAAATTATGTGGAGAAGATGAGTAGATCCCGTGAGAGAGTAAATGTGGAAGCTGATGAGTGTATCCATCCAAATAATAATAAAATGTTTAAAATCTCACTTTTTCATTAACAGGTAACAAGTAAATGATTTAAAGCATATTTTTAAAAACCGGACCGGAGGCATAAACAAGCTGCTCAACATGATGAACCGGTTCAGTAAACGAACCGGAGAAACCCGAATTCCGAATAGAACCGGTCGGTTCTATGGTTCTACCGGTGAACTGGTCTACCCGATATTGAACCGAACCGGTTTTATGGTTGAATGAAAATCTCATAAAAAATTCCAAAATTTCCCTACTATGAATCGAACATAGCACATTGCATATGAGCAAGTTCACATTACCACTTGGACAGGACAACTTATGTTATTAAAAACCATAGCAATTTATATTTAATAGCTTATTTAAAAGATATGGACTATGTCCCATAAATCCTAACTCAACTGACAAAAATGTCAAAATTCTTAGGCCGGACGTCATGACCGGATTCAAACCCGGGATCTCACATTTATATGTGAGTTTAATTTCAGTGGATTACCATTTCATCTAATGACAAAAAAATAAAATAAAATAAAAAACATGGCTATGATATTTATGATATTTAAACCACCTAGATCTTTTTTTTCTTTCTTTCTTTCTAATGATTGAATCTCACATACGTTTATTTTTTTTACACACATGTATGATATATCTATTATATATTGATAAAACACATTAATTTTTTTTTTTTTGGTTATTGTGTTTCTTTATTGTATGAGTTTTTATTAATTTTTTTATAGAATAACTTTTATTAAATTTCATAACTATAAAATTTAAGACACAATTTTTTTTATAGACCTAGTTAATAATTATGCGGTCCTGCCAGTGATCCACCGGTCCAACCAGTGATCCGGTGACCTAATGCTTTTACCGGCTCGATCACCCGTCCGGATTTTAAAACATTGATTTAAAGAGAGGTGGTGATGTGGTCCAATAGATGATAGTGTGTTGAAAGAAGAGTGTTAATGATTTTGACCATAACATTACTCTTCATTGGAAACACATTAGTATTGCATTGAAGAAAGAACAAGAATGATCAAACTCATGGGAATTGTTTGGCCGACAGCAAGGGCATGAGAAAGGGTTTCAACTAGGGAATGAGAAAAGAAGATAGTCCTCATGGTAGATCAATTAATAATTAATTAGCACCATTAGATTAAAACATAATGAAGGGTGGTGACTTGGAGTCAATATATCCTTCCTCTTACATTAATGTTGTTATTTTAAAAATATTTATGAAATTTCAAAATTTTATTATATTATTTTTATGGTAGATAGACGAAATGACAAAGCCACATTATAAAGTCACACATGCAAAGTGAGGGAGTGAAGTTCGAACCTCAATCATGACATTTGGTCTAACAATTTTGACATTTTTACATGTTGAGTTATTATATCATTTTTATAGTGGATATATTTGTGATATGTATTTCATTTTTATTTTATTTATCAAAAGTTAATTGAATCAGCATGTTTTCCGAGATCATAGAATATAATAAAGCAAGATGAGTTCTTTGGCAAGTTTGTCATTTGTCATTTATTGGGAGAGTTTAAATTTTTTAACCTTTCTATTAATAGTAATTATTCTATAATAATTATTTGTTTTTTTGCAATCAATATTATTTGTTAAAATTGAAGTAGCAAAGTTTTTCACAAGAAAGGGGGGTTTGAATTGTGAACCTTTAAAATATTGTCTATAAAAATTATCAACCACAATATACTAAAGAATATTATTAGATTGTTAGTTAAATCAAATATTCAAAAAGTGTTGCAGACTGGAGAACGATCTCCCAACACTCTCTGACAGTATATAGAAGTGATAACTTGTGATTTGTGTGATGAGTGTTTGCGCAAATTAAATCAGAGTAAGGGAAGAGAATACACACAAACAATTTATCCTGGTTCACCCAAAATACTTGGGCTAGTCCAGTCCCCACACTCCTTGTGAGATTGTCCACTAAGAGATGCTAATAATCTCAAGTTACACTTCCTTTGATCTGGATCCAAGACCAACAATTCTTCTAAGCCCTACAAGCTTAATCTACCTCAGTCACACTGACTATGAAGGTGTCACTCAATTAGTAGTTACGTACTAACTTGAGCCAAAGTTACAATGATGGAAGATTTGATTATCAAAGCCTATTCACTCAATACACTATGAGAAGCTTTGAAGATGGATGGAAAAACTCTCAAAACACTCAATGGATATCTGATCCTAGATATATGAATTACAAATCTGAGTGAGAGAGAAAAAGAAGAGCTCTTGATAAAAACTTTTATCACAAAAACAAGTGTTGAAGTTGTAGTGAAAACTCTTCCTCTTCAAAGTTGCCAATGACCTCTATATATAGATGAATGATGATCAGGGAGTCTTGGCCACGAAGTATATCCGTTAGAAGCTTGAAAATAACGGCTAGTAGCTCTGCATAATGACAGCTCATGTATTTTGAAGAAAACTGATCAGTCTGAGATTGATCTCCAAAGTTTCTTCTTCTGACTTTTGAAAGAGGAGCGTGTGATGAGCTGTTGTTGAGCTGTAATGTTGTTGTATGTTGCTTAACAAGCAAGTATAACCGTTGTGCAGCTTTAGGATAACCTTTGAACAGCTGTATGCAAGCTGGTGTAACTCTAAGTGAATGTTTTCTCTTTCCAGCATTGGTCTGAGACCGTTCTCCAAATTCTGGGCGTGAATGAATTTCTTCCCTATGATGCAAAGAAGCTACAGCACGTAAAAGCCAGCTGTTTATGGATAGAATCAGCAGCTGGAGGTTGTACTTGATGTTCCAAGATGTCCTTGTTGCAAGTACAAGTGTCATAGAGAAAGAGAAACAACATTGGAGAATGTTCTTTCTTTATTCCTTTTAAGTACAAGTCAAATTCAAGACTAGGTTGTGCTGTCTAATTTTCCACGGTCCATACACAGTCAGTTCCATCAATTATGTATAAACATATCCTTGTGTCATATGGTTAATTTTCACATGTTCAAACATAGAACTTGGTAAAAATAGTAAGTTCTCTATTCATGAGAGAATTCTTTGCCTTAAATGAGCTCTTGGACTGTAGAGATTTTGTGAGTTAAGCCCAAGATAAAAGTGATCATTTGTCTTGTACATGGTTGACTTATCCATAAGTCTTTTTGCCTTGATTGTGTGAAAATGATGTTGCGCAGGTTTCAGAGATCAATCTGAGACCGTTCTCGAAGCTTTTGTTTTTATCAAAATAAAAACATGATATTTGATCTAATTGCTCAATTGTTCCTAACTTAATTAAAACACTCAAGAGCACTTGTTAGATACCAAAAAGATTAGAATTACACTTAAAAATAATTTAAGAGGTTTGTTATCTTTAAAACATCAAATTGGGATTTTGCCTCAACAATCTCCCCCTTTTTGATGATGACAAACTTCTTGAATTATGTTTTGAGATGGAATTCTAATTTTAATCAAAATACAAAAGTACTTGAAATAAATTTTCTAGTGTTTTTAATTTCTAAGCTCCCCCTCAATTCAAGCATTCAATTTTCAAAATGATCATGCTTATGACTTAAAACAATTGAGTATCATGAATATGATTTGAATCAAGCAACATTCATTAATCATTAATCTCACATAAGTGAGCATCCAAACACAGTTTACAGCCCATGATTAATATAAAATGATTCAAACATGCAACAAAAAACAGATTAAACAAACAAATCCTGATTTAGACAACAAATACATAGTAGGAGAAGTTCATATGACATCAAAAGAAACTTCCCAAAATATCTAATCACTAAACATGATCATTAAAAACAGAGTTCATAAAATTCAAAACAAGATTATCAAATATCCAGAGCATGCATCAGACAGACTTGTATTTCAAAACATCATTGAGCTCCCCCTTGATTTATCAATTCATTCTCCCCCTTTGTCATCATTGAAAAGGGTTGTTCCAGGAGCAATGTACAAGCAAAGTTTATCATTCAGTAGCTCCATCAGGAGCAGGTGAAGTGGTAGGATTCTCATCATCATTAATTTTATCATTCTGAGCAGGAAAGGGATCAAATTGTGGTATTTCAATTTCAGGAGGTGGAGAAATATGGAGTTGGGGACAAACAACAGTAGTAAACCAATTTCTCAAAGTCTTGGATTCCAGAATTAAATGATCCATAATGGAGTGTTGAACAGTCATACCCTTAATCACAATATCCAAATATTTTCTCATTTGTTCCATGTCAGTTTCAAGTCTAAAGCGTTTGGTGGGCCTTGAAGGGCCAGGAAAGTCAAAGTTGACATTTCCCTCAAACACTAACTGTTGAGTTCCAGCATTAGCAGCATTTACTGAAGAGCAAAAGGAATCAAATGTAGCAAATGATGATGGTATGGATGGTAATGTACTATCAGTATGATTTGGGATAGGCATGGTGGAAATATCTGGAGTATCAGATGTGAGAATGTTTCTTATAAACTCAGAAGTGCAAAAGGAAGAGAGACTTCCTTGGCTTGAGGTCATTAATGGTGAAAACATAGTGGTGTTTGGTGGAACAGGCATAGGCTTAAAGCCTTGAAGAGTAGTAGCAACAGTGTTTGCAAGTTTCTCACTTTAAGTGGTGGGATCAGCATCACCACTGATTTGAGTATTTCCATCAGTCTGGAGAACGTTCTCCAAACGGTCTCTAGAAGCATCAGCAAGCACATTTAAATTTGATTTTTCAAACACTTCTCTTTTTCTCTTAACCCCAACATCAGCAACAGGGGATTCAACTTCTTTCTTCATATGACTCACATTTTTCAAACTAAAAGTGTAATAGTGATTTTCAAAGGGTGTGTCATTCATGTCAGCATAATAAAGCCTAAAAATTCTTGTCAAAAGCATGGCATATGGTAGGGCAATTTTCTTAAAACCAGATGTGGCAGCATGAATCATGTGGTGAAGGATAATGTATGGGAGGTTTAGTTTAACTCCTTTAGCCATGTGATACATCATGAGTAGGTCAAGATCAGTTACCTTATCTTTGCTTCCAGTGCGAGGGAAAAAGGATTGTTGACACATGTTGTGGAGTAGCTTGTACTCAGTCTTCAACATGGATGATGGAGGTGCATTCTTCTTGGCTCATTCTTCAGTGAACATCTTTTTCTTGAGATCTTCCTTATTAATCTTGACTTGGTCATACCAGTCATTGCCATAAACTTCCAGCCCTTCACTTTTGATTCCAATCACGCTTCCAATCACATAAGGATCCACCACTAGTTCAACATCCTTGATGTTTGATGTGATCAAGTCTTTTTCAGGAAAAACCTTGGCATTGAAGTAAAAAGCTTGGACCAATAGAGGGTAAACAGTTTCTTTGATGTGAAAGAAACTTTTCCATTCAAAAGGTTCCACAAATTTGACTAAATCAACTCCTCCAATTGATAATTCAGCAAAATTATACATCCTTGATACTGCTACAGGTTTGGTCTTCCAATACTTGTCAAAAATCTCTTCATCTTCAGGTTGAATGAGTGGACCAGGCAACAATTTCTCCTTTGATTTCTTCACATTAATCTTCTTCTTTGTTCGTGGTGCCTTGACTGCAGTTTAAACCTCCTTTTTCTTTGGAGTTGGAGTTTTCTTGGGCTTGACAGGTTCAGATTTTGTAGATGTAACAGGCTCAAGTTCAAATTCATCAATTTCTTTTTCCAAGAGATCAATCGCAGAGTCAGATTGATCCAAAACATGAACTGTGGTGTCCACCACAGGTTTCTTACCAGCACCAGACATTATTCTTGATGATCTTCTGATTTTAGAGGAATCAAAAGACTTGGATTTCTTTATTTTGACCAAAATAGGTGGAGAGTCCTTTGGACTTGGTATAGTAGCAGTTGGAGATGGAGAGTCATCCTCATTTGTTGGTTTTGGAGATTGCTTTGGTGAATCAACAGGTGATGGACTTGGTGGTTGATTTTGAGTGAGGTTGATGGGGGAATTTTCTGGAGATTCAGATTGTGAGGGTTGGAAAACAGTGTTTGGAGATTTTGGGGGATTTTCTGTAGTGGTTTGCATGTGTGTGATAACTAGTGTAGATTGAATTTCAGGAGAGGCTTCGCGTTCTGAGACTGATTTAAAGAATTCAGAATCTGTTTCAAATGAAGATGAGGATGATGATTTTGGTGTAGGTGGTTTTGGAGGTGATGAAGAACGTGGTGGTGAAGCTGAAACTGAGGGGTTTTTGGTTCTAGGAACCTTTCTACCACCAGCATTTTTGGTTCGAGCCATTTTTGTAGATCTGAGTTTGATTTTGGTTGATGGAAGTTGAGAGATTTTCAGAGATTATAAAAAAGAAAACTGAAAACTTGGGGAAGAGGGAGAAGATAGAGTATGTACTTTGTGAATAGTGAAAAAATGTACTTTGGTATTGCCAAAAGCGTGGGAAGGAGAGAGAGAGAGAGAGAGAGAGTGAATTGAAACCGTTAACCAATGAGGAGAGTGAGAGAAAAGCCCAAATCAATTTTGCCATAAAAGCTTTGTCTCATAGCCCAATTAAAAAAAAGTTAACATATTTTGTCATGCTTCAGCACAGATTTAGAGAACGTTCTCAGAACGGTCTCCCAGATACAAAAATAAGCATACATCAAGTAGGATTGGGATTTTTGATGATTTTCAATTTTTCTTTGATAAAATTAAAACGATCCTCAACCAATGATTTAGTAAAAATATCAGCAAGCTGATTTTCAGTATAAAAAAAAACTAATTCCACATCCTTTTTGTTAACATGATCTCTAATAAAATGATGCTTGATTTCAATATGTTTTGATCTTGAATGCTGAATAGGGTTTTTAGACAAATTAATAGCACTAGTGTTATCACATAAAATTTTGATACATGTGTACCTTAGTGAGAAATCCTCAAGTTGATTTTTGATCCAGATGACTTGGGAACAACAGTTTGATGCAGCAACATATTCTGCTTCAGTGGTTGAAAGTGCAATGGTGTTTTGTTTTCTACAACACCAACTTACCAATGCTTCTCCAAGGAATTGACATGGTCCACTTGTGCTTTTTCTTTCAATTTTATCCCCAGCATAGTCAGCATCACAATATGCTTGTAAATCAAAGTGTGATCCCTTTTTGTACCATAATCCTACATCAGGTGTTCTAACCAAGTATCTAAAAATTCTTTTGACTGCAATCAAGTGTGATTCTTTTGGAGATGTTTGAAATCTAGCATAAAGACCAACTGCAAACACTATGTCAGGTTTGCTAGCAGTTAAATAGAGGAGAGATCCAATCATTCCTCTATACTCTTTTTCAGAACATCTTTTCCTTTTTCATCTTTGTCCAAACTTGTAGATGGATGCTTTGGAGTTGACATTATCTTGGCTTCATTCATCTTGTATTTCTTGAGAAGATCATTTACATATTTTTCTTGACTGATAAAAATTTCATCTTCTTGTTGCTTGATTTGCAAGCCAAGAAAGAAACCAAGTTCTCCCATCATGCTCATCTCAAATTCACTTTGCATAAGGTTAGAAAAATTTTCACACATTTTTTCATTAGTAGCACCAAAGATAATATCATCAACATACACTTGTACAATAAGTAAATTATGCTTATCATTCTTTGTAAAAAGTGTAGTATCAATTTTTCCTCTAGAAAAACCATTTTCAAGTAAGAAAGTACTTAATCTGTCATACCAAGCTCTTGGGGCTTGTTTAAGTCCATAAAGAGCTTTGGTAAGTTTATAAACAAGATTTGGTTTATGCTTATCAACAAAACCAGGAGGTTGATGCACATAAACTTCCTCATTTAAAAATCCATTTAAAAAAACACTTTTTACATCCATTTGAAAAAGTTTGATACACTTATGTGATGCATATGCAAGCAATATTCTAATAGCTTATAACCTGGCTACAGGAGCAAAGGTTTCATCATAATCAATTCCTTCTTGTTGATTATAACCTTGTGCTACAAGTCTTGCCTTATTTCTGACAACCTTACCATTTTCATCAAGTTTGTTTCTAAAGACCCATCTTGTTCCAATAATTGAATGATCTTTTGGAAATGGTACCAAATTCCAAACTTCATTCTTCTCAAATTGATGTAGTTCTTCTTTCATAGCCTTAATCCAGGATTCATCAATGATTGCTTCATTTATGGATCTTGGCTCAATTTGCGAGATCAATCCCAGATTGGTCTCTACATCCTGCAAGGCTTTTCTGGTTCTTACACCATCTTCAGTATTACCAATTATTTGATCAGGAGGATGATAGCCAACAATTCTCCAGGTCTTTGGTGGTCCTTGAGATGTAATATTTTCATTTGAATCATGATTTTGTGCAATGATTGGCTCATCTTCTTCATCATCAGTGGTGTGCACAGTTGGTTGATCTTCAAATTCATCAAATTTTACATGCATGCTTTCCTCCAAAGTTTGAGTTCTCAGATTGTAAATTTTATATGCTTTTGAGGTCAGAGAGTATCCTAAGAATATTCCCTTGTCTGACTTTGAATCAAACTTACCCAAATTGTCTTTGATATTCAAAATGTAACAAAAACATCCAAATATATGAAAGTAAGAAATACTAGGTTTTCTGCCTTTCCAAAGTTCATAAGGTGTTTTGTTTAAAACTTTTCTAATGGTGACTCTGTTTAAAATATAGCAAGAGGTGTTAATTGCCTCAGCCCAAAAATATTTTTCAACATTTGATTCATGAATCATTGTTCTTGCCATTTCTTGCAAAGTTCTATTTTTCCTTTCAACAACTCCATTTTGTTGGGGAGTTCTTGGACAAGAAAAATTATGAGAGATTCCATTATTATCAAGAAATGATTCAAAGAGAGAGTTTTCAAATTCTCCTCCATGATCACTTCTTATAGAGATAATATTGACACCTTTCTCATTTTGAACTCTCAAGCAAAAAGTTTTAAAAGCTTCTAAAGAGTCATCTTTATGTTTTAAAAATAGCACCCAAGTGAATCTTGAAAAATCATCTACTATGACAAAGCCATAATTTTTGCCACCAAGACTTGTAGTTTTGACAAGTCCAAATAAGTCTATGTGAAGTAACTCAAGAGGTCTTTTTGTGGAAATAAATTCTTTTGGTTTAAAACTGCTTTTAAATTGTTTCCCTCTTGTGCATGATTCACATACTTTATCTAGATCAAAACTAATCTTAGGCAAACCTCTAACTAGATCAAGTTTGGAAACTTTTGACATAATCATCATACTTACATGACCAGCCCTCTTCTGCCAAATCCATTTGTCTTTTTCAAGTGAGACAAAGCATGATTCAGGAGGTAAATTATCAAAGAGATGTTCAATTTTTTGACAAGATGAACAAGGATCAAGTGTTACCTCTTCTGCATTTGAGTGTGTCATGAGACATACTTTTGCTTCTTGTTCTTCATCTTCTGATTGTGCTTCTTCTAGATCATCCCAAGTAGCCATCATGGATTTCTTTTTTAAGAAAGGCTTCTTCTGTTTGTTCTTTGGACAATCATTAGTGACCAAATTGATTGCATCCATAACATTGTATTTTGCTTATATCCACTTCTGGTTTAGCTTCATTCCTTTTGGGTTGAAAGTTCTTCTTGAGTTGATTTCTCCTTGTCATCAATCTCTGAATTCTTCTTGATAGGAATGCTAATTCTTCTTCATCATCTTCTTGAAGTGATTCTTCATTCTCACAAAGTGTTTCATCTTTCTAAGAACATTTTCCAGATTGAGTTTCTAGAGCAATCATCTTCTTTTTAGGTTTATCCTCTTGAAGAATAGATTCATGAGCTTTTAATGATCCAATAAGATCTTCTAGTGATACTTTAGTGAGATATTTTGCCACTGTGATTGTAACACCCCGTATTCCCAACAAGATAAATCATACATATAAATCAGAGTGTTCAACGTATACGGAATGCTACACTTCGTAAAATGCATAAGTAATAGAGTAAATTTTTCTATTAATGAATCAAACATCAACTGATAACATTTTTAATAATTTCGCAACGGAAATAGTATTCATAATTCTGTTCAACCAAAATATGGCTCTAAGGCCTCAACGTGTTCAACATTAATACAAAAATCCAACTAAATTATTTCAACATGAAATCTCAAGGAAAAATACGTAACAAGGACAATCCAACAATAAAACCCGCCCCGTTACGTATCAGAGCATCCTAAGACCATGAGAGAGTCAACTCACAACTGCAGCTAGTCCTGAATATCTGCACTTGCCCACAAGGCGGCAATTCCAACAGAAGGGTGAGATACATATACAATAATAATAAGGATATCGTTCATCAACATAAAATTAATAACTTAAAACATCATAAACGTCAACATATTATTTCATTATTTAACTGCACAACTTTCGATGTAACTCATTAATTCTATCACAACTCGACAACACGACAAGGCTTCGACGACTTAGATATCATGACTCCAACTTAGACAACCTAGACGACTTGACTATGCAGCATGCATGTGGTACCAATCAGGGCATCAAGCCCCCAACAAATTTTGAGCGTAGGCTCACAGGGCATCAAGCCCCCAACGGGTTTTGAGCGTAGGCTCACAGGGCATCAAGCCCCCAACGGGTTTGAGCATAAGCTCACAGGGCATCAAGCCCCCAACTTTAGTGCAAATGTGGACTCTGTAAAATGCCATGACAACCAGCAACTTAATCCACTTAGACAACTTCTTACAACTCATATGACCTTGACACGACGACAAGGACTCTACTTCACAACATCCTAATACATCATCCAACTTCATAAATTCATATAAAATTATTCACAAGGATTTTTTGTGTCAAACCAAAGCCATTCGATAGCTAACATCTGTATCTACATCTTTCGTGTTTACACATAAGACCAATTATATACCGATTAATACCAGTTTTAATCGCAAAGTCAGGTACATAAGCAGAAGTTTCACTGTGACCTACGTGTAGTAATTTGATGATAACTTAAGTTCCAAACATAATCTGGAAGTCACACCAAAGCCATTAGAAAGCTAACATCTTTATCTACAACTTTCGTGTTTGCCCCTAAGACCAATTACTTACCTATTAATACCAGTTTTAATCGCAAAGTCAGGTACATAAGCAGAAGTTTCACTGTGACCTACGTGTAGTAATTTGACGATAACTTAAGTTCCAAACATAATCTGGAAGTCACACCAAAGCCATTAGAAAGCTAACATCTTTATCTACAACTTTCGTGTTTGCCCCTAAGACCAATTACTTACCTATTAATACCAGTTTAATCGCAAAGTCAGGTACATAAGCAGAAGTTTCACTGTGACCTACGTGTAGTAATTTGACGATAACTTAAGTTCCAAACATAATCTGGAAGTCACACCAAAGCCATTAGAAAGCTAACATCTTTATCTACAACTTTCGTGTTTGCATATAAGACCAATTATGTACCGATTAATACCAGTTTTTATTTTAAATTTGGGTACAGATATGCAATTTCACTAAAATTCACTGTTCATAATAATCTAATCACTTTCTAATAACAACCATTTTTCATATAATCTCCTTAGACTCTCTTAGTTTTTAGAAATCAAACACCCAATATTACTAATCATCTAACAACAGTTATTCTAACATGATTCAGGGCTTCTTATTCCATTATTAATCAAATTCATAGTTAACATAGTTTTCCCAATTTTCATCAATTATCATGCTAAATCAATTTTCTGAACTACATGCTTAGAATTAAAGTAGAAGTTCCCACCCTTACCTTAGTTTTGATGAGCGAATAACTCTACAGCTGCTCTTGATTCTCTAAGCCTCTTCTCTCTTGGTGCTTCTCCCTTTTTCTCCAAAACCCTTCTTTTCTTTGTTTTACGTGAAAAGTGTTTTCTTTTCTCTAACTTCTATTTCTTAACCTCCCACTTCACCTCCCACTTCCTTATTTAATTCCTACTAATTCCACTTAATACTATTATTTCCATTTAATTCTAATTTCAACCCCTTAACTCTACTTATTCCCTTCACTACTCATCTCCTTACAATTAATTAAAATAAAGCCATTCAAATAAAAATACATCACATACATATAATAAATTAAGTAAATAGACTCTATATTTAATAAAATAAATAAAAGCAACTAGGGCGTTACAACTCTCCCCAACTTTAAGAATTTTCGTCCTCGAAAATATACCTCAAGCAAACAACTCTGGATACGACTCCAGCATCTTACTCTCCAATTCCCACGTTAAGCTTTCGCCAGATGCTCCTCCCCAAACAACTTTCACCAAAGGTATCTCTTTGCCTCGCAACCTTTTCACCTCGCGACTTTCAATCCTCACTGGTATGGTCTCAACCGTAAGATTGTCTCTGACTTGGACATCATCTCTTGGAATCACATGCGATGGATCCGCAACATACTTCTGAAGTTGCGACACATGAAACACGTCATGCAAGTTCGAAAGATGCGGTGGTAGTCCCACTCGATATGCCACCGTTCCTATCCTCTCTGATATCTGATATGGACCAATGAATCTCGGAGTCAGTTTCTTTGACTTCAACGCACGACCAACACCTGTCATCGGCGTGACTCTCAAAAACACATGATCACCTTCTTGGAACTCGAGATCTTTTCTTCTCTTGTCATGATAACTCTTTTGCCGACTCTGCGACGCTTTCATCTTCTCTTGTATCAATTTGACCTTCTCCGTAGTTTGCTGAACAATCTCGGGTCCCAAAACTGTACTCTCACCCGTCTCAAACCAACACAAAGGAGTTCTGCACCTCCTACCATACAATGCCTCGAACGGTGCCATTCCAATGCTAGAATGGTAACTGTTGTTGTACGTGAACTCTATCAATGGAAGGTGACTATCCCAAGTTCCACCTTGCTCAAGCACACATACTCTCAACAAATCCTCAAGCGATTGAATCGTCCTTTCCGACTGACCATCTGTTTGCGGATGATAAGCCGAACTCAACCTCAACTTAGAACCCAAAGCCTCTTGCAAACTCTCCCAAAGTCTAGAAGTGAACCTTGGATCCCTATCTGACACAATGCTCGACGGAACACCATGTAACTTCACAATATCCCGAATATAAATCTCCGCCAACTGCGACACAGGAAAACTGATATTAATCGGGAGAAAATGCGCAGACTTCGTCAATCTATCCACAATCACCCAAATAGCATCATTCCCTCTACGAGTATTAGGTAAACTTGTCACAAAGTCCATGGAAATACTATCCCATTTCCACTCCGGCACATCTAATGATGTCAATAACCCAGCAGGTTTCTGATGTTCAATTTTTGACTTCTGACATGTCAAACAAGAGTACACAAATTGTGCCACATCACGTTTCAAACCTGACCACCAAAACAGCTTCTTAAGATCGTTGTACATCTTTGTAGCTCCCGGATGAATACTCAAACTACTTCGATGACTTTCCTCAAGAATCAACTTCTTAATCTCATCATTATCAGGAATGCAGATTCTGTCTCTAAACCTTAACACACCTTGCTCATCAACTCTAAAATCATTATCCTCCGACAGATTTCCACCAACCAAAAGATCCACAAATTTTACATCTGCTTTCTGCGCTTCCTTGATACTACTCAAGAATTCACTGTTAATCTTCAACATACCCAACATCACACTCTGAGGTGTCAATTCACAAACCAAACTCATGTCTCTAAACTGTTCAAGCAACTCAAATTCTTTAACCATCAAAGCAGACATATGAAGAGTTTTCCTGCTCAAAGCATCAGCAACAACATTAGCTTTACCTGGATGATAATTCAGCCCAAAGTCATAATCTTTCAACAGTTCCAGCCATCTTCGCTGCCTCATATTCAGTTCCTTCTGATCAAATAAGTACTTCAGACTCTTATGATCACTAAACACCTCGAACCGCGACCCGTACAGATAGTGCCTCCATATCTTCAACACAAAGACCACAGCAGCCAACTCAAGATCATGAGTAGGATAGTTCCGCTCATGAATTCTCAACTGTCTAGATGCATAAGCCACTACCTTGCCATCTTGTATAAGTACACCTCCTAATCCTAACTTAGACGCATCACAATATACCACAAAAGGTTCATCTGACTTCGGCAAAATCAAGATCGGAGTTGTCGTCAAACGCCGCTTCAACTCATTAAAACTGTTTTCACATTGAGCATCCCACACAAAAGCTTTACCTTTACAAGTCAACTGAGTAAACGGAAGTGCAATCTTCGAAAATCCTTCTATGAACCTACGGTAGTAACCAGCCAAGCCTAGAAAACTTCTAATCTCAGTCACCGACTTAGGAGTCTCCCATTGCGATACTGCTTCCACTTTAGACGGATCAACTGCAATACCATTACTTGAAATGATATGGCCAAGAAAACTCACTTCTTTCAACTAGAATTCACATTTGGATAACTTGGCATACAACTTCTTATCCTTCAGCACCTGCAAAACAATTCTCAAATGCTCGGCGTGTTCTTCCTCAGACTTCGAATAGATCAAGATGTCATCAATAAAGACAACCACAAAGCGATCCAGATAATCATGAAAAATGCGATTCATGTACTCCATAAACACACCCGGCGCATTAGTAACACCGAAAGGCATCACTGAATATTCGTAATGTCCATATCGTGTCCTAAAGGCCGTCTTCTGCATGTCTTCATCCTTCACCTTAATCTGGTGATAACCCGATCTCAGATCAATCTTGCTAAATACTTGTGCACCCACTAACTGATCCATCAGATCATCAATTCTGGGAAGTGGATACCTGTTCTTGATCGTGACTTTGTTCAACTGGCGGTAGTCTATGCACAATCTCATACTACCATCCTTCTTCTTAACCAACAGAACCGGCGCACCCCAAGGAGATACGCTTGGTCTCACAAACTTCTTATCCAACAAGTCTTCCAGCTGCTTTTTCAACTCTGCCAACTCTGATTCTGACATACGATAAGGAGCCATCGACACCGGCTTCGTACCCGAAACAAGATCAATGGAAAATTCTACTTCTCTCTCTGGCGGCACATCTGGAATTTCATCAGGAAAAACCTCTGGAAATTCATTCACAACTTGCAACTGATCGATCACTGCTTGATTTTCAACAGACATATAAGCCATCAAAGAAAACATCAACATTCCATCTCGCTCTAACTGCTTCAGTTGCTTTGTACTCAAAAACTCCGCCTCACTCTCTTCTTCAGCAGAAGGAAAATGTACCGTCTTGCTAAAACAATTGAGGTGAACGTGATTATACTCTAACCA
Organism: Trifolium subterraneum; assembly: GCA_951799995.1. NCBI lineage: Eukaryota > Viridiplantae > Streptophyta > Magnoliopsida > Fabales > Fabaceae > Trifolium > Trifolium subterraneum. The sequence continues at coordinate 34,025,060 of OX637463.1, forward strand.
ATTCATACCAAGAATTACATCCATTCCTTCTAAAGGCAGACAAACAAGATCAACCTCAAAGTCCCGACCAAACATAGACAAAGGACACTTCTGACATATTAGAGAAGTAGTCACCGAACCCTTAGCTGGAGTTTCTATGACCATCTCTCCATTCATATATGACAATACAAGACCCAACTTATATGCACATTCGGAAGCAATAAAACAATGCGTCGCACCAGTGTCAATAATAGCAATTAAAGGAGTATTATTAATGAAACATGTACCTCTGATCAGACGATCCTCAGTCAATGTCTGAGTGCCAGCTAAAGCAAACACCTTCCCACTAGCCTGGGGCTTCTTAGGTTTCTTGCACTGTGAACTAATGTGACCCTCTTCATTACAATTGAAGCACACAACATCAGTATGCTTGCACTCGGTGATAATGTGACCCTTCTTCCCACAACGGAAGCATCTCTTCTCATCATTGTTGCATGCATTGCTTTTGTGTCCTTTCTCACCACACTTAAAACAGACAATCTCCGCAGGAGCACTTCTCGCATCTACATTTCTACCAGCTGGCTTCTTACCATCATTAGCTCTTTGTTTTCCTTTGTCCGCAGGAGCACTGTAAGGCTTAGGACGACTCTGCTGACTCCTTCCTCTTCGCTCATTCATTACCTTGTAATGAGCCTTAGTATCCTCTTCATAGATTCTGCAGCTACTGACCAACTCTGAGAAATGTCGGATCTTCTAATAACCGATAGCTCTCTTGATCTCAGCACGTAAACCATTCTCAAACTTGATACACTTGGAGAACTCAGCTGTCTCTGCAGTGTAGTGGGGGTAGAACTTAGCCAACTCCACGAACTTGGCAGCATACTCTGCGACAGACATGTCACCCTGTTTCAACTCCAGAAATTCTATTTCTTTCTTACCTCGGACATCTTCTGGGAAGTAACTCCTCAAGAACTCTCTACTGAAAACAGCCCAGGTGACAACTTCACCTCCATCCTCTAATGTCGGGCGAGTACTTACCCACCAGTCGTCAGCCTCTTCTGCTAACATATGAGCACCAAAGCGCACCTTCTGTGCATCTGTGCACTCCATAACCCTAAATATCCGTTCAATCTCTTTCAACCACTTCATTGCTCCATCGGGATCATACCTACCCGTGAAGGTGGGAGGATGATTCCTCAGGAACGTCTCCAGCTTACGGACTCCATCATCAACAACAACGCCAGCCCCAACAACATGTGGCTGTCCTATAGCTTGCGCCACAGATTGTAACGCAGCAGCTATCGCGGTATCATTTCTTCCTCTTCCAGCCATCTCTTAGCAAAATTCTACAACCAAGAACAACATATAAGCAACAAAACAAACGACAAAATAGTCGTCACTCGACACAACTGACTCCACTACTTGGCCGGACAGACCGACCTGCTCTGATACCAATTGAAACACCCCGTATTCCCAACAAGATAAATCATACATATAAATCAGAGTGTTCAACGTATACGGAATGCTACACTTCGTAAAATGCATAAGTAATAGAGTAAATTTTTCTATTAATGAATCAAACATCAACTGATAACATTTTTAATAATTTCGCAACGGAAATAGTATTCATAATTCTGTTCAACCAAAATATGGCTCTAAGGCCTCAACGTGTTCAACATTAATACAAAAATCCAACTAAATTATTTCAACATGAAATCTCAAGGAAAAATACGTAACAAGGACAATCCAACAATAAAACCCGCCCCGTTACGTATCAGAGCATCCTAAGACCATGAGAGAGTCAACTCACAACTGCAGCTAGTCCTGAATATCTGCACTTGCCCACAAGGCGGCAATTCCAACAGAAGGGTGAGATACATATACAATAATAATAAGGATATCGTTCATCAACATAAAATTAATAACTTAAAACATCATAAACGTCAACATATTATTTCATTATTTAACTGCACAACTTTCGATGTAACTCATTAATTCTATCACAACTCGACAACACGACAAGGCTTCGACGACTTAGATATCATGACTCCAACTTAGACAACCTAGACGACTTGACTATGCAGCATGCATGTGGTACCAATCAGGGCATCAAGCCCCCAACAAATTTTGAGCGTAGGCTCACAGGGCATCAAGCCCCCAACGGGTTTTGAGCGTAGGCTCACAGGGCATCAAGCCCCCAACGGGTTTGAGCATAAGCTCACAGGGCATCAAGCCCCCAACTTTAGTGCAAATGTGGACTCTGTAAAATGCCATGACAACCAGCAACTTAATCCACTTAGACAACTTCTTACAACTCATATGACCTTGACACGACGACAAGGACTCTACTTCACAACATCCTAATACATCATCCAACTTCATAAATTCATATAAAATTATTCACAAGGAGTTTTTGTGTCAAACCAAAGCCATTCGATAGCTAACATCTGTATCTACATCTTTCGTGTTTACACATAAGACCAATTATATACCGATTAATACCAGTTTTAATCGCAAAGTCAGGTACATAAGCAGAAGTTTCACTGTGACCTACGTGTAGTAATTTGATGATAACTTAAGTTCCAAACATAATCTGGAAGTCACACCAAAGCCATTAGAAAGCTAACATCTTTATCTACAACTTTCGTGTTTGCCCCTAAGACCAATTACTTACCTATTAATACCAGTTTTAATCGCAAAGTCAGGTACATAAGCAGAAGTTTCACTGTGACCTACGTGTAGTAATTTGACGATAACTTAAGTTCCAAACATAATCTGGAAGTCACACCAAAGCCATTAGAAAGCTAACATCTTTATCTACAACTTTCGTGTTTGCCCCTAAGACCAATTACTTACCTATTAATACCAGTTTAATCGCAAAGTCAGGTACATAAGCAGAAGTTTCACTGTGACCTACGTGTAGTAATTTGACGATAACTTAAGTTCCAAACATAATCTGGAAGTCACACCAAAGCCATTAGAAAGCTAACATCTTTATCTACAACTTTCGTGTTTGCATATAAGACCAATTATGTACCGATTAATACCAGTTTTTATTTTAAATTTGGGTACAGATATGCAATTTCACTAAAATTCACTGTTCATAATAATCTAATCACTTTCTAATAACAACCATTTTTCATATAATCTCCTTAGACTCTCTTAGTTTTTAGAAATCAAACACCCAATATTACTAATCATCTAACAACAGTTATTCTAACATGATTCAGGGCTTCTTATTCCATTATTAATCAAATTCATAGTTAACATAGTTTTCCCAATTTTCATCAATTATCATGCTAAATCAATTTTCTGAACTACATGCTTAGAATTAAAGTAGAAGTTCCCACCCTTACCTTAGTTTTGATGAGCGAATAACTCTACAGCTGCTCTTGATTCTCTAAGCCTCTTCTCTCTTGGTGCTTCTCCCTTTTTCTCCAAAACCCTTCTTTTCTTTGTTTTACGTGAAAAGTGTTTTCTTTTCTCTAACTTCTATTTCTTAACCTCCCACTTCCTTATTTAATTCCTACTAATTCCACTTAATACTATTATTTCCATTTAATTCTAATTTCAACCCCTTAACTCTACTTATTCCCTTCACTACTCATCTCCTTACAATTAATTAAAATAAAGCCATTCAAATAAAAATACATCACATACATATAATAAATTAAGTAAATAGACTCTATATTTAATAAAATAAATAAAAGCAACTAGGGTGTTACAGTGATGGCTGTGACTATTGGTCTCCAAGTCTTTGGCAAGCATCTGAGAATTTTTCTTATTCTTTATGTGTAGTATTTGTTTTTCCCAAAGAGTTGAGTTCATTTATGATGCTTGTGAATCTACCATACATTTGATCTATGGTTTCTTCTTCCTTCATTTCAAACAGTTCAAACTTTCTCACTCCAATGTCTATTCTTGTTTCTTTGACACTGTTGGTTCCTTCATGATGAGTTTGCAGAGTTTCCCATATTTCTTTTGCTGTTTTGCACTCCATTATTCTATCATATTCTTCCCTGCACAAAGTACTTTTAATAAACAATTTAGCTTTAGTATTAAGGAGTGCTCTATCAGCTTCTGTTGTTGTCCATTCAGCTTGAGGTTTAGGATTTGTTGAATCTTTAGCCAATGGAACATATTCTGCAACTTACACAACACGCCACATGTTGTTATCTTGGGATCTAAGAAAGAGCTCCATTTTGTCCTTCCAATAGTAGTAGTTATCACCATCAAATAGAGGTGGTCTGTGTGATGATCCTCCTTCAGATATAAACTTTGCAGTTTTAGCCATTACTTCCTTCCTGAATCTTTTCCTCTAGCACTTGTTAGATGCTTATCCTTTAGAACCAGACTCTGATACCAATTGAACTAGCAAAGTTTTTCACAAGAAAGGGGGGGTTTGAATTGTGAACCTTTAAAATATTGCCTATAAAAATTATCAACCACAATATACTTAAAGAATATTATTAGATTGTTAGTTAAATCAAATATTCAAAAAGTGTTGCAGACTGGAGAACGATCTCCCAACACTCTCTGACAGTATATAGAAGTGATAACTTGTGAATTGTGTGATGATTGTTTGCGCAAATTAAATCAGAGTAAGGGAAGAGAATGCACACAAACAATTTATCCTGGTTCACCCAAAATACTTGGGCTAGACCAGTCCTCACACTCCTTGTGAGATTGTCCACTAAGAGATGCTAATGATCTCAAGTTACACTTCCTTTGATCTAGATCTAAGACCAACAATTCTTCTAAGCCCTACAAGCTTAATCTACCTCAGTCACACTGACTATGAAGGTGCCACTCAAATAGTAGTTACGTACTAACTTGAGCCAAAGTTACAATGATGGAAGATTTGATTATCAAAGTCTATTCACTCAATACACTATGAGAAGCTTTGAAGATGGATGGAAAAACTCTCAAAACACTCAATGAATATTCTGATCCTAGATATATGAATTACAAATCTGAGTGAGAGAGAAAAAGAAGAGCTCTTGATAAAAACTTGTATCACAAAAACAAGTGTTAAAGTTGTAGTGAAAACTCTTGCTCTTCAAAGTTGCCAAGGACCTCTATATATAGATGAATGATGATCAGGGAGTCTTGGCCACGAAGTATATCCGTTAGAAGCTTGAAAATAACGGCTAGTAGCTCTGCATAATGACAGCTCATGTATTTTGAAGAAAACTGATCAGTCTGAGATTGATCTCCAAAGTTTCTTCTTCTGACTTTTGAAAGAGGAGCGTGTGATGAGCTGTTGTTGAGCTGTAATGTTGTTGTATGTTGCTTAACAAGCAAGTATAACCGTTGTGCAGCTTTAGGATAACCTTTGAACAACTGTATGCAAGCTGGTGTCACTCTAAGTGAATGTTCTCTCTTTCCAGCATTGGTCTGAGACCGTTCTCCAAATTCTGGGCGTGAATGAATTTCTTCCCTATGATGCAAAGAAGCTAGAGCACGTAAAAGCCAGCTCTTTATGGATAGAATCAGCAGCTGGAGGTTGTACTTGATGTTCAAAGATGTCCTTGTTGCAAGTACAAGTGTCATAGAGAAAGAGAAACAACATTGGAGAATGTTCTTTCTTTATTCCTTTTAAGTACAAGTCAAATTCAAGACTAGGTTGTGCTGTCTAATTTTCCACGGTCCATACACAGTCAGTTCCATCAATTATGTATAAACATATCCTTGTGTCATATGGTTAATTTTCACATGTTCAAACATAGAACTTGGTAAAAATAGTAAGTTCTCTATTCATGAGAGAATTCTTTGCCTTAAATGAGCTCTTGGACTGTAGAGATTTTGTGAGTTAAGCCCAAGATAAAAGTGATCATTTGTCTTGTACATGGTTGACTTATCCATAAGTCTTTTTGCCTTGATTGTGTGAAAATGATATTGCGCAGGTTTCAGAGATCAATCTGAGACCGTTCTCGAAGCTTTTGTTTTTATCAAAATAAAAACATGATATTTGATCTAATTGCTCAATTGTTCCTAACTTAATTAAAACACTCAAGAGCACTTGTTAGATACCAAAAAGATTAGAATTACACTTAAAAATAATTTAAGAGGTTTGTTATCTTTAAAATATCAAATTGGGATTTTGCCTCAACAAAAATTATTTTTTATTTTATTTGTATATTTTACTTTAGTATTAGTAATTATTATTGTATCTAATCTATAATCACATTTTCCAAATACCTATTCATTTTTTGTTCCATACCGAGGCAAAATTCAAAATACGCTTTAATTACAATTTGCATTGGTGAAGCATTTGTTTCTTTCAAAACATAAACAAAATTCTACTGTATTTCCATCTTCTTCTCTCTCACCACTCTTCTCATCAACATCCCTACCTTGGCACTCTTTTTTTTTGTTATGTTCCCATGCATGTTTCTCTCAGGTATATAAAACAACACCCCATTTCTTCAACTTTAATTTACATATTCTATCTTTCCGTGTTTTGGTTTGTTTAATAATTTATTAATTATATTGGTTTTTCCATGTTTCATGGTAGTTCATTTTCATTGATTATATATGACCATCTCATCTTGAATTAACTTCTGCAATTTTTGGACTTTCAGTTGTCCACTTGCTCTGTTGGATTCTTAAGTCTAATTCTTTTATTGGAAAGTTGAAGTAGGTACGGTAGTTGTCTTGGTTAATATATATCATATATATCTTGCAATTTTTCAATTTGGTTATATGATTCTCTTCAGCACTGCAGAAATCTATGGCAACTTTGACATACATTCTAGCTGGGAGATCTAATTGATCCTATAAAGTGAGTCAATAGCTACACTATAGTGTTGCTGCTTTCTTTAACTTAGTAATGTATTTTTTTTTAATAAGTTACACTTATCCAAAAATATGAATAGGTTGCAACATAATTGTGAATATTGGAACACAGATATATCCAATTCCATTTACCAATCCCCTCACCCCTTCAAATTCCTTTTTCTTTATCTTTTCTATTTTGTTTACACTTTTCCAATTCCTAATTTGAAGAATTGGTTTTCAAAAACCACACGCATGTGAATAAAAATGAGTAATAAAATTATTGGTTCTAACAGTGTTATTTTGAGTTATAGTAAGTTGTAATTAACTTTTATAAAGGAGTTGATAGCTAATTATGTAAGTAAGTATGATGTTGGTTCTGCAATATGGAAATGTGTCTTTTGTGAGCCAAACTTTGGTGTTCTCTTCTTATAGTCCTGTGTTGGTTGTGCTTTGTGGACATGTGGGTTTTTTGCTATAATAGCCGTGTGATCAGTTCTGTTGTGTGTGGCAGCTGTGTCATGATTCCTTTTTTATTTATTTGAAATCAATATTATAGTAAAAAGCTTGACTGAAATCATTTCTCTACTATAAATCACCTTTTGTTCTTATTTAATTATTTTGTATAGGATTGTTGGAAGATGTCAATACTCCAATATTAACCAAGTCAAGTGGACAGAGATGAGTAGAGGACATAAGGATTGATGATGATGGAAGTGGAACACAAAAGCCATGAGACTTGAATTTATTTTATTTGTCTTAAATTTTGTTGTACAATGTCTGATTTTAAATGCAGAGCAAACACATTTTTGGACAAAATTTACATCAAACATTTTTTTGTAAACTTTTATAAATATTATATATGTTTAACCGCAAACACAATTTTGCAATAGAGGACTATTTTGAAATTAAAATCTGAGCTTAACTTTTTATCAATGTCTTTTTGTATTTATATTAAAAAAAGTATATGTTTCCTTCATTTATTTCCCGTTGATACGTTGAAGTAACAAATGCTATGGTTGTGGAGTGTGATACAGTTACTCCTATTATGAGTTGTCTCTATTTATTTTTTCTTTCGAAAAAAGCATGTTGGCTATTATTTTTATTTTTTTCATAGTCGATTGATATCCCACCTATTATTAATACATAGTGTATTGCGCTATAATTAGTGAAATTTAATTTAAATATATTATAAAGCTTAAATATCGTTTTATTTTTATGTATAGTTGTAATTTCAAGTTTAGAGTATATTTTCAAAACTTTTGAGATATAAAGTATAAAATATTTTATTTATAATTTAATTTAAAGAAAATTTTTTCCGTGCACGGCAAGGGTATACACACTAGTATCAATTAGTTGAGGAATTATTCTTCAAACTAGAAAAACTCGTTCGAGACTCTGTATGGAGAAAAGTTAATTGAATTAAAGAGAGAGAAAAAAAAATTAAAAGGGCTAGTCATCTCATTTTTTTTGTTTTTTTGAACCAACCAAGCCGACTCAAAAATTTTCTCATCCCTAACCTCAAAGCAAAACAGAACAGTCAAAATGCAGTAGAAAAAAAGAAGCTGGATGAAAGTTTTTATGTTACTTCCACAAAATTGTTCTTAACTTAATTATCCTCCAAAACCATAAAATCACGTTCATTCGCTATTTCGTTATCCAAGTTCTCATTCTCTCCGATCTGCCTCACTCTCTTATCTCGTCGGCGCAGTAACATTCCGTAACAGGTCAATGGTTTCTTCTTCGATCTCTCTCAAACCTTTCGCTAATTCTGTTTCCATTTCGACTCCAACTCAGGTATAACAAAACGTAGTTTCTGGTTTATAACTGATTTTTGTGTGTTTTTGATATTGATATGCATTATGGTTCAATTATAGAGTACAATTTTTGGAAAGAATTGGGATAATTTGGTGTTTAGCAAGTCGGCTAATTTCAGAACAAATAAACTGTCGTGTCGTGCGGACGACAAAGGGTTTAAGCTTCGTTGCTCGGTTGATAGAGAGATGGATGTTAGAACTTCTGCTTTGGTGGACGATAGTGTTGCTGAGTGCTTAAGTGGTATGTTTTGTGCTTTTGATCTTTCAAAATGTAGTAGTTTTAGTTTTATGGGTGTTATATATGCTGATTATTAGTGTTTGCAGAAGAGGAGCTAAGGGAGCCTAGCATTTCAACGATGGTGATGAATTTCGAGAATAAGTTTGATCCTTATGGTGCAGTTAGTGCGCCGCTTTACCAGACTGCTACTTTTAAGCAGGTGAAAATTTTAATTGGTACTTACATTGTGCGAAATAATTTCGTGTATGTTTGGTTCTACGGTGAGAAAAATTGATTTTGAATGAATTGATTGTGTAAAATTGATTCTAACTAAAATTGTGAAGGTAAAGTGATTTAGGTTTGGACATATTCATGTAAAAGTGAGTTGAACAATAAATTTGAGTGTAAAAATCAATTCCTAAATCTGAAGCTACAATTTCTAGCTTCAAGTAGAATCAATTCTGGAGGCAAAATCAATTCTACTCTAGAGAAACCAAACATGTCAATATGAAATCAAACATATACGATCTTCTCTGTTTTTGTGACTTGGGTATCTTTGAATCGTCATTTGGTGTCTAGCATATGTATATTTACTATCTCTGTTGTGTAGTAGTATTCTATAATATTCATTCATGGTAATTTATGTCTTCTTGTTGCAGCCATCTGCAATAGAAAATGGTCCCTATGATTACACCAGAAGTGGAAATCCTACTAGAGATGCTTTAGAAAGGTTTGACGTGACTTGTTGGTTTATGTTTTGTATTGCAATTGTGGATCTGTTTTGTTGACCATATTGTCTTTAACTTTTGATGTATTGTATTCGCAGCATTCTTGCAAAACTTGATAAAGCGGATAGAGCCTTTTGCTTCACCAGTGGAATGGCTGCTTTGACCGCTGTTGTTCACCTTCTTAAAAGCGGTGCCTTTTCTTTCTTAACACCTGATCTTAGTTTGTTGGATTAAATATGTGTTTTAGTTTGCTAAAAAGTACTGTATATATGCTATACTCAGTTGGGTTTGTTGTTATTTATTCGCAGATGTTTGTGAAAGGTATCTCTTTTTCTTTATGTTAGTTATAAATTTTGGTTTAACTAAATAGTAAGTAGTTCATATTAAGATCTAAATTTATTTTATTAAATGTTATGCTTAAATTATAATTTTACTAGAACAACTAGTCATCTTAAACAAGTATTAGACTAATGAATTTACATAGCTTTATGCTTTTGTCATAAAGTTTCCACCTGCAGTCATACACATTGTTTTCTGACCAAGCTTACACGTTGTATCTTCTGCTATTGAGAGGCTCTAATATCCATGTGCTTGTATTCTAACATGATCGTTTTCTATTTTTGACAGAGACTTGATAATTTTTCTTGTTTAATATTTATTCCAATAATATATTTATAGGCGAGGAAATTCTTGCCGCCGATGATCTGTATGGTGGAGCAGATAGGTTGCTGTCCCAAGTAGTTCCCAGGAGTGGGGTTTTGGTGAAGTTAGTGTGATTTATGTTAGTCATGCACATTAATTTTCTGTACAATGATTAAGTATAGAAACAAACCTTCCAAGTTTCTTGATTCCATTTAGGGTTAGTCCATCATTGATGGGATTGTAATTTTTGCATCTGCAGACGGGTAAATACAAGTGATTTAAATGAGGTCGCATCTGCCATTGGACCCAAGACTAAGCTTGTATGGCTGGAGAGTCCAACCAATCCCCGGATACAGATTTCTGATATTCGAGTAAGTATATGCTATTGGACCCAAGACTATGTTTGTATTGTAGTATTCTTTTTTTAAAATGGTTCTTCACTAAATCATAAAATATTGTTTTTTCTTATTTTATTTTTTCAATCAATGTCCAGAAAATAGCAGAGATGGCTCATGCACATGGTTCTCTTGTGTTGGTGGACAATAGTATAATGTCACCTGTATTATCCCAGCCATTGGAACTTGGAGCAGGTATAGGCATAGTATAGATATGAAGTATAAACCAGATTACACACCAGTTAACTTAATTGCATGTTAAGCTGACCAAAATTGAGAGGAAAAAGGCATTGTTTTAACTTTTAAGTAATGAATTAATACTTCATAATAATGAACTATATTGGTGCAGTTGCTATCAGTGCTTCCTTATTTTCAGAAAGGCTGTGTTTTGATATCATAGTTTGAATTTTGAAATGATCAGACCATTTTTCAATAGATGTGACAATATATTTGAAGAAAAAAGGATTGACTCCTTTAAATTGAGGTGTACAATTAAAGGGAAAAATTTGAAGTTACAAACAGCGAAGATAAATATTTGCATTTTTTGCTTACATTTGAGTAGAAATATTTATCCATGTAAGATTAATGGAAATCTTCTCTCTTCATTATATGTTATGTTTCTTTATGTATGAAAGAATTTAAATTTCCGAAGGAGCTACCTGACCTTCTATGCGAAAATGTACATTACACGGACCCCAAAATTTACCTCACCAGCTGATTCGGCTTAAATAAAATTTCACTCCTGATTTCTACGTCAATCCCCCACCCCACCCCCCCACCCCCATAAAAAAAAGTGAATGCAAAATATTTGTCTTTATCATTAATGCCCAAACTTTACACAATTGAAGCTGGTCATTTTTTCCTGCAGATATTGTCATGCACTCAGCTACCAAGTTTATTGCTGGGCATAGTGATATTATGGCTGGTGTGCTTGCTGTGAAAGGTGAAAGGTTGTGGCTCTTATTTATATTATCAGATCTTCAGATTTTATAAATATATTAATATATTTTTTACATTGTTACTTTTTAGTCTGGATTTCATTCATTTATGGGAAAGCTGTATAAATTTTGGTTGTATGTCATTTTTTGTTACCGAGGACAACTGTGAAATGTTCTCTGTTCATTTATTGTGGAGATGTTTTCTCTTTTTACCTTTTCATTAATAATTACAAAAATACCACATTGATGTCAAATTTTTTTCCTTCATATTTTCAAAAGTTGTATAGGAAATAATAAAAACAACAAAAAATGTTGTTTTCTACATTCTGTACAAATATTTGTAATTATTAGCGAAAATATTTTCATAAAGAGTTGTGAGTTATTTTGACACAAAATTCGACAACATTTTAGATAGTTAATGCATGGTTAATTATGTTCAGTGGATGGTTTATGAATATACCAAGGTGTAGCAAGTTGCAACTCATTAGATCATCCACAAAAGACAAAACACAACCAGGATTTTAAATGTTATTAACAATGATTATCATGTATATGTTTAAACACAAATTATGATTTATAGATATCATATATATTTGGAAACTTGAGAATTATGTCTATCTGAACATATTTGTATGCTTATCATGGTTGATGACGTTCAAAATCGTGGTTAATTATGTTTATTGGATGGTTAACTACGTTTACTGGATGATTAATGAGTTGAGACCTTGTTATATTCAATAACCATCTATTGAACATAATTAACTACATATTTGAAAGACGTTAACTACTCAAATTTTTGTTATCAAATTTGTGTCGAAATTTAACTTATTTTTCATAAATCAAACACGTCTTTCATTTCCTCCCTATTTTCAGTGACCTCCTTCAAATGCTTATCTCCTTTCTTGATTCTCTTAAGGTTGGCAAAAGAAATATATTTCTTACAAAATGCGGAGGGCTCAGGCTTAGCTCCATTTGACTGTTGGCTATGTTTGCGAGGAATCAAGACAATGTCCCTTCGAGTTGAGAAGCAACAGGTGTTGTTTCAATCATTATTTCAAGTGCTTCTATTTATCTAATGCCACTAGTGTCATGTCTTGTTTCTCTCAATATATATAATTTTGTTCAAATAAGATTTAGTGAAGCACAAATGAAAGAGTTGTCTGCCAAGGACATTGCCTAGGAATTTGTAAATTTAAATGTCGACCTGATGTTTTAGGCTCCTTTACTATGCTCTTAAATCTGCCAAAACATTGTAGCTTATAACTTATTCTAGTCATACTTGGTTATGCTTTTTGAGCTTTGAAATTAGATTTTAATCTATTGCTCTCTTTTCCTTTTCTGTTATTATTATGCACAATTGTTTTAAGCACATACATATTATATATCTGAAGAATATACTACATATACATTTGATCAATAACCATTTATTCTATTCAATTTTTAATTTGGGAAATTAAAACCTCTTGCAGGAGAATGCACAGAAGATTGCCGAGTTTCTTGCTTCCCATCCGCGAGTGAAGAAAGTAAACTATGCTGGTTTGCCTGGTCATCCTGGACGAGATTTACACTATTCTCAGGTGTTTTTTTGATAAATTGAAATTTCAGATAACATTTACTATGCCCAGCATTCATTTTCTCATGTTTATATGGCCCCTTTCCAGGCAAAAGGTGCAGGATCTGTGTTTAGCTTTTTGACAGGTTCACTTGCCCTCTCAAAGCATATTGTTGAAACCACCAAATACTATAGCATAACCGTTAGTTTTGGTAATAATTCTTCTACCCCGTGCTCATTATTTTTAACAACATTAATAGATTTTCCGTGTCTATGAGATAAGAATTATTATGATTCAAATGTTATATTTTGCATGTACACATATTGTTTAATTTGATTGAACCTATATGAATGTAGGTAGACAAGTAACCAAAACATACTAAATATAGAGCATATTTTTTGAGTAAGGAGTTAGTAGTCGTGAATAGAAAATAAAATGTATTTTCTATTGTTAACACTCTTGTATAGTTAACCCTCAAAACCACATGTTCTTGGTCATGCTCACTCTTGATCTCTCATTTCACCATATCACTTCTTCTTGTATCATCACTCCTTCCACAATGGTGGTAGCAAAACTTAAGTTAACTTGCTTACAATGGGCAACGGAAGTTGGTCACAACCAAACACATACCCAAAATGCTTGGGAAATGTTAGAAGTATGTATGGTCATCAACCACTTTTCTGATTCTTCAATTCTCCCTCTAAGCAACAACTCTTATTCTCATCCCAGCATGTTCGTGAATTTTGATAATTTTGCACTATTTATTTCTTTTTGTAGAAATATTGATTATTTTCTCCCAATTCTTGATTTTTTCTAGTACCAATATATCATGATTCCATAAGCTTGATCAATTCCTTCTTCTACACGGCTTCTTTATATGTAACGGCTTCATCAATTTCATTACTTGTGAAACACTTAATTCTTAGGATTCTATTTTCTTTGATTTGTCAATCTTTTGAGTTGTGGTCAACTTATTTGTCATCATGTTGACACACTTGAACTCTTTGATATAGTCATATCTTGCTTACTTGAAGGTTCTTGTTTTCCTATCTTCAATCACATCTGAATTTGCCACTTACATTCTTAGGATTCTATTTTCTTTGCTTTGTCAATCTTTTGAGTTGTGGTCAACTTATTTGTCATCATGTTGATGCACATGTTCTCCTTGATAAAGTCATGTCTTGCTTACTTGAAGGTTGTTCTTGTTCTCCTATCTTTTCTTAAACCCTATCTTCAGTCACCTTTGAATTTGGTAAAGTCATTCATTGTAGTATCCACAAAAACATTCCTAGACAACATTGGTCTGTTGTACAATCATGACATCCATTTCTTCGATGTAGCACCGAAGCTTCTACCTCGTCAAGGTCATTTTGGAGGGTTTATAAAGGGCAGGTTCATTAGTACGAGGGGCCATATGAAGCCTTACAGAATATCAAGAGGGAAGGAGATGTTGTGTGCAAACAGAGCATCGTGATAGGAATGAAAGGTAAAATGTAAATGTTGTGTCATATGACTATACAAGGAGTGTATTTATAATCACTGGAATGTATCTCTCAATCAAATCCCTAATTATATCCTTACTTAATAGCAAGTACTGTTTACAAAATAAGCACATGTTAAACGTGTTTACTAACACTCCCCCACAAGTTAAACCTTAACCTTTAAGCTTGTTACAAAAACACCCTTTTATGAGTGTAGAAGTGCACTGTAGCCGCAATTGTACTGTAGCAAAGATCATTGGGCTCACTGGATGGTTACAATGTGACTGTGGTGGTTTACGGGGATGGATCTCACTAGAGAAGGAACAACTAGTTAAATCATAACTGAATGAGGAGAGAAACACATTGACCGAAAAACAAGCACCTTATAAAGTACAATGAATGCACAGTTGGACAAACAATAATAGGAGCTCTAGTGGTGATCAAAGCAGTGTAGCACATCCAAGAGTACTATTGTGGTGGAAAGAGATAAGTGAGCTAATGAGATATAAATATTTCAACACTCCTCAAGCTGGAGCATATAAACATACAACATGAATGATGGCAGATGAAAGTCTAAACGCGCTGGAGGAATGGCACTACAGAGGTAAATTGGCTCGAAAAGCAGCTTGCCAGAAAAATAGAAGCAAAGAAACCCTTGGAACACCACACAAAAATTCGGTCCACAAGCTAAAACTTGCAGCAGGTAGACCTGGAGGAGACAGTTTTTGTAGGATACTTGTTTGAGGCGTTTGAAATGTATTATTCTGGTGTTAGTTTCCGTCGCATGTCGGGCATGTCAGACACACCTAAAAACTCAGGAGGGACGGTGCTTCAAAGATGAGTTGGTTTGGAGGTACAAGTTGAGGAGGTTTAATGTGGGCACCACCAATAATATTCAAGTAAGGACAATGAGGTGAAGTGGCGTTGATAAACTATGTCATAAAAAGGGAAGAGTTATGTCCAAGTACACAGTATTTAATCAAAATGGAAATAAATTAAATGATTATTAGAGAGCAATGCAATTTGGAAGACTCGTGAGGATCTTTGGCATTTCAAGTACCACCTAGAGCAGCGATACCGTAACACACCAAGTATGTCTAGGTAATAGGTGGAGGAGAGTTCCGCACCTAAACTAGGAAGGATCTCTCATATGCCCTCACCATAGTGTTCTCTGAAATGCTGGAGAGTACTCTAGCAATTTCCAACACCCTAACATGTTCTGTGGGTTCCTTGGAAATATATGCTTATACAGGTTTCTTTCCTTTGAGCGCTTCTAGCTTTTTTACTTCTCTAGTCATTCTCGAGTGCTAGGTTGAATGAGGCTGTTTTGGTTAGTGTCATGTGCTGACATGGATGCAATGTTGTGTGTTAAAGCTGTGGCAATATGGCCATCTTGACGGGGTTTTCTTTAGTAAAATAAAATCTTCTTGATCTCCTGGTTGAGTTGGTCTCTTCATATATGTGACTTGCCAGATTCGGGACAGTGGCTTAGTTTGTTGAATCTTCCTTGATTGATCAACCAATAGAATTTCCCATTCTACAAAGTAAAGCTTGTGTTGACTGACTCTAATTATTTAGGCTTCAACCCAATAATAATTTCTCTTTTAATTCGATTCTTCTGAAATCTTACTTTCAAAATATATATCAAATATCTTGGCAGAGATTTTATTTTGCTAAACTATGGACCAATAGTTATGGCCTGAGGTATTGAAAATAACTTCATTTTGCGAAATGGCAATCACGCATTGTTTTGGAAAATAATGTGGTTAAGGTTTCCTGAGCCTCCTGTGGTGTTTTAGAGCTTCTTATAGGCTACGGCAGTTTATCTTTTGTGGTGGTATTGCTAACAAACACACTGGTCTGAATTATCTCCGAATAACATAATTTGGTATCTTCATTTCACTACCGCCCAGTAGTTATCTTTACCTTGAAGATATGACCAGTGTTATTAATAACGGATCGCGGAAAATAGCAGATCGCAAAAAATCTGCTATGAGAAATAGAGGATAGTGTAGCAGGCAAATAATGAAAGCCGCAAAACAGTCAATATAAATAATTGTATATAAAATAAGAGTTTAATTAGTATACTCTGTCAGTGTACAATTATATACACATATATCCAATGATGTGTTGCCACATCAATTAATGAATATGACAATTCATGTGTTTTTATATTCATTAATTGAGGTGGCAACACATCATTGGATGTATGTATATAATAATAATTATACACCGACAGAGTATACTAAATTACTAATTAAATTCATAAAATAAAGCATTAACAGAAATTAAAATAGTGACTAACATAAAACTCAATCTCAATAGTTCAAACAACTAATAGAGTATGATGCATGGTTGCATACATTGCTGCAGAAAAACCAGAAACCGAAATTAAAGTGACCTAAAACTCAAAATCTAAATAGTTCAAAACAACTAATAACTGGTAGTTCTATCTAGTGATAAAAGATAAAATGTCTAATTATTCATTTCTTCCCCAACATAAAGCTTCTTGATAACTCCAGTAACTTGACTATCCACCATTGTTACTGAATGGAATTTCTACAATGCTACTTTGGTCCGAGACCAATAGCTTTATCGTCTCAGACCAAGTGATCATCCTCTAATGGCAAATTATGAGAAAAGAAAGAGAGTAGGTTATGAAAAATAGGGATTATATTATACTTAACACACTTTATACATGATAACTTTCAAGACTACACTTGCTTGGACACCAAGCATGCAATCAATCACTCAATCTCAAACTTTTTCTCACTTCTGGCTTATTTACTCCATGCACTAAACCATGGCAGCAATTCCCATTTAAATACTCAATCTTAAAATCCTATTATATTTGTCTGGTGCATGTAGCGAGGAATGAGACTTCATTTCCCAAGTACCCACTGTCCACCAACATCTACGGTCCAAGATGCTCGGGAAATGTTAGCAATATATTTCACATAATCACAGATCACTAGTGCTGATTCTTCAGCATTAGAGAGAATTAGTAATTCTACTGGTATCAAGTTTGTTTAGGCTACTTGATTTCAATATCAAATCCGGGCTAAGCCATTTGGTTTGTTCATTATAGCCTACCATCCTCCCTAGGTTTTTTAACTTCTTCTGTTACTAAATATGCAATCAACATTTTCTTCATTATTGTCGATTGTTGTTTTTTCTTCTTGATGGTTCATTGTTCTGATTTAGCTGTTAAGATTTGTGAAATAGTGGTCAACATGATGAAAAACACTATATACACTTTTCTGCTGCTGACCTGGTTATTTTTCTGATTGACAGGCAGTGTAAAATCCCTCATCAGCTTGCCTTGCTTTATGTCACATGCTAGCATACCTGCTGCAGTCCGCGAGGCCAGAGGTTTAACCGAAGATCTTGTTCGTATATCCGTTGGTATTGAGGATGTGGATGATCTGATTGCTGATCTAGACAACGCATTTAGAACTGGGCCTCTGTAATTTAGATGAATTGTTTTAAATATCGAAAAATATGTTTGTCATGATGAAACATAGTTATCCTAACTGTCAAGCCTTTGGGGACTGAAACTTCAATGTATTAATCCATATCTTTTGTAATATTGGAGATTTAGTTGTATTTATAATCAAAGTTTAGAACATTTAATTTTTCAGAAACACACTTTCTCTATCAAATGCCATTTAGGTAGCCAATGTTGGTTGGCTTATAACTTCACATGGTTCAAAGACTTCTGGATAAGAAGGTTCTACATGTTCATGGGGTTCAATTATCCCCATTATCAAACAGTGCCCTTAGATGCTCTTTCTCATTAAGGATATTCCATCTGAGTCTATTAAAATTTTATAATATTGAATGCACCTATTTATTCATATCCAAGTTTTACATCATGAGATTCATAAACATACTAGAATATTTTTCTCAATTTACAATTTTATAGAATATAAAATAAGCAGTGAGTTTTACTGTACACAAAATTTGTTTTGGAAAATCAAAATTTAATTTCAGGGGAGTTCAAAAAAACTTTAAATTTTAAATTTTTTAAGTTGATGAACCACATCACGACAATACAACTCTTACTGTTTGTGGAGGGCTTATTTGTGGATTCTACTATAATCTTGGGCGGTTATCTCTCTTATGGTTGAACTTTGAGACCTTGTTCACCGGCTTAAATAGACTTGTAGTATGGATATCTTATCTCGTCTATTTTTGGGGAATTTTATTCTCTTACTGTTATTAACACTAGTGTCTAACTCATGTAAAAAAAAAGACTTGTCTTATAAAAATTTGCACAAAAATGCAGTTATGTTTTTTTATTGTTATAGTTGAATGAAAGTTTTTTAAAGGATAAATTTAATCAAAAATATAAAAAATCTACACCAAAACCAATGTATATCTATACGGTTACTTTTGTGTTGGTGTAATTTTATAACCAACCAAGTAAATAAGGGTAAAATAGGCATTGCAAAAAGTCTACACAAAAAACTTGTATCCTTTTTATATATGTATAGATTATATATGTATAGATTTTTGTGAGGAATAGTGGTTAAGGGTTACTGCATTACGTATTTATCATAAAACTTCCCAATTGTGTGGTTAGTGGTTACTAATTTTGAAAAAAAAATGTGAAAGAAGTGAAGGGTATTTTTGGAATGAAAAAAAGGCTACACCAAAGTTCAAGTGTTCCATTTATTGTTATATAGAATAGATGACCAAGGTTGTGAAATCGAAACATAGAAAACATAGATTCAACTCGTAAACTTGTAGAGTTTAACTTCATATTAAAATAAAACATATAATATATTTTAACTTATTTTAGAAATCTTTGTCAAAAAACTAATTTTAGAAATCTAAGTGATATGAATATTAATGAAAGAAAATATGAAAAAATAATATATTATTTACTTTAAATAAGAATAATTTTTTAATATTAGATAATTCACACTTCATTGATTTTTTCTCATTTTCATTAGTTAAATATGACTATAGTCATACATTTCAATAACAAATAACACAACAATTATATGTTTATCTGGGCTAATTTAGCTTCTTAAAAAAAAAAACAACTATATGTTTATCAATATATTTTGTAAAAAAATAATCTCTCGTTTTTTTCACGTATTAAATATGACTCTTTGAATCATACATATAATGTGTGATTGAATATTATATATGATTGAAATATTATATTTTAATCCATATTGTTTTATTTGATTTTTATGAAACCCCTATTATATTATTATATTATGTATTTTTTTTTACAATATTTATATTATTCATCAAATAACTTATTATATTTAAATGTCTACAAATATATTTCGATGTCCATAATTCTTAGCTCAACTGGAAAAAATGTCAAAATTGCTAGGTCAAACTATCATTTCATCTATCTACCAAAAACAAACTTATTATATTTAAATTATCGCATAAATTTTAGCAATATTATATTATTTTATTAAAATATAATAACTTACTTATTTGTTTTGTTTCTCACTTGTTTTCCTCTATTCTTTTTTTATTGTTTTATTTATTTTTTTCCTTTTTTTTTTTTTGCATACGTGCATAAAAGTAGGAGACGTTGTTGGAAATACATGAGTAATAAAAATTATTATTTGTCTAACTCTTGATGTTACCTCCGTTCCTCTGTCCACTTTTATAAGAAAATATTCTCTTTTTAGATGATCATTGAATAATTGAATAATTGATATACTTGGTGTAAAATATAGATCAAATAATGAATTATTCAACAATGATTTTTTGCTTATAAAAAAAAAAAAACAGAATAGAGAAAGTATACTATTACAAAACAAAATGACAATGTAAATAATTGTTACTCTTATAATTATTAAAAAAACTATTTATTACTAATATGAATCACAAGAGTATACTATTACAAAAATCAGATGTCTCTCTACATATGATATTATATTTATTACTAACACGATAAAATTGAATTTTTGAATTAACTAAAAGTGCAAACTCATCTTGACTTTTAATTTTACTCAAAGTTATTTTAGCTCCGATTTAACACGAGAATCATACCTAAAACGTAGAATCCATAGAATTAACGATTTAAAAATGAGTTTTTAACAACCTTAAACATGACTGGTTCTAAAAAATTGCTAGCCTTTATCTCTCGCCCCTTCACAAAATTTTATCTTGTTTTGATCGGGTGGAGTGGAGTTGCGAGCTCAATCATGTCTATTGTGGGGGAAATTGGTGTGCAGATAAGCTGACAAACCTCAATCTTTGTGGAAGCATGGTTGGAAGGAATACTTTTCCTGCTCCTCTTTATTCCATCTTGATGATGGTGGGTCTTTCTCCTTGAATTTCATTGTAATTTTACTCTTTGGTTTTGATTTTACTCTTTGGTTTTGATTGTAATTTTACTCTTTTCATAAAAAAATACATAAATGAAGGATATTTACACGGTTGGTTGTTGTAAGGTAATCATTTCAGCCCAATTATAAATCCTAAACCCTAATGAGAGAAATAATATTTTACTAACTTATCTAGTTATGTATTTGTACATTCACTTTTATCATAAATGCAAATAAAATATTAAATTGAGAGCGGCCATGTCGGTCATTATGAGACTCTTTTTTGCTGCGAATAAGTTATTTCACCGTGAAGGAAATGTCATTAAAAATTAAACTAATAAACAAATGATAGCAGTAAATGGTGTTTTCTCTTTTCACCAAAAAAGTGACATAAACAAAAGAACGTAAAACCTATTTTGACTAGACTTTATTTATCTCGTGTCCAAATTTTGGATTATCAGACTCCATTTTTTTAGAACAGATGGTTAATAAAAAAACGCAAAAAACAAAGCAAGTAATTGGACTCAAGTGGAAATGAGCTTCCCTTAAGACAAATTGTTCGAAAGAACCCGAGTTCAATTCCACCATAATTCTTGGCCAAACTTTACTTATCTTGTTACCGAACTCTAGAATACTAGGACCCCATTTCCACGGGAACCAGATGGTTAATACAACAACAAAAAAATATTTAAAACCAAGATATAGATTTCAAGTAGTTAATGAGATCACCAAATGATAAATTGTTCTTGAGAACATGAATTCGATATCTAGATGAAACAATTGTTGGTAAAATTTTATTAGATCTACTTTCTCTAATTACTAGAGGGTTGAAACAAAAACAAATCTCAACTGAAAAATATTTATACTGTTAGGTAATTAGGTTGAGTATCTTCATAACAATTCCAACTCGAGATCTGGTAGGTTTGTGTATGAATTTTTTGTGATATTTATTACTTTGTCTATTTTTTTTTTTTGAAAAAAAAGTTAAATTGTGCTACTAATCCATTCGTGAAACAACAATTACCTCATGGGTTTGTTGGTTTTGATTTAATATCATTTATAACATTTATTTATTTATTTTAAAAGTGCAACAACAATTACCTCAACACATGGGCTGTTTGTCATACATTCACATTTTTTTGGATGGTTACTCTTCCCCCCTCTCCCATGTTTCTCTTTGGCCCCTGTAGCGTACAAAATATTTTCGGAAAATACGTTCTGAAGTATATTTCTAGTGTAAAGTTTACACTAAATGAAATCGGAAAACATTTTCTGAATTCGAAAAGAGAATTTTGAGGGGGCGAGGGAAGAGTAACCGTCATTTTTTTTCTTTCGCACTACATAGCAAGTTTTTTTTTTTTTTTTTGAGAAAATTGTTGTATCTATTTTTCTTTTTATAAGAAATATTGGTGTATCTATTATTACTACAAATACTATTACCAATTATTACCATAAGCAATTAGAGTATTACTTAA
Organism: Trifolium subterraneum; assembly: GCA_951799995.1. NCBI lineage: Eukaryota > Viridiplantae > Streptophyta > Magnoliopsida > Fabales > Fabaceae > Trifolium > Trifolium subterraneum. Next base: position 34,047,367 of record OX637463.1, read on the forward strand.
TTGAGTGAGTTTAAAGACTATGGCTCTGTTTGGTAAGCATAAAAAGTTAGTTTATAAGTTAAAAGCTCTGTTTGGTAACGATCTTTTCGTTACGAGCTTATAGCTTATTTTGACTAGCTTATAGCTTATTTTCAAACGCTATTTCAATTAGTTTATAGCTTATAGCTTATTGTCTTTTCTTCCACTTTTACCCTTGTTATTTTAACTAAAACCCAAGTTTACCCTTTAGCACTTATTTTGATTATTATTTTGGATTAATATAATTTAGTCAAAATTATCTTTTTTGAACGAGCAAAATTATCACATAATTGACTTTTTATTTGTAAAAGTAGTATATTTTTGCACCCGCGGATCTATACAAACAAGTTAATTTACTCTATTAAATTTTTTTTTTTTTTAAAAAGTAAAATACAACTCACATAATGTACCATAAGAAAAACTCACATGCATTGTGAAATCTCGAATCAAATTAGTATAATATTATTATTATCTATTCATTGTATATGTTGCAATTAAGTTTTTTTTTTTTTTGCTAATAGTTGCAATTAAGTTTTACAATAATATAATATATATATACATATTCAATATATTTTATTGTAATGTTTATTTTTTTAATAAAAGGTAAAAATATTTAAAATTATTTTTTTAAATAAAAAATGTTTTTTAATAGTATCTTAATATTAATTGATATAAATTTTATTATAAAGTGATAATGCCATTTCATGTAATTTTACATTATCAGCTATTTAAACCGCTAATTTTACCAAACACTTCAATTAGCTTATCAGCTATAAGCTATAAGCCATCAGCTATAAGCTATAAGCTAGCTTATCAGCTCACCGCTATTTTTACCAAACAGAGCCTATGCATCCTCGGTGTAAATTAATTTTACACTCACAACTAACAAGAATGAAACATTCTTTCACATCATATTAAGAAAGTGGAGTTTAGTAGGTAATGTGACGGAATACAGGGTTGTTATTGGTCGAGAGTATAAAATTATTTTACACTGTCAGTGCATATTCATTTTTCTCTTATTAATTAGAGAACAATATTGTAAAAGACAATTAATATTGTATTCAAAATTGTAAAGAGTCAATTATTTTTAGACAAAACATTTTAACAAAGAGCATTGCTATTTAGTAAGAAAAAATTGCACAAGAAAGAGAAGAATCCACAAAATTAGGGAATTTGACCAATCAAAAATTGGTTAACCATACATGGGAGAGAGAGTGTTTAGAATTTGACCAATCAAAAGTTGCCACATAAAATTCTTCTCTTTCTTGCATAAAAAAATTCTTACAAAATAGCATTTTCCTTTAACAAATGAGTAACTTATTATGGATAAGAGAGAATATTGCGTGTGCATCTCTCTTCTTCATCTTCCTTCGCGATGTTTTATTTTTGTTCTTGATTATTGTATTTCTTTTGGTTTTGGTTGTGATTAAATTCACTCTACCCATCATAGTATTGGTGTGACTATGTCGAATTCACAACTAACATGTAGACAAAACCGACCAATGTGGCTCCAAAAGACAATGCAGGTCCAATTATGCTAATCACTTTACCAATTTAGAGGAACATGGAAGTGTCGAACTCCTTGAAATCAGGATTTTGGCATACGAACCATTTACCAACCGATCATGCCTGCATCATCAGTCATGCCAAAGGACTTGGGGAGAGAAGTGATAGCCAAATATCAAATAAGGAATCCACCAAAACATGCTAGCTAGTCTAATTAAATTACATATGTCTCTATATTGAATTTTAATTTATTTTTTGCCTAGAGTATCTTGCACTTGCAGTCGCGGCTGAGACCGCAGGAATTGTGATTGTGAACATCGTTGTTTGTTGATGCGACACACATTGCGTCTATTTCATAAATTGGACCCTCTCTCTCTCTCTCTCTCTCTCTCTCTCTCTCTCTCTCTCTCTCTCTCTCTCTCTCTCTCTCTCTCTCTCTCTCTCTCTCTCTCTCTCTCTCTCTCTCTCTCTCTCTCTCTCTCTCTCTCTCTCTCTCTCTCTCTCTCTCTCTCTCTCTCTCTCTCTCTCTCTCTCTCTCTCTATGGATTTATTAATTTTTAATGAAGAGAGTGAAATTAAGAGAGATAGAGAGTTAAGAGAGAGATGTAGAGAATGAGTGAAGGTGGGGATCAAAATCCTCTATTACAATGTGAAATGATTTTTAATTTTCACAAATTATATTAACTATTCCATTACACTATTTATTCAATATAGTAGAATTTTAGTTTGCTTTGTAGATACCGACTAGGAGGTCCTTAAAATACAAAGTTGAGAGAGGAATGAATTAAATGTCATTACTATGATACAACGCATTTGTTTTATAGTTGTGCTTTTTCTAACCTATGTTCATCTTGTGCAGAGACCGATTATTAATAGTAATGATACATTTGACGTTAAAAAAAATGCTATCAATTATTTTTAACAGTCCGATCAATAATAAGCGATTGAGATTATAACTATGTGCAAATTACTCTGATCAATTAGAGTCGTCTGATTGCTTTTGGACTGCCGAGATTTCTTACTATGTGTAAGTGCCTTATCGAGTTGAGAGACCATTGAAAAGTAAGATCTTTTCTATGACTATGAGTATTGTAGTAAATTGGTACGTGGAAGGATGAAATTAAATGGGCGATGACCATTCATCTACGGGCAAATAGTGGTGGGGGTGGGGTATGGACCTGAAACTGAAAGTCAAACATATTGGATGCATATGTAGCAGGCTGCTTTTGTCTTGTTTTGCTGCACCACCATAGCTACTACATATATATCTATCTTCTTTGCCGGCACTAGATGCCATGCCAATCACCCCTCGCCAAACTACTTTCAAATCCCTTGTCTTTGCTAAATATTTTTCAGGGAACTTTTTGGATTCGTTACAGTCCCTATAGGGAACATTATCATCCTCATCATCACTATTATGGGCTGTTTTCTCTAACATTTGTATCAATATTCAACCATATTTGTATAATTTTCTAGGCGTACAGTGGAAATTTCACAAAGTGTTAAAAGCAATCAAAGGTTCCTAAGGAAATATGGTGGTGAAATCATAGCCGGAGAACAATGAATCTTTGAGTTACATCAATGTTGGGATTGCATGGCACAAACTAACAACATTATGAGATCTTAAAAATCAAACATAAAATTGATAGAGGACAGAAAATGACCACTCATATATTTGAGAATCTTCTCCAAAAAAAGATATATAGAAATGATCATTTTTTTGTTTCAATTATATGCATAGCAACATAGAAGGGTCAAGGTTCAAGGAACCAATTAAACTACATCCGAACCATACTACAAAAGGTAATGATGCACATGCCAAAATAAGAAATAAGTCACCCGGGTCTGTGGGCATTTTTTTATTGTTGGTTAGTAATAGAATAAACCATCGATTAATTTGATCCTTGAACTATCGATATCTCTCCAATTTAGTCTTTGGACTATCAAAATATACTAAATAATCCTAAACTATCATTGAGATATCAATTTAGTCCCTTAATTCTTTTGAAACCATGGGAAAAAATTTATATATAGTTCAAGGATCAAATTGATGGATTATTAACATTTTATGGACCATTTAGTATATTTTTAGAGAAAAATGTATATGCACAGACACGTAAACTAATTTTACAATGTCAATCAATATTAACTGTGTATTCCACAAAATCACCCCAATACCTCACCCCCCACTATAATTGTAAGATATGAATAAATGTTTAATTCTTATTGGATGTCAATGTAAAATTAATTTACACTAGCAAAACATCTCCATTAAACTCATTATTATAGTTTAAGGAGCAAATTGGAGAGAAATTGATAGTTCAAGACTAAATAGAAAGTTAATTCGTTAGTAATATATTGATTGAGACAACAAATTTATTTTGAAAGTGAAAATTCGTTTTATTTTCTAAAAACTCATAATCACAATTTATAACGTACACTTTGTTTTTTGTGACCTAAGCATCACAATGTCTAATTCTCGAGAAAAACTACAATTTCAATTTAGTTAATTAGAATTTTTCTCATTCCACCTCCCACGTTTCTTTTGTACCTCCTAAACATGTAGAAAATTTCGGAAAACGGTTTTCGAAAAAAAAAATTTCAATAAATTTACACTAAATATGGGAAAGGCGAATGACGCGCAAGAAGACATTAGGGTGGCAAAAATACATCTCAAGTCCATTGTGCATTATGTTGAGTCAAGTGTGAGGGAGTAAGTGTCACATTGTTTAAAAAAATAGATGTTGAACATTTCATAAGTGGAAGGACCCATAAACCTAACACCTTAAAGTTTTGGGTAAGAGTGTAGTGTTCAACTCACTTGTAGAGTTGTTCTTAAGTCCAATGTGGACGATCCCCAGCTGCCCCCTCGTGACCCAACAGTGGTATGAGAGTCGATGGTTCAACGAAGAGTTCGACCAGCTCCTGTATCGAAAGTCTTCTTGACAAAGATGGTCAAATAACGTGTCTCGTTGAGTGTAGCGGCAACGACAATGCTAGTGTATGGATGAAAAGCTTCCGCTTGAAGGGGAGCATGTGAATTGAAGAACTCATACTTCAGGGGAGATTATTGTGGCAAGTGTGAACACCTTAAAATTTTGGGTAAGAGTGTGGTGTCTAACTCACTTGTAATTTTGTAAAATTATTCTTAAGTCCAATATAGATGATTCTCCGACTGCCCCCTCATGACCCAACACCTTGAGGCAGAGTGTGGCCATGGTCACACCAAAATTCCCATACTTTTTTTTATACAAAGGATAACATGTGTTTTGTTCCTATAAAATGTACTTTTTAAGCTTAATCCTTACTTAATTTTTATTATATTTTTAGTCTCTATAAATTTTTTCTCTCACATAGTTTTAGTTCCTACTAAAACTAAATTTTGTTTATTAAACTATTAAATTTGCAATTGATTATTTATAGGCATATTTAAAATATCATATATATATATATATATATATATTGCGTAAAAAAAATAATATAGAGGTATTTACTAAAATATGAATTTTTGTTTAAGCAAGTAGGTTTGGTTTATGAGGATAAGTTGGTTTGGGAGGGGGAACACAATGGTTGTTATTCTGTCAAATTTGGTTACAAGCTGACTATGCAGTGTATTATATTCGTAGTGATAAGTACCACGTGGAAGGTAATTGGAAAGGGATATGGAAATTGCATGCTCCACATAAAGCATGTCGTCTTCTTTGGCGATTGTGTAGGGGATGCCTTCAAACAAGGTGCCGATTATTAGAACGTAATGTCGATTGTGAAATTCAGTGCCCCCTATGTGAGAAGGAGGTAGAAGATGATGTACATGCTTTTTTCACCTGCGTTTATGCTCGGGCTAGCTGGCAAGCAATCAGGCTGTCAGCTATCATGGCCTTTGCGGCGTGTCAGCAAGGTAGCGTAGCCGATAGAGTATTTGCTTTGTGTCGGAATGAGGATTATGCAACTATAGGTAGAGTGGCTACACTATTTTGGAGTATATGACACAACCAGAATGATAATGTTAAAAGTCCAAGTCAAGTTGGACAGGCTGCTTTTGACCATTGGAGTGAGTGGTTTGTTGTTCATAAGATGCGAAGTACTAATGATTTATATGTCCTGCCTTTAAGCACAATTCGATGGAAAAAGCCTCGGATAGATTGGTTAAAATGCAATGTCGATGCAGCTTTTTTTGGCTCGGGAAGGACAACTTTAGGTGCTTGTTTTCGCAACAGCTCCGGTGAGTTTACAATTGGATTCGCACAGTGGAAGTAGATGATTTTATCAACAAAGGAGTGTGAGGTATGGGCATTATTGCAATCCATGAATGAAGCTAAGCAGTGAGGCTTTGCACGAGTCCAATTCGAAAGTGATTCTCAAGCGCTGGTTGAAGCAATTCGTAATAAGAGGAGTGACAAATCAGAGTTTCTTTCGATCGTTCCTGATATTCTCCTTATTAAGTTATCTTGTGCAAACTTCGAAGTCAAGTTTATTAGGAGACAAGTGAATTCGGTTGCTCATACGCTAGCTAGGGCGGCCAATTCTTGAACTAGTTTCCACATATTTGATATTATTCCTTCATGTATTAAACTTTTGGTGATTAATGAAATGCATTAAGTTGTTTTGTTCAAAAAAAAATCACTACTTTTCTACTTAGAGAATTTAGGCCCCGTTTTTTTTGGATTTTTTTAAGAATAGATTTTGTAGTGTTAGAAAATTTTGTATAAAAAAAGACACAAAATAACCTTAAATTAAATGATGTGTCAAAAAATTAAAAAGGGGAAAATTGAGAATTTCATATGTATCTTCTTAATATATACATATAACTGACTTTGAAAAGAGTATTTGGAAGTTAAAATAGGAGTGACCATTAGATAATAGGAAGTTTTTTGTTCTAACTTTTGAATAAAGACACAAAATAACCTTAAATTAAATGATGTGTCAAAAAATTAAAAAGGGGAAAATTGGGAATTTCATATGTATCTTCTTAATATATACATATAACTAACTTTGAAAAGAGTATTTGGAAGTTAAAATAGGAATGACCATTAGATAATAGGAAGTTTTTTATTCTAACTTTTGAATAAAGACACAAAATAACCTTAAATTAAATGATGTGTCAAATAATTAAAAAGGGGCAAATTGGGAATTTCATATGTATCTTCCTAATATATATATAGATTTTTTGTTCTAACTTTTGAATACAGACACAAAATAACCTTAAATTAAATGATGTGTCAAAAAATTAAAAAGGTGCAAATTGGGAATTTCATATGTATCTTCTTAATATATAGAGATAGATAGATTAGTCACTCACACCTCTCAAAATAGCAGCCTATTACTCGTCCTTATCAGTATCCCTAACCCAAATCATCTTGATTTAGTTTACCGATGAAACATACGAATTTTAAATCAATTTAATTAATAAAAATTGAGAAATAAATTCAAATTCCAAGAAGACATAGAACTAGGGAGAGTGAGTAACCTTAGAGGGTCCCAAAATATTTAGATTATTATGTATAAAATTTTGAAATTTTTTTATGAAATTATAATATTTTTAACTACCTTTTTATCTCAAATAATTAATTAAAAATAGTTATAGGTGTCCAAAAATTCCCAAAGGGGTACAATTCTCAGTAAATTAAATATTATTTTTCTGAAAAAAATAAGAAAATTTTGAATTTTTTTTATGTACCACGCGCCTGATGCGCGGCTGAGCGTGGCCGTGGCACTGTTCATCACCACCTTCACCCATTTTTCCTGCAAACGGGTCGTCCGACTTGGTTTGTTCTCTATCATTTTGCAACGGGACGACAAACTTTATACCGTTTATCGTCGTCAATTTTCAGGAAGATTCCTGGTGTTAATTTTTAAAATGGAATGGAAAAGAAACAAGGACAGGGATAAAAGCCATGTTGTTGACCAACGTAGTGTGATAGAAGTGGTAGATACTTTAATCCCTTAACCATTTGGTCCTGTGTTCGATCCCCGGCCGGTGCGTATGGAGAAGCATTTGTTAGGAGAGGTCAATCTCTTAAATGGATCTCAGTTACCTCGAGAGAATTAGTCTCTACGTTTGCGAGCAGAGGATAGCTTTGGTTTAAAAAAACAAACATGTTCTTGAAATTAAAATTTCACAATCTTAATGACATGTAAAGCTCCCTTACCTGGATTGTGTACAAAATTCCTCTCTCTCTCTCTATATATATATAATAGGGGTGATCGTATCCGAACCGAACCAAAAGTAAAACCGCAAAACCGAACCAATCCAAACCGAAATCGCAAAAAACCGCATTTAGTATAAACCGCACGGATCATGTTTCTTTTAAACGGCACGGTTTGGTTTGGTTTGCGGTTTTCATTTCATAAAACCGAATCAAACCGAACCAAACCGCAATACTTAATTTAACTCTATCAACTCGTAGCAATCAACTTATTATCTAGTCAACTTAGCAAACTCAACATAACTGAGTCCATAAAACAGTAAGATGTACAAACATATAATTTCATGCGATACAAAACTATATTGTTGGTATTAAAAATAAGTTCTTATGTATATGCAATTTCTATATATGCATATTATATCATATAAACAATAAAATAAATTAAAATTTTCTATGTTTATTTTGTAATAAGTTGGTAATATTGTAATATTTTTTATATCGCGGTAAACCACCGCCACCGAACCGATCCTAACCGCATTTGTTTGGTTTGGTTTGGTTTGGATGACTTGTAAAAAATCAACCGAACCAAACCGAACCGCATGCTTTTTTATCTCGCGGTTAGAATGACTTTTTGGCTCATAACCGAACCAAACCGCACCGCGAACATCCCTAATATATAAGGGGTATGATTTTTAGTTGGTTCTTCCTCTTCTAAGCCATTTACTTTTTCCCTCTCATGCTATTTTTGCAAACTTTTCTATTTTGTTGTTGTCTTTAGAAAATTGTGGCAAATACTAGTTTTTTTTTTTTTGACATTACGTCTATTTATAGAAAATAATTAGGCCACTTTCCTCTCAAGTCAAACAAAAAATCTATTTTTTTTATTTGTTTCTCTACAATTTTCCAATTAACACATTTCTCTTTATGATTACTAACATCATTAGGCCCAAGTCTGATTTCCATTCTTTCTCTACTATTTTACAAACGAGCATTGCTAACTAAGAAATGCAAGAATGAACATATGTCTTGGGAAATGCTTATTTGCAAAATAAGAAAGAGAAGAATAAATCTCAATCATCCATTAAAATCACTATCTCATGATTTCTATTAAAAAGGAAATTAAATTTATAATAAATTAAAATTATCCTCTAAAATAATGACATGTACATTCTTGTCTTGCTCAAATTCTTTCTTACAAAATAGCAATGCTCTATTTTAGTGGATAATTTTTTGGTGAACACTCCGGTACACCGCTGAATTGTATAATTTTAATTTGTCCACGTGTAATGATAACTTAATATGTCATTTCAAATTTTATTTAAAATAAGTTTTCTATATTACTCTTTAATTTACAAAATTTCAAAATGACACCCATAGAAATTATTGTTTCCATAGTCACCTATTGTTGGCCGTGTTGTGTAATATACTTCGATTCTCCTCAGCAGCGGCAGGTACCCATTTTTTGTATGCTATGAAAATTGTTTTTGCCCCAATAATTAAGGGTATCACAATTAAATTAGTGCTCTGTTCTAATCCTCGTTCTCACGCTAAAGCTTTCTTCACCATTAATTTTACCACAACTTTTATTGCAAGATTGAAAAGGACAAAAAAAATCATGTGTTTATTTATATATCATTGAGATAAATACATTCATACATAAGTGGGTTCTCTCATAACAAAAGAAAGAAATCTAAAATGAAACAAATGAAATTTTAGAAGATGAAAGAAAATGACTCATTATATTGGATATTCAAATAGAAAAAACTTTACTACCAATGTCACAATTTTACAATCATGGATTGTTTTCGGTAAACTTAAAAAACCCTTTTACAAATAAAATTGAAGGTTCTTGAACAATATTAAATATGAGAAAATATGTAATTGATTGGTTGGAAATATATTGACAGTGTTTCACAAAATTAAACCTATCTACCATATTGATTAGATGAAGAAAGTGTTAAAAGATGCACAGGTATGATGCAGCAGGAATGACTAGAAATGACCAGGAATGATAGGTTTTAAATATAGGTCCGTTATCGAGAAAAAGGCCGCGACAAAAAGGTATAGGGGCCTACCGTTACCCTTTTTCACCGTTTTTATATGGTGAATTAAAATCACGCCGAAAAGCCGATACGATCGCGACGAAATGCTATACAACCGCGACGAAACGCAATACGGTCGCGACAAAATTTTAATAGATAGATACTTCTATTTTTTCCAATAGATATGCATAAAATTCACATTTTTAGGAATATTTTGAAAAGATTTGTGTGATACTGTGATTAATTCACATCGCGACGGCCGTATTCCGTAACACGACAACTGTAACAACCGAAATCGCGAAATCCTTGACGCGACCGCTATGTAAAACCTTCCGTGTTTCTTAGTGATAGTTTCTTGCGGTGTGAAAAGAAAAATAGTTCCGTGTTTTTTGAAAAGTTTTTATGTTGTTTTTGTCTTATAATCTGAGCCACTACAATTATCCAACGACCAAAAATGATGCAGTAGGGGCTGTGGCAGAGACTTTCGCTTCCGTGGATCCAACTCGGTTATACTTTAAGCCCCTATGTATTTCTTGTACCTACTTGGGTTCTCAATAAATTTCTTTTGTTGTTACAAAAAAAAAGTGATAAACAATTTTCTGTGGTGCAGACAACAAACGCAGCAGGATTAGCGAGTATAAAGTAGACATCTAATTCATAAAGGTTACAATTGTGAAGCAAAAATGGATAATGATAGAGATTTGAATGAAAGAAAGTTCACTGGGTTTTGTTGTGTGAATTTGTGGTGTGATACCATGATTATATATAGAATGGTAGATTTTTTGAAGAAAATTAAACTAAAGATATTGTATATTTTTGTTTACAAAGGTAGTAATTTTGAAGAAAATCGAAATTGAAAGATATTGTTGATTTCTGTTTAGAATAGTCATATTTTTGAAAAAAATCGAAGTTCAGAGATCGTGTTGTTTTAGATTTCCGCTCTTTCGGTTTTTCTTACCAATATAAAACAAAGGGTTAATATAAATTAATAACAAACAAGTTTATTTGACAAAATGGGCATAGCTAAGTTGGTTTGTTTTATGTTTTCTTAAAGAATGGTCAAGGGTTCAAATCTCTCTTTGGTCAATCTTTTTTTTTTTGAATAAATTATTAACTTTTACAAAATTACTACTCCCTCCATTCCTTTTTATTTGTCGTTTTATAAAATTTACTAAAAATTAAAAAAGTTTATTTTTGTACCTTATCTTCCTGTTGTACCCTAGTTTTATTTTACTTTTTTGGAATATATTATGTACAAGAAAATAGAAACAAAACAAAAACAATAAAAAGATTATATGAAGAAGTTTAGTAAAAAAAAATAGGAAGAGGGTATAAAAGACAAAATATAACCTTAAACAATAAAAAGATTATATGAAGAAGTTTAGTAAAAAAAAATAGGAAGAGGGTATAAAAGACAAAATATAACCTTAAATTATCAAAACGACAAATAATTTGAAACAATTTTTTTCTTTCTAAAACGACAAATAATGAACAGAGGGAGTATCTTTTAAGAGCATGTTATACGCGCTTGCTTAGTCTTCTTGAAATATCTTTGATGCATGACTCGAAACTTGCTTTATTCGCGCAAGGTACATATATTTGAAGCCTTCAGTGACTTTCGAATTTATAGGTAAAATTATACATATAACAACAACCAACTAGATTGAAATGGACTAAGAAGATAGAATATTCTCAATCTGACTGTTCAAATAGACCAAATTGGAATGAGAAACACTTAAGAATTCAAAATTTAACAATCCAACTGTTAAAGCTCAATTAGTTAGATTAGCCATAACTTAAGAAACCTAGTTCATATTAAATGACTGTTAAGTCTCAACTATGACTAAGGGAATAAATTCATCTCAGTCAATTTGTTCAACTTGACCTAATTGGGATAATAAACACTTAAGAAGTTGAATTTCAGCAATCTGACGGTTCAATTTCATATTGTTGGACTAACTATTACTTAAAAAATCTAGTTATTATGAAAGGATTGTTAAGTCATCACAGCCAACTAGACTGAAAGTGACTAAGGAGATCAAATATTGTCCATTTGACTGTTCAACTTGACTAAATTGAAACGGGAAACACTTAAAAATTCAAATATCGATAATCAAACAGTTAAACCTCAACTAGTTAAATTAACTATGACTTAAGAAACCCGGTTCATATGAAATGACCGCTAAGTCTCAACTAATAATGTCAACGTGACTAAAGAAATCAAAATTAGGTCAAACCCTTCAACTTGAAATATAGTTCATATGTAAATCTAACTAATTATACGGACATTCAATATGGAATTCAAATTTTATCAATCAAGTCGTTCAATATCACCTAATTGGACTAACAATAACATGAATTTTAATTTTGACAATCAAACATGTCTAGAACAATATAAAAAGTTCATTTGCAAAACTTTAGTATTTTTCAAAACGAGTACAAATTAAATATGAGTTTTCTCTATCAAAATATATCAAAATAAAAGTAACAAATATTTTGACCTCCTTATTTTTGGCCAAACTTTTTATAATGCTCCATACATATTTGCAAAAGAATCATAAATACACATCAACATAACAACATTACTAAAATTGCAAGCATAAAAATTTAGTAGGATGAAAATATGACATTTTTTATTAAGATGGAAAATTAAATTTAAAAAATTTGCAGAGACTAAAAACTTATTTAACCCTATAAAATATAATGAATCACTAAAAATAAACAGTATTACAATAAAATATATATACATATTAAAAAATATTTGTTTACTTGACACCGCGTCATATGAAGTGAGTTTAAGTTTCTGCAACCGTCCCTTCTTTTATTATTAATAATTAAAGCGCGTAGAAACCCTCTGACCTAGGTCTCCTGCACTCTTATTTGGTTTAGAATTGGGACAAACCAAAACCTTCATTATTAGTAAGATAGGTTGCTTTCTTGTCTTGAGGACAAAAAAATTATTTTTTTCGTAAAAAAAGTAAATGACTGGTTAACGATAAATAAGTATTAAATTTTATAAACTAATAATATTAAAAAAAAATTGAAGAATACATAAACGATACAAATTGCGGTGTTTCGTTGATTCAAATTGACATATCTACATCAACTCATTACAGATCTGAAGACTTGGACGTCAACGTTGCAAATTCGGGAGTATGAATATTTCGGTGACTTTTATGTTGTCATATTTGTAGGCACTTTCATGATGCCGTTGTATGATATTAACCTAGGTGCTGCAAGTTTGTTTAGAGATTCACCTTTTTCAGTTTTTAGCAATCTTGAATTTGTAATGATCTATGTATTTTCAATTTGAATGAATGAATCCTTATTTTTAGTCAAAAAAAAAAAATCTTGTTACTATAAAAAAAAAATTGAATCATGTTACAAAAAAAACTAGGTTGATTTATTGCGGAACATCATTAATGATTATATTATGTGAAGGATACATTTGCAAATATTAAAAAATAGTGTTTAAAAAAAAAACTTAATAAAGAAACAAAAGCTGTATTAAATGCTTGTAATTTGTTAGCCACCTCAGCGGTGTACCGGTACACGTCCACATAATACGTGTACCGAAGAATTCACCTAAATTTTAATTTATTATAAATTTAATTTCCTTTTTATTAGAAATCATGGGGTAGTAGTGTTAATGAAAGGTTGAAATTTATTCTTGCCTTTCTTGTTTTTATATTTTCTTGCAAATAAGCATTTTCCTTTACTAACTTATACGTCTCATTTCGCTAATTACTTGGAGCACACCCATAGTCTCCTTCCTTTTAAAATTCACATTTGTTTATAGTTTCTTTTCATCTTTTACTTAAGGAAAATACTAAACAGTGCCCCCGGGGCACTAGTTAAGCATACAAATAAGGAAATTCTACCTTGAAACTTGTGCATTCAATATATTAAAAGTGTAAAAAGTTATCTTATCAAAATTAATTTTATCTTTTATTTCAATTTTTGGTATGCTTAACAAGTGCCCCAAGAGCACTGTTTAGCATGACCCTTTACTTAATAATCATATCAAGAAAACACACATAAACACATCAAGCAAGCAATTCTTAACATGCCAACGCAATCAAGAAAACAAACATAAACACATCAAGCATGCAATTCTTAACAAAGTAATTCTATAAATTACTCGACTTCAATAAAGCGAACAATTTCTAAAAATTGGGGCGTTACACACACAATCACATAATGACAAAAAGGCTTGAAGGACGCACTCCCAAGAGGCGGTATTAGTGCGGATGCATGAGATGTCGAATAACAACGCACTCCCAAGAAATATTCTAGCGACGATTATGAACAAAAAATTTGTGAGCTCGACAACTATCAAACACATATACAATGCGCGCCATAGTTGAGAAAGACGGTCCAGGGGGAAAGAACGGAGTTGCAATACCTTTTGAAGTGTTTGAGTGATGAGAATCACACTTATAGCACTAGGTTGTTTTTCGACACCCAAACTATAAGTGATATTTTTTGGGCCTATCCAGATTCGATTAAGCCGTTCAACATTTTCCCCATAGTGGTTGTGATGGACTCCACATATATACAAGACAAACAAATACGAGCTTCCTTTGCTTGAGTTTGTTGGTATCACTTCTACCGAAATGACGTTCTCTATTGCCTTTATTTTTATGACGTCGGAAAAAGAAAGCAATTTTGTATGAGCTTTAGAGAGATATCGTGATCTCCTAAAATGTGAAGACTCGAGATCATCTCCAACTAGTTGTGACTAACCGGGACTTTGCACGGATGAATGTTGTCGACAATACACATATTAATATACTTCCTATCATGGACAAATTAAGCACTATATACACACACACACACTAATATCAGTATGTCTCTAGCGTCACCTCAAAATTTTGATTAAGTTCCGCGCCATTGATTAAGTTAATTTTGCCATATGATATCAGTTAACCAAATTAATTTTACTATTTCCATTAATTTTAAATATAAGACCTCCAATATTTTTCACTCTTTGGAGACCAAAACCTAAAAATTCGAGAAGACTGAAGAATAATTTAAAAAACATTTCTCGAGTATATTCCTTGAATACTGTCTCTTGTGTGTATTACCATGATTAAATTAGACCGTGTTAGACAGTTTGAAACTTTGTATTCCTTTAATGTAATATTATTGCCTTAAGGTTAATCATGAATATGTCTATATGAAAAATCACAAACACACATAAACATGATTTATTAAACGCGCATGCAAGCATGCATGAATTTTTATATACATATAAACTCAATCCCATTATGAAATTTGTCATTATTTTTGTTTGTTTTATATAATCTTCAAAGACACGTGAGAGGGCAGGAAGGAAGTAGACAAACATAGGTGTTAATCAAATTTCAAAGCTAAACAAAGAAAGACAGAAAGGCTATATTGGGATTGGAGCTCTAAAATTATCAACTTAAAGGCATGGGTTCAGTTACAGTAGATATAACACTGACGAAACAGCTATATTATAAAACATATGTCACCAATTAGTACTCCTATAATGTAGTAAACTAATAAGCCAACTAGCATAAAATATGTTCACAATTTGGCAAAACGAATTTTTTACCGGATTAAATAAATTAAATATCTTAAATTTTGTTTTATTTTTTATAAAAACTTTCATCAATTTTTTGTCTCTTAAATATTTTTTACTACAATTTTTAGTCCCTAATTTTAAATTAACTCTGGTGTGTTTTTATATTTTGAATGATTTTTTATATTCATTTTTATAATATTATAAGAATTGTTTCCACAAAAATTTAGAATTTTTTAACGTAACATGAATTATTTATGATTTTTTAAGCAAAAAATATTCATATTTAATTATCCTTTGGTAAAAAAAAATTAACTTTTACAAAAGAGATTAATATAATGTACTAAACATTATCGCAATTTTTTTTAATGATATATACGAGTTACTAAAAAATAGTGAACAAAAAATAGGATAGAAAATATTTGACAGACCAAAACATGAAGAAAACTTAATTGAGTAATATATATTTGTGCACTAGTAGCATTTGTTTTTTGCTAAATCAAGAGCATTCCTGAGATTTTTTTTTTAAATGTCCTCCAAAAAAACAAAAAATTCCAATCTACCCCCCCATTTTAAAAAAATTTCCAAAATGCCCCTCTAGAAAATCGCATTCCTAACATTAAGGAGTATCTAGACATCCCAACCAAGTTGGTATCCCTAATCCCTCTCATCCTCTGCCCATAACTCATAATATATATAAACAAAAAGAGTTTTATACATTAGAACAACAAAATTTTATAAAAAAATCTTATACATTCAAACGGATGTACCCAGTAACACATTAAAATTTAAAAATGACATTTTACAAATGTGAAACTAATAATAATTAGAGTCAATACATTTGGTGAATGAAATTGCGATGAAAGATGAGGACAAAATGTTTTGAAGAATTGTGTATGTATGTAAAAGAGGATATGGGTAATGGTAATGGAAAGGGGCGTGTGAAATAGAAAGCATATGTTTCCTATGTGTATAACAAGTGTGTCGAGTAAGTGAAGTTTGGATGAGGGCATGAAGTGATATAGGGCACTAAACCACTTACTATATGTTTTCTTATTTAATCAATCAAATATGCACATTACACAACACCACTATCACTATACTATACTATACTGCACCATCTTAACTTAAGTAGCTTCTGTTATAACCCATAACTTGTTCAACATAAACTATTTTATTTTTTTGCAACATAAATATAATAGATTGTCAGAATTTCCCATCCACAGCAATTAATTAATTGATCAATGAATCCTTTTTTTTTTTTTTTTAAAAAAAATATAAGAAACAAATTACATAAAGTTTGTGATTTTTTTTTTCTTCCTTTTATGGTGGTTTGTTGGAAAGTTTTTGATGAATCATTTGGTTAGTGATGCATTCCTCTTATGGATAAAAACCTTTTTCTATGATTTGTTAGACACTTTTGAGTAAAGAACCAATACAAAACAGAACAAGTGGAAAGAGGAGGGGAACAAAAATACCAGTGCTGCACTTGTGTACATAATTGGCACTATAATGACTAGTGACTGGCCTTGACAAGTGCTTATTTTCTTGGATATACTCAAATTTTCTTCTTTCACATTAATTGTCCCAAGACACATATTGCCCCCATTTATCAAATTTTGAGATGGTGGAATAATTCACAATGTTTATCTAAACATTTAGATGGTGGGTTATTGGCTGTATTCCAGTTGTTACAAAAATTGTATTTCCACGTGGCAGTAACATCGATGTATTTAGAATTTTGATCCAGTTAAGCAATCAAAATAATGAGAGTTTTTTGTATGAGAACAAGTTAGATCGGACCCTTACTCTCGTGTCAATTTTATCATTTTTTCCAAATTAAACTCAAGACATATAACTACTTTCTAACTGGACGAATTCATAGATTGAATTGTGTTTCGCACACTTTTAAACATTAAACATTGTTGTTGATGCTTAGTAAGCAAGACAGTTAACTAAATATCGAAGGGGTTGAAACCTTGAAACCACTTGATGTCAGAATTGACTCTCAAACCTGATTGTACGTACCAATAAATCGGATACTGATTGTAAAAAAGAGAAGAAAAGAAAAAAAGAATTAAGCCATCAGATAGCACTAACAATTCTTACTTAGATGTAGGAGTTGAACATATGCTCTTATGAAATATAAATCAGTTTCTTATGAAGCCTAATCTAAAATATTAATGAAGCTTCGATCAAGATTTTTTTTTTTGTTGATAAATGAAATGGTAGAGTCATTGAAAACTCACACACACTAAGTGGAGTGACCGAGGTTTGAACTCCGATCATGACGTCCAACACTAGCAATTTCGATATTTCTATCAGTTGAGCTAAAATTTGTCGACTAAAGGTTCAAAATTTAATTAGGTGTCGTTTAACCTGATGCAAAATATATGAATTGCTCTTCAAAAAAACTCATATGTGAATTGTTTGATTAAATTTCGATATATGATCTAAATTTTATGCTCATATTAATTTTCTTAAATTTAAAATACTGTCGAGCTTAAAATATGAACTGTCCAAACTTTATGGGGAGTTCAAAATGTGACAAACAACATCGTGTAGTGACAACTTTGTGAATGCACATAACACAACGCAAGAAAAAACTATTTAGGCACATATACATAACAAAAACAATTAAATGAAAAATGAGTAGATGATGTGACGATATTAATTTTATTTTAATTTTTATTTTATTTATAAATGTGTCTCTAAATACTTTTTTTGTGTTCGTACCCAACTAAGTATTTCTCCCCTCCAAATAAACCCTGACCTCGTGTAACGACAGAATTGTGAAGGCACACAACACAACCTTCATTTCCAAACATACTCTTATCTTAAGCGGAAAAAGAAAAAAAAATAGTCCAAAATTTAAAGTCAGACATTAGTCCCGACCATACCCTGTTTCTCCCATATCTCTTTCTTTGTTGTTTGTTACCAACCAATCAAATCCTAAAGAGTTGAGTGCAATTATTATTATTTCAGAAACTATTTTTTAAGTTGGTTTTGAAGATTTTAATGACATGAGTAAATTAGTAATTGTATTAAAAATTACATTGTGGGTGAAAAGTTCTTCATATATTTGTGAATTGCATGTAGTTAATTTTCATTTGTGTGATGAAATTAGAGTTGTCATATGGCCATAGGTCTCAAATTTAATAATTTGGGTTCGAATTTGTTTAGTGTTTTTTAGTTCGGTGTAATAAACCTATTTAAAAAATGAGATTGTCTGTATAGGTCGCGGGAAGTTCTAAGCCGAATTAATATATAAAGAAATTAGAAAGAAAAATAAATAAATTACATGTTTGAGTGTTACACATAATAGGATTTAAGTCCGTAACTTTGATTTGGAAACCTCCAGAAGTGCTGAAAGGATCATACGCTTTATAGAAGGAAGACATAGAATCCAGCTTTAAACCTGTTGTTATTTTGTGTACGTATTTTTATATTTTGTTGAACACATTATCATATTTATTTCTTTTGTACTACAATAACACAGTGTTTGAACTGAAACCTATTTATGATTTGATTGAACTGAAACACAATCTTTGTAATACAATAACATTAGATTGTATTAATTTTTAGTATTTTTTAATTAACATTCGAATATATTTCAGTATGAAAAATAAGGTAAACAAACATACTAGAATATATGATCAATGAGAAGTATACAATTATGAATTAAAAAAATAGTTTTATATAGTATGTCGAATTAAGCTTCAAATGTATTCTTAAAGTAAATGTTCTCACTCTCAATACATATGCTTCTTTCTATATATGAAAATAAATTTGCAATTTGATTTTCTTAGTATTTTTCCATTATTTTATATTATATAGTATCTAAAAAAACAAAAAATTAGCTCGTATGGGGCCGAGTAGCCCGCAATCTGTGTAAAGTCGAGCTCGGGGAGTAAATTTAGAGTCCATTTTGAAGTAAGGCATTGTAGCCCGCCCATATAAAACTCGTGTCCCATTAGTCTAAGTGGTAAGAATTTTATATCCCGCCATGAGTTTGATCTCTGACTTAGTTAGAAGGAGATTATTCACATTATGTGTTATACTGATTGGTCACTAGAGTTTAGTCACCTAAATTTGATCCCCGACTCTATTGGGTGGGAAGGAAAAACTATGTTGTGTACCCAACTAATTTCTCGACAGAGTTTAGTCGCCTAAACGAGACTGAAAATTTTGTGCCTCTAACATGATAATGAAAAAATCTACCGTTTTTCAAATGACAACCTAAACTTCACCTTTAAGAAAGTAAAACGAAAAAACCAATATGTAATTAAGACGGCTTAGACAACGAATAAATTCATTCTTTTCTTTATAACTTATATTAGTAGTTAGTATTACAATGTTATCTTAGTTTTCTTCTTGTCGGGACGGGAACTCTGAACCTTCAACTCCTTAACCCTAGCTCAATTTATTTAATCAGTTGAGTTATCCATCCCACCGTGAATAGATTCATTCTTGATTACGTTACATGTTAGTACTAATGACTAGTACTATGTTAGTAGTATTAAATATTAATGTTGTTTGTTAAAGGAATGAGAAGAAAAGAATGTATGACGATTTTGATTAGCCGGAACAGAACACAAGGACATTGTCATTTAGGTAGGTCCCACAACAATAGTTTGTCTTGTCCGCGCGTGCTACCAACTCACTCACATGCGACTGTGAATGTAATATGAATGAATGAAAGAAAGGTACTGTGTTGTTTTGTTGTTTATATAAACCCAAAGGGCATTTTCAAAGTGTAGCGGTGAAGCAATAAACAAAACAAAGCAATAGCATTTCAATTTCAATCTCAACAACTTAGTGAGTGAGTTAAGGGAGTAAAGTGTGTAGTTAGTTAGTTACTTACTTAATCATTCATTTTCAATTTTCATTTTCCCATATATTATTATTATTATATATATAACATAAGCTCAAACATTGCATCATCATTCATCACATAAGCATATAGTCACATAGTGTGTGTTTGTGTGAGTACAATACAAACTAGTAAAGTTTCAAGAAACAAATACAAATGGAGACAAATGGTGAGATAAGAGTATCATCAAAGTTCAAGAGAGTTTGTGTGTTTTGTGGTAGTAGTCCTGGCAAGAAAAGTAGCTATCAAGATGCTGCCATTCAACTTGGAAACGAATTGGTATATACAAAAAGGGTTTCTTTTTCTTATTTGTTTTTTTATATATGTTATGTAAATATTTAAACTTTATGACATGACATATTGAATATTTCAGTTGGGTCAGTTCCTTGTGTTCATAACATGTTTGTTGTTAGTTCTAACTTAAAAATATGTCTCTTTTTAACATAACATCTATTTGATTCAAAAGATGCATTTTTTTTTAGGATCATTACTTGGCTTTTTAAAAATTATCCATTAAAATTGATCTTAATGGTATATGAAGGTGTCAAGAAATATTGATCTAGTATATGGAGGAGGAAGCATTGGTCTAATGGGTTTGGTTTCACAAGCTGTTCATGATGGTGGAAGACATGTCATAGGGTATATTATTATGACCCTTTCTCTCTTTTCCTCAAAGTTTTCATTTTTATGTTATAATAATAAATCATAATAGCTTATTGTGCTTATTATGTTGGTCTCTTTCTCTATTGACACTGTATTTTTGTCATGTTATTGTCTCTTTTGCAGAGTTATTCCCAAGACACTCATGCCTAGAGAGGTTCGTGTGAAAAGCTTTTAGTCTTTTTTCTCTTTATCATTCAAAAGGGTCAAACTTTAGTTAACTAATTAAGCTTCTTGGTAATTTCATAGTTTTGTTGTTAAAGTTAGTTCTTTTGGCTAGATAAAAATGAAGAGTAATAGAAAAAAAGAATTAGTGCAAAAGTGAAAGTAAAATTAAAGTGTGAAAAAGAAAACTCAATAAATGGATCTTTCAGTCTTTTGTTTTACTTTAGTGGCTTGTACTGAGCAAGAATTTTTCTTCTCTTTTGTTTTGATCTTTATTATCTCTTCACTTTTTGATTTTTTGTTCTTATTTTCTGTTCCATTTTCTTGTCCTTTTTACAGCTAACTGGTGAAACGGTAGGAGAAGTAAAGGCTGTAGCAGATATGCATCAAAGGAAGGCAGAGATGGCTAAGCATTCAGATGCTTTTATTGCCTTACCAGGTTAGCCTGAGAGAGCTAACATTAGTATACTTTAGTTGCATTAGAAAAAGTAGTAGAAATTTACATCAATTTGCTTCTAGCTTTTCTAGCTTTATCATAGCATTGACCATATCTCAGTACTTTAATGCTTTCTTATAATAAGCTAATTAACTTGTTTTTTAAAACCCTTTTGACTTAAAACATTACTACTAAAGGTCTTATCACGCCTAATCATGAACTTTGTTGCTAAGTATTAACTATTAGAATTTAATTTTGATACACTGTCTGTCTGTCGGTGTTGAAAGTTCTACACTTTCAAAAAGTCATGGTCAATCGTATATGTATACTTTAGAAGTAGGTAGTTATCATTGAAATCAAACGTTTTTAATGATCTGACTGTTAATATTGATTTTAACAGTGTGACAACTCTTTACGCTAATAGTGTATATAAATTAAATCCTAATTAGTACTAGTAGTATATGGTTTATGATTTTGAAGGCATTTGTAAAAGATAATGATGATTACTAAGTGCTCCACTTTAAAAAGAATCATATCAAATTTAGTCAAATAAAAATGACACTGCTGCTGCAAAATAATATTGTGACTTCATATATCCCAAATGTTATGATGATTAGAGAGTGACCCTTCAAAACTGGCTAATCCTTACTTTGCCTCAGACCATTTGACATATTTGGCTAAAATTTTGTACTGCTTTGACTCTGAACAACTGTGGTTCTCTTGGTTGAATCTACTTTCCTTGGAATCATGACGTTTTTGTACCAAACTTACTTATGGCTTTGATAAAGAAAGGATATAAAGCAAAAGAATAACTGTCACACATAAATTAATGGTTTTCAAATAGCACCTGTACCTGTCTTTGAAATGATGCTTCTTTTCAAAGACTTTTATTTCTGGTATTAGTTGTTATCATTCTGAGATGCTGAAAATTAGTGACTTATACAGAAGACAAAGTTGTTAATCACTCTTTCTTGGTATCCCTTGCAAGAAAGAGTGAAGAGGATCTGAATTCTCAGCTGTAATAATACCACATAGTTATACGTTGTAACTAATCTCAGCCAATAATATTTGGGATTAGACGACGTATAATACTTATTCACTAAATGAACATTAATGACCATCTTTAGGTTTAATAGTCGAGATAACTGTGCGACATAGTTATTGTAGGGAATCTAATGAGAAAGGTGGTAGTAGTAAGTACTAAGTAGTACTATGCAACAAATGCAAGCAACCCTACATTGAGCAAAAGACGAAATGGTTGAAATAAAATCAATGAGTGAAACATACTAGTTTTCAAATAATTGAAATAAAATTAAAATTTCATTTTATGTGGAGGAATATATTAATTTACTTAACCTGTTGATATGCTAATTATATGCAGGTGGTTATGGGACTCTAGAGGAGCTTCTTGAAGTCATAACATGGGCTCAACTCGGGATTCATGATAAACCGGTAAATGACTTGTACCATTTTGTTAAGGAACCTTTATTACAAAATCGATTCATTTTAAAATCAATTTTTACGTTGTGTTATTATCCTAACTAGAATTTACATTCCGCAACTGGTAGGTGGGATTAGTAAATGTTGATGGATACTTTAATTCGTTACTGTCATTCATTGATAAAGCTGTTGAAGAAGGATTTATTAGTCCAAATGCGCGCCACATAATTGTATCTGCACCTACATCAAAAGAGTTAGTGAAGAAATTAGAGGTAATTAATTTTCACAGGATCATGTGAAATATCGAAGTGTTGAATGTCCAATCAAATTTTCTTCTGTAGAATTAAGCACTTATGTGTGATTCATCACAGGATTATGTTCCATGTCACGAAGGCGTTGCTTCGAAGTTGAGCTGGCAGATGGAAAAAGAACTTGCTTATCCTGAAGAGTATAACATCTCAAGGTAGCTGACAGTTTAGTTTACTTGATGTGCAAGGAAGATGAAACTAGATAGAATTTTCAAGGTGGAAAGAAGCTATTGTGGAATATCCATATTCTGTTTTTTCTTTATTCCTCCTGAAGAAAAGAAATTTCTTTTGTAAAGTACTGTGATTGACCTGAAGAAAATGTGAAATTACTATGTACCTTTCTTTTGAAACTACTGATTTCCCTTCTAAGTTGTAAGTAGTACTAGGGGCTTCTGAACTTATTAGTCAATGACAACTAATTTTACCCCTTTAATTAATTAATCTATTTCTTATTATGTATCACAGCCTGCACTTATGTGGTTGCTCTTAGTCCAATGTGTTAATCCAACTCGGTAAGATCGCCCTCTCGGCCCAACAGTTGGTAACTTCCTATTGACATGTTTGTTTACACTGGTTGTAATTTTAAAAAATGACATAAAGTCAGTACTTTGAACTTGAGAAAACGAAAAATGTGAGCCCAAATACACAAACCATGTTACCTAACATGAAAATTGTCCAAAATTACCTTCTTGTTTTAGTGGTCTAAGATATAAAAATTTATGCCAATTCTAGCACTGCATAATACACAGTATTGTAAACCATTTATGCTCTAGCCATTTGCCAAAACTAGATGTCTTAATTTACAAGACATGTTAACTGATATGGAGAAAACAACTTTCATGCTCACCCTTATCTTCTTAAACCAAACATTTTATATTAAAATGTTTAAAAGACAAAATCATTGCAGCGAAGTAAATCACCATTTTAGTTCTTAAATCGTAGTTGTCACGGAAATTGATTTCTTAAATTAATGAAATTATCATAAAATCAAACGTTCTCAATCATATTAGTTCTTTTAGATCACTCAAATAAGTCTGTGAACTAATTTTGGATATCACTTTAAAAGTTTGTTGATTTCAGGACCAAAAATTGTCTGTTCTGCTGTGCTACCCCTACCATATCATGCACTCCTCCTTTACTTTTCTCCATGAGAATCACAAGGTGTTCTTACAACCACTAGTATTTGATAGATGATACCGGGACCATGGTATTGTTTGTTATCTTATTGTCCTGTGATGCATGATCCCATGTGTCCCTTTGTAACAGATGGCAATACCAAAGACAAAAGGGCCTACAAACTTAATTATCCCCCTCTCTTCCAGGACCCGGATTCCCAGCTGTAACTGTTTCACGCAGTTTTCAATCTGGACCGTTAATATCAGATCGGACAGATAAGATTGAAAATTGTGTCTTTTGTATTAAAACACTCTCAGCCGTTAATTTTAGATTGGACAACTGAAATTGATTACAACGTCCTACCGTAAGTGTCGGAAATATGTTTCCCTCTATCCCTAGTGTATTTTGGAATAACATGTTAGGTGAATAAAGTGCTGATGAAAATAGACTGTCTTGAAAGAATGTGTAAGGTGTGGTTAACTGAGTGTCCACCTAAGAATTTATCAGTACCACTTCATCTTGTATTGTGTTCTTTGTTTATCTTTTGATTTGATTGAGTGGTTTTGTGCTTGATACTTTGCTCAGTCTAATAGCATTAAAAGTATATGGATAAACTAGTGTTGGAAAAGTAATAGCAAAAAATCTCCACATAAGAAAAACTAAACAATGGAAACAAAAGTGCATTTTAAACACACAAAATCAACTAATTGTAAAATGCAATGGAATGGATTAAATGTATTAAAAGCAAGGGTGTCAAAATGGATGGATTGGATTGATAATTTTTTTGGTAAATATCCAATCATTAAACATATAATCGATCCAATCCATCCATTAAGATATTTTAGATGGATGGATATCCATCCAATCCATCTATTAACTATATTAATTTTTTATTTTTTAAAAAATATTTTTATTAATTTATTAATAGTTTTTATTAAAAAAATTTATTTTTTTAAAAAAAAAATATTTATTAAGTGAAATTTTTGCAACTAGACTACTTGACTATATATATTGATTATTAAAAAAGATTTATTTATCATTTTAAAAAACATAAATTGTTTTTTTTTATGGATTGATTTGTATTTAATCAACCCAAACTCCTTTTTCACAAAGACCAAACCAGTGTTTTAAAAACCGGACCGGTCATCGAACCGGTGAAGGTACTGGGTCATTGGTTCATTGGTCGAACCACCGGGTCACTGGTTGAACCGCATGCATAAACCGGATCAAACCGGATAAATCGGAGGAATGAACCGGTCTCTTTAATAAAATTATATAGCTATTAAACCGGTTGAACATGATGACTCGATCTCTTAAAAAGTTAATGACAACTAAAAACTTAAAAAATTTAAAATGTCATAATGTCGCAACTCACAAGTTCTTAAATTCAAATCTTAAATATTGTCACCACGCACTATAAAATATTACAAAATACAAAACCAAATAGATTTTAAACAAAGTCTAGTTGCAACATAATCTAATCGCAACATAAACGAAATAACAAAGTCTAATAATAAATTTAATTCCAAGGAAACATATTTGTTTCGGACACTATTTGTTTTAGTTTAGTTTTTTCTATTTACTTTTAAAAAAAAAAATTATGTAAAAAAAACGACGTCATTTTGATTTGAAAAAGAAAAAAAAAAAATAGCAGACGCAATCAAACCGACGGTTGTTCACCGGTTTTTAGCGGCTCGCTCTGGTCTAACTACATGTCCGGTCCAACATTTGAACCAGACTGGCTACCCCTCCGGTTCGCGGTTCAACCGGTTCGATCTGCCGGTTCGGTCCGATTTTTAAAACACTGGACCAAACATAGTGAGCCAAGACATATTTTTTTTATTACTAAAACCCAAACAGAATTTAAATAATTTAATAATGAATAAAAGTAGGTGGTGGGTGGCCAGTCAAACGCCGGACCTCCCGCAACCCACGGTGGATTTAATAAATAAATAAATTTTTATTTCTTAATTTGTTTTATTTTGAATGGTTTGTTTTTTTTGCTTTATTTTTTAAAAAAAAAGTTATCCATTGGATTTAAAATTAATAATAAATGATCCATTGAATTTAATTAAGGTGGATGGATCAGATTCATCCATTTAATTAAATAGACGGATTCAATCTATTAACTAATTATTTTTGTTGTGCACGAATTAGATGGATACATTAATAAATGGATTGGATGGATAACAGATAATTTTGATACCCTTAATTAAAAGCATTCACTGATTCAATTTTTTTTTTATTACAACCCGGCCTTTAACTTTATACAGTGTAAATAGAATGAGTTTTATATCCTTGTGTAACTATTGTATTTTTACATCTAAGACTATTTTCATGCTAGAAGATAGGGATCATATGATATGTCGTCAACATGATTGGCCTTTCAGATAGGTTGTAGGTTAAACACTTCATTTTATATTCAAACTCAAGAAGATTAATGTTTGCACATGCTACAGCTTGATGAAAAGGTGGATATAGCATAAGTTTTAAAATTTGATTCAATGAGTTATGCTAGATTTTCAAAAATGTTATTACTTAATTATGTTGTGCTAATATATTTTATATGTTGTTCAACAACTTGATAAAATTCTAATATTTAAAACCCTTTATTTATATTTTGTACAAACACAGCATTTTGAACTCAAAACTTTTTTAATTAACATTAAACTTTTCTGAGTTAAAATGTCTCTTCTCATAGTACATTTATGCTAAAAAAATTCTAAATAGATGTAGACAAACAATTTTTTTTCAAACTATACCATATGTTATTGCACAAATTAACCGATATTGGTTGTTTGACTAAAACTTTTATTAAACTTAAATCATCAATCCAAAGATGACTTTATAAATTTTAATTTTAATTAAATGTTAAATTATTTAAATTGATGTTAAAAATAATTAAATATACTCTTTTTCGGCATGAAAGATTGTACCGATTATCATATAGTCACTTCTTATTACGTCCATATTTCAAAATTATATAATACTCAAATATTTCATTTTAAACTTTGAAAACTCATACAATGGTTTTTGTCAATTTTCAATATTGAAGAAATATAATATTTTTTTCTTTTTATCATTTAAATAAATGTAATAATTTTTAAAGTTATTATTTTTATTTGTTATCTTCTTTTAGTTTATTTATTCAAATACTTAATATAGGTACGTAGGAAAACACCATTGAATTGATGGTTGCTTCCAATGTAAAATGAATGATTTAAGTTTAATGAAAATATTAGTCAAACAACATATATTGGTTAGCTTGTGTGCTAGTGTATAAAAACATAATTGTTTGCCTAAATTTACTTAGGAAATTATTAGCCTAAAATGTGATATTCAAATAAAATGTATTGAAAGAGTTTTGAATATAAACATTTTATATGGTGTGTTTTAAAAAAACATGAACGAGTTTTGAGTATGTAAATTTTACCATTACGTTTAAAAATGATGAACTAAACATAACATATTAGAGAGAGAATAAGATAATTTAAAAATAGTTGGTATGTTAGTTTAAAATTTGACATATATATTTAAATACATAGTTGTTTACTTCCGTAAATTTTATGAAATAAACTATTTACAAACTATATATTAACTACTAATATATTTAAATACATTACTGGTCGAAAAGTCAACATTATGAGTCTTAAGTATTGTCTACTTTCAGAAAAGAGTAAGTTGTGACGGATCATTATGAGCCTTAAGTATTAACTACTAATCTTTTGAAGTAATTGACACAAAAGTAATTAAGATACATTAGTTCACAATGATTGCTTGCTTGTGTGGAACAAGTTTTGAGAAAAATGGGTGTTCAACTTATGGTACTATTAACAACAGCACAAGCACAATCTAAAGAAATTTAATATACTTCATTTTGGAAATGATTTACTGCAAACAGTAAGTAACTTTTAATACTCCTTCTGCTCTATATATTATAAGGAATAATTTGGAGAAAAAAAATTGGTCCTTTTTATAAGAAACTTTGACCAATTTTCAAATGTTTTAAATGTTTAATTTCACTTGTGCCCTTATTTATTATGAGTGAGAATATTAAAAATAAGTAAGTTAGTTGAATTGAGAGTAATTAAATAAGGGTATACATGGAATAAATTTAAAATTAGAAGAGTATTAAATGAAAATAACTATGTAGAATGTGTTTCCTTGGTATTGTAATTTTTTCAAATTGTTCCTTATAATATGGACCGGAGTGAGTATTACTTAAAGACATATTAATGCATGTAGTTCATTTTGGATTGTAGATACTTTCTTGTAAATTTACCTAAATTTGAGTTGATCATTTTGGAAAGAGTGTTACTAGCATGTCCCTTCCCATCTTTATCATCTTAATTTAAAAAATAAAATAAAAAACCGATATTGGTTTGTTCAACTAAAACTTTTATTAAAGTTAAATCATCAAATTCAAACACGTATTGCCCCTTGTAAATTATTTAAGTAAAATAAATAAAAATAACAAGTATATATAATTTTAATTAAATGTTACATTTTTTTAATTGAATTTTAAAAATAAGAAAATATACTCTTTTCCGGCATGAAAGATTGTACTAATTATCATAAAGACACTTTCTATTACGCCTATATTTCAAAATCATATAATACTCAAACATTGTAAAACCTATGAAATGGTTTTCTTCAATCTTCAATATTGTAGAAATAAGACATCTTCTTTTTATCATTTAAATAAATGTTATAATTTATAAAGTTATTGTTTTTATTTGTTATCTTCTTTTTGATTATTTATTCAAATACTTAATATCGGTGGGAAGATATAATTGAATTGATAGTCAAACAATATATATCGGTTAATTTGTGAGCTAGTGTATAAAACATAATTGCTTGTTTTCATGTATTTTGAAAAATTATTAGCCTAAAATGTGATATTAAAATAAAACATATTGCAAGAGTTTTAAATATGAACATTTAACATGATGTGTTTGAACAAAACATAAATAAAGGATTGAGTATGAGAATTTTACCATTACGTGAAACACAAAGACGACGATGGAGGTGACCTCCTTTCCGAGTTCAGAACAACTCACAAGTAGTGTCGTACAAAATAGATTGTGAAAACCACTGTCGTACAAAATACACACAGAGTCACAAGTTAAACAACAAACTGATGACAAACTGATACCTCACTTTATGTGATGTTTTTAAGCCCTTGATGCTTGGATTATCCCCTACTAATATGGTGATCAATCTTAATTTGAGTCAATAAAAATAGATTATTAAGTAATTAGTAAATTATTGAGTCAAGCGCGCTATGTGCTATGTTTTGTGGATTTCACGTTATTTTGATATGTAAAGTTTAGCTTGGTGATATCGAGTGTCATGACAATCCTGCGAGAGTCTAAATACAAAGGATTCGGTGCTTTCATCTAATAACAAGAGTCATGACACCTGAGTTCGTACAACCGAAATATGTTGGCAGTCATATTGTAGTCAAAAGCATGAGATGGCGCCTGGATAAGATCAATTGGTTTTTGTCAAAGGCAAGACAATTGACGTTTGGATAAGAGGTATCAGAAGGTCAGTCACCTCCCATGAGCAGTGTACTATCATAGTACCTAAAGCTCAGAGGTAGGTAGGTTGGAAACCATAAGAAAAATATTTGGTAGCCTCCATATCTTCATCTTTTTCCCAACTCCATTATTCCATCATTGTTGTCCAATGAAGCTGACAACCGAAGACACGACAGTGAAGACCATTAGTCGTTGAAAGATAACTCTTGGTCGTAGGTTTAAATTTTTTATCTCTATTTAATGTGTAAACTTATATCTTTGGTTGTATATTTTACTAAGCTCACCATGAGCTAAAACTCTTTTTGGAATTATGTGATATTCAATGAGAATATAATATTATTTATGTGGATGATTGTGGTGTTATTGCATTTTTAGTTCTTATGCTTTTATGATATATGGTTGATTCAAAGTCTGGCCAAATTAGGATTAAAGCACCGATGGAAGAGAAATAACCATCTGTGGCGGCGAATTAGAACCGCACGACCCAGTAATGATGGAAACAAGATGGCATCGCGGCTACTTGGACAGCCCCAAAAAGGGGGGGGTAATGGGTGGTGACGGTGCCATGAGGACGCTAACGCACCACCGAAGAGAAGACTACATCTTAACGTTATTGTGTTTGGGTAAAAGCGTAGAAAGTGAGGCGGTGGAGAGCCGTGTGGAAGTGTGAGCTGTTAGAAAATATGTAATCGAGCTTTTTGGTTGTAATGGGCCAAGGGTAGTCTTGTCTATTTATGTTTACTATATATTCCGAAGTTAAATTATTGTATTCTAGCTTTGTTCTTTTTCTAATAGAAAACCCTAGCCTCTTTTATCTTTCTCATGAATAATCTCTTCACTTAACATGGTATCATAGAGCTTGGTTGATTCATGAGAACATTTGCAAGAATGAAGGAGCTACTCAGATTTTTTGTTGGTTGATTTGTGGCTTTTGTGTTTATTTTTCGGTCTCCGATCTAGTACAAAAGGTTACTTTCTTTGTTTTGTTGTTCGGTGGTTCCTTCTTTTGTTACTGATTGTTTGTTTGTTTCTCATCAATGGATGGATATTTGAAAGGTTTATTCGTATTGCCTTATATTTGTGTTGTTTTTCCATGACGTGTTGCAAACTATAAGTGTCATATTTGGCTTATTAAAATCTGATAACAATTATTCTAGTTCTTTTTCTTTAGTGTTAGAGTTTGTTTGTGTCTTGAATTTTTTTTTGGAATAGTGATTGTAATGGCCAGTGATAAAGATGATTCCCTCCAGCCTATTAGTGTCCAACTTAAGGGAGAAAATTATCCTTATTGGAGTTATGTAATGAGAAACTTTTTGAAAAGACAAAAAGTGTGGAGTTATGTTGATGGAACTTTGGTTAAGCCCACTGATAAAAAGGATGAAGCAAAGTATGCAACTGAGTTGGAAACATGGGATGTTAGTAATTCAAAAATCCTTACTTGGATTAATAATTCTGTTTCTCAATCAATAGGGATGCAACTGGCAAAATATGATACTGCCCAAGAGGTTTGGGAGCATTTGAAACGTTTGTATGCACAGTCTAATTTTGGAAAACGGTATAAGTTGGAGAGTGATATTAGGGATCTCAAGCAGAACAATATGACCATTCATGAATTTTATTCGGCCATGACTAATTTGTGGGATCAATTGGCTCTTATGGAATCGTCTGAATTGAAAGTTGTCAAAGCGTACACTGTCCAAAGAGAAGAACAACGTTTGGTTCAGCTTCTGATGGCTCTTCGTGATGATTTTGAGGGACTCCGTGGAGCTATTTTGCATCATGTTCCCCTTCCTAATGTTGATTTAGTTGTTCATGAATTGTTGGCAAAAGAAATCAGACTCAAGTCTCACTCTTATATGAATTCAGAAAAAGGAACTGTCTCAACTACTCCATCTGTTTTTGCTACTCACAAAGGAAATTCTCAAGGGAGGGTTAGACTTGGTAATGATGAATGTGCTTTTTGCAAGGAGAAAGGTCATTGGAAAGCACAATGTCCAAAATTACTATTGAAATCAAATTCAATGAATTTCTCGGCTCCATCATCCAATGTTGTTGTTACTGCTCCTTCTACATTCGGTTCTAGTTATGCATACCCACCTGGGACTACCTCACAAATATATGATCTTGCGGAGCAACTCTAGAAGCTTCTCGCCACTCAGCCATAAGTCATGTCTGCCTCCTCTGTTAAAGGTTTGAACCATTCTAATATGTTAGGATCCTCATCTCAGGAGGCTGATTGGGATATGCCATAGTCATATTATGTTTCAGTTGTTCTCTTCGTTCTACTATTGTTGGTATGTTGCTCCTCTCTTGGTTGTTTTGTTGTTTTGTTTGGTTTGATCTTGTTTGATTGTGTCTCATTTGGTTTTGTTTGGTTCCATTTGGATTTGTTTGAATTTGTTTGTTTGGTGGGTCGATGTTCACAATTTGGTTGTTTGGTGAGTCACAATAGTGCTCACAATTTGGTTGTTTGGTTTTGGTTTGGTTCGGTTCCATTTGGTTTGGTTTGGATGTATTTTGTTTCATTTGGTTGATTGATTTTGTTTGGTTTAGTTCTATTTGGTTCAGTTGGTTTGATTAGGTTGTTTCATATGGTTTTGTTTGGCTCCGATCTGTTTGGTTTGACTTGGTATTGTCAGGTTCTCTCAGTTGGTTTTGTTTGATTTGGATTGGATTTGGTTCTTCTTTCTTATGGTTCCTCCTTTTTGTTGCTCCTCTCTTTGTTGAGTCTTCAGATTGAAAGTTTTGCTCTTCTCTTGATGCTTTTCTCGTTGTTAGCTATGATGTTAGTTGTTTTGGTTTGTTGTCTTGATTGTCAAACTCTCAATGCTTCATGTTAGTGCATTGTGAGTTTGAAGGGAGATGTTAGACAATATGTAATTGGGCTTTTTGGTTGTAATGGGCCAAAGGTAGTCTTGTCTATTTATGCTTACTATTTATTCCTAAGTTAACTTATTGTATTCTAACTTTGTTCATTTTCTAATAGAAAACCCTAGCCTCCTTTTATCTTTTCTCATGAATAATCTCTTCACTTAACATGAGCAAAAAGCATATTGTATCACGATGAAAAGAATTAATTTGAAGAAACTATATTTTCTCAATAAATAGATCGTCCCACAAATTAATTTGAAGCAAAAAGCAAATCTTTAAAACCCTAACAGAGCAACTGGATGGTCACCTCTTTCATTTTCTCAACAAGCAAAACAATGGGAGTTGAAACAGTTTCATATTTCTCTTTTCACTTTTCTATTTTATAGACAAGTAAATAAAAAAAACATGAGAAAATCACACTTTTCATTAATGACCATATTATAATATTTTATAATAAAATAGTATATAAGGTGTTCCTGAATATACGATTTACTTGTGAAAATATGATCTAATACTAATTTAAGATTTGAGTTTAATCTAACTCAATCCTATAAAATTAACTCGAAAAATAAGAAATATATTCCTATTATAAAAAACTCTCAATAGCAATGGTCAAATGGTTTATTCATACAAAATTTCACTTCATGCCTTTTTTTATTTCCATCAGTTCCATCCTTGACCCTAAGCCTAAAATTGATATAAGTTCTTCATAGTTACTAGTATTGCTATAACTAATTTGACTAATAAGTAGAGCAAATAGTCCACTAGTGATCCTAATTAACACACACACATACAAGAACTAATCATTAATAGCCCTTTTCATGCAAACAACTTTTCACTCCTTAATTTCCTTTAACCACCATCATCATTAAAATCTGGATCAATAGGCTTCTTTAATCCACCAAGAATATCAAGTTCAGAACCATATCTCATGCTCCTACCTCTCCTTAGATTACCTACAAGTTTCCCGGAATACATTGGATAACTTGATCCCATTGGAACCTGCAGAGGTGCAGAGAAATATTGACTATCATCATTTCCATAATATTTCACATTTGTTGCCATCATCATAAGATTCTCCTTTTCCTTAACCTCATTTGTCTCTTTCGTTCTCTTATACCGAAACCAAGCCGCTTGTATAAAACATGCAGCCCATGTCCGCCACTGATGTGAATAGAATCTAAATGTTTGTCTCAGTTGTTTGCTATGTAACCGGCGGAATTGCGCCGCAACAAACTTTAAGTCCTCTGCAATGAGCGCAAAAGCTTCAACCTCGGTGATGGCTTTCACCGTGCGAGTTGACGAAGGAAGTACAGCTGTTGGACGAGGGTCTAAGGCCCATGGGAGAAGCTCTTCGCCACAGAAGTCACCCGAGCCTATTCTGCAGGTGTTGAAGAAGCCTGTTCTACCACCGTTGGTTGTGCAAGAATCTAAGCGTCCTCGAACGATGAAGAGCATCTCGTTGACAGGGTCGCATTCACGAACTATGCATGTTCCTGGAGTGCATAGAGTTGGTTTAAGTCTTTCACATATTGCATCTAACATTCTGTCATCCATTTGATCAAATAGTGGTACCTGTATAAATAGTGTCTAATAAGTACTTCATTCTTATTTGTTTGCTTGTTTCCCAAGTAACATATCAACATTATAAGAAAAGTGTTGTATGCATGGTTTTTTATTATAAAAAACAAAATTGTATGCGATTGAGATGAGAAGAGATTTTTTTATGTATCTATGATCCCGGTTACATGACCACAATTGAGATTGCATTAATCATATTTGATTATGAATTTCCAGAATATCAAAGATTGAGACTGTGATCACAATCGTTATTTTGACTGTGATTTAAAAGTTAAAACCTTATCTGTATCAAAGATGGAAACAAATATTTACTTACTTGTCTAACTAGATTAAGGCAAAGGTGGCGTTTAATGTCACGTCTGAGATCAACAGGAAGGTCTCTAAGAATAGCTTCCTCGTCGACTCCACGAGTAGCTACCCATCTGAATTGGTCATGGCGTCGAACACTTTGCTTCAAGTAACGTGGGAGTTGCCTGTGATGCATCCACCTTTCTGTATCTGTTCTTCTTATCCTCCACTCTTCAAGCCGTATAGTGGTGGATTGAAGGTAGGTCTGTTAATCAAAGAAATTAAGGGAGAATTTGGATTATTTATTTGAGTTTATTTACCAACATAAATACCGATAAGACTGTTTGGGAAAGCTTATGAAAACAGATTATGACTTGTTCATAAGTTGTTTTTATCTTAATAAACTCTCCAATATAGCTTAAGCTGTTTTATCGTATCGTGAAAATTGTTTATAGATAAGCACTTAATTAAGCTAGACTTACTTGCATATTTCCTATGAGTAGTGCAAAAAGCACCAATCCAAGAATTGCTACAATTACAGCAAAATTTATCTCCGGAACATGTGTACTTGTTAAGAGATTCTGTCCTGCAGAGCTGAAATTTAGCATAGAATTGGTTACAATACTGCAAACTCTAACCTTTACTAAAATATGGGTCAGGATCAAGAATAAATGGCTGTTAAGACACCAAAATTAATAATAGTTTGTTCAATAACATGAAGGTTTCAATTATAGAAAACAAAAATTAAAAACTCGAGTTAGCTATTTTAAGGTATTTGATTATGCTTTGAAGGATTTAACTCATGTTAAGCGACAAATACATTTTATAGGATAAAGCGAGTTGATGATTGGAAAATCATTGGTTGATATTGTAATCAGATACATGCATGCAAATGTATAACAAATTATGAAATTGTCGAAATCTCAACCAGTTATAATCCCAAACTTTTTCTTCTAAATAACATAGGTGAATCAAAGATGGACAAAATTTTCTCTTCAATGAATAATCAAACTTTGACATCCAAAATTTGAGTTACCTTAGATTCCTCAATCCCCACCATAGACAGTAATAGTATTTGTTTAAGAATTTTGAGCTAGTTATTTCCAACGTAAGAGCATCAGCAAAAATTCCAAACTGAAAGAAGTCACTGTTCTGATCACATAGGCCTGATAGATTGCTTGATCTAAGCCATGCATTCCTATTTGGATCACTTATGCTTTGACAATCAAGATAATGATACCGGCAATGTGGATATTCAAGTGAGCAAGCTTTCTTCCAACATTCATCTTGTCGTTCGATTGATAACAGGTACCAGGTTGATCCCAAGACCTTTTTTGAAATAAAGAAAAGGTTAAGAAATCAATCAGAAGCAACAAATGCCGTGTTTGGATAAACAGTCTTAATTAAGTCCATATCGTATAAGTGTCTATGTATAAGTTACTTCTTTTTCTTTGGTTTTTAACCCTCTGGTTCTTAGGGGAAGGGGGCCCTACTAGTCCAGAGTTCGGCCGTGAGGTAAATTAAGTCTGGCCAAGAAATTGTTCCACCCAGGAATCAAACCCGGGTTCTCCCGAAATCCGTCATTTGATGAAGCTCATTAACCACTTGAACCCAATGACTTGGTTTATAAGTTATTTCTATAAGAAAAGCTAAAATAAAGTGAAACAGTTTGTTACTATATTAGAGAGTTTATGGAAATAAGCTGAAAACATTTAAGGACTTGTCAGAAGCTGTTTCCATAAGTCCTCTCAAACAGTCTGTCAAACATGTCAATCCAAACAGCCGAAAGTCCATTTCCATCACAAGTATTATGAAAATTGAAAAGAATTATTTGGAATTTTGACTTACATGACTAGCAAGCATATAGAGTGTCAAATTATAAGCTGCACCAGCCCAAGCTTTTTCCATCATTACACCATTTGCCTTGGTGATTTCAGATGATAGAGGATAAATAAGATACAACCTCAATAAGTACTGGAAAATGGACACAAGGCGCAATACTTGCCTTGATGCAATCATTTCTGACCCCTTCAGATTCGGAATTACAGCCCAAATCAGTACCTAAAATTATATATCAGTTATCAAATTGTTAGCCTACAACAGAAGGTATAAAACACGAGCTCTAACACCGACACATGCTGTTACATAAAATTATTTCCAATTTTTAGAATTATTTCTAGTGTCAGTATCACTGTTGTGTCTGGTGTCCATGTTTATGCAAGTGTTTCATGACTTAGAACTCTTTCTTTAGATTTTTCAATTAAGTTTCATATCAATTTACCTGAGGAAGTGGTAGAGCAGCAACAAGATCAAACCAAAAGTCTCGACTCATATAATTTGAAGCAATCTTTGAGGAATCTATAATAAGTTCTCCTCTACCAGAAACACGAGATGAAGGAGCGATATAAGCAGTTTGAAACCTAACATAAATCTGAATAATGTAAAATGCATCAACCAATGTCCTAATTATGGTAAGTGAAACTTCAAGACCGAGTGACATATCAATGCATTTTTCTTTCTTAACAACTGGTAAGTAAAAGAAAAGTGGATCGACAAACAATGAAATTAAACAAGCTGCTAAGAATATTTTGTTCCATAAATTTACTCTAGGTCCTCTAGGATCTAATACTAAAATCTCTTCTGCATCATAATCTTCAGAAAACACCCTTGAAAGTTCTCTTCCATTTGATGACTTGTTTTTTTCATCCCTTACACGCTTGTGTTGAGCACTCGTTTCATAGGTCATCATTTCCATTTGATATTCTTCAACTTCTTTTAATTTCTCTTTTTCAAGATCATCATGAAACCTGAGTTCACAATAACATTGAAATTTAGCACCCAAAAAAAAAATCACAAGGTCATTTGTTCAGGGAGGTGACAATATTAGTAGCAGTGATCGAACCCTTGACCAAATATTTTTCTTTATAGGAAAATTTGTATGGTTAATTTGGTCGTCCAAATGGATAAGTTAGTAGCAGAAGTCGGACTTTAGACCTCTTTTTTAGAAGTCCCTCGCTGTCTCAACTCATACCATTGAACTATTACTCTTTCGAGAATTAGAAATAATCAAAAGAAATGAAGTTGAAAATAATCGAAAAGTAATGAAATAGAAAATAATCATATACTAAAATTGAAATGTAACAACATAAGTTGATAAGTCACATTAGGGTAGAACAAACAAACCTTACAGATCTTGATATAACAGAAGCCATTGTTCTATAGTTCAAGTTTTACCCTGCAAAGAAAGTAAGAGATATAAGAAAACTTATATACAGGTGTAAAAAACACTATTTGGAAAGGATTTGATTTAAGTGCTCAACCACAAAATCTTAAAGCTTAATTTTGCATACCATGTTTTGCCAGAAATCATGTGACTGAAAAGTAGGACAACTACTAAACAATAAGTACAATAATCTTTTTGGTAAAACCTGTGAATTTGATACTGCATTCAAAGTCTTGGTTCCTTGGACTTCATGACTAATTTGATGTATGGACATTATTTTTTTGTGAAAATAAAAAAGATGAAACTAATTAAGAAAGATTATGATATTAAATGTAACATAATATAGCAAAACTAAAACTGCCTTTATGGCTTATTTTATTCTATTTTTAAATCCATGCAAATTTTTAAGGTGTAGGAAGGGAAACGTATATTAATGAAAAACAGCAAATTCAGGTTCAGTTATATGTGAAAAACAATATTAGAGCAGTTCAAAGAGGAAGTTCACAAGCTAAAAAAGGAGAGAGAAGTTTGACTATAATACAGAGTAAATAAGTAAATTCGTCCTTGAATTTTCACTCGTCAATCAAATTCATCCCTAAATTATTCGAAATAGATAAAACGTCCCTAAATCAGTCTCTCTGTCAACTTGAACTTTTAACGGTGTTGACGTGTGCGTTAACTACTTGCGCGTCCTTACACGTCAGCAACCACGTATCCAGAGACCAATTTAATTTATTTTGAAATTCGGATGTTAAAAATTTTCAGTGTTTCCATGAAACGACTATTTCTTACTCAATTTAAACCCTAAATTTCACAATTCATAATTCCCGAATATGAAATTCCTATTGCTACAAGCTCAAAAATATAGATGATTGGGTGGTGGTTGTTTGTATAACAATGGAAAAGAAAGAACACAAACAAGAACTTCATCTTCAACTTCCATTAATGTTGATGGTAGGAATTGTAAAATGCTTGATTATTGGTATCGAGAAAATGTGTGATACAAAAAGCCAATACATTGTATTTCGTTAGGCGTTTTTAAAGTTTATTTTGAGTTTTCTATTGTTGTATCCTCTATCAAGAGGTAGATGATGAAGTTGAATTTTGTAAAAACAATCAATTGCATCCTTGAATTATATCACATGATGTCGTTTTCACATCAGCACACATAGAAGATGGATGAAATTGATTGACGTTTGTCAAATTCATAGACGTTTTAACTATTTCAAAAAATTCAAGGACGAATTTGATTAACGAATAAACATTACTTATTTACTCTACAAAAGTTTCGGTGGTCCTTCAAAAAGTTTCACCAATAAAAAAATTTAGTGCCCAAGAATGTTTGGGTGAAATGATTTTGATCTCTTAATTCAATGTCCTGGGTTCACATTTAGTTCGAAGAATATAGCAGCATTAAAACTAATTCTTTATAGAGTTTTGCACTGTAGTTTGTTGTGGTCATATATGATTTGAATGATTAATCTATGAATTTACGTAGTGTTTTGTACAATATTTGAAGAACAAAATATTGTTTTAATATTTTAGACAATTGTGCAGAAGATAAAAAATTATCTCGTAGTTCAGAGCAAAACAAAAATTTCAATATTTGTCCAATTTCTTGGTCCCTAGTTTGTTAAGTCTTAAGAACAGTTTTAAAATCAATTATAGTACAACTAAAGTTGTCTTGTCCATTCTATATACTTCATCCGATCCTTTTTATAAAGAACAATTTGAAGAAAAAAATTAGTCATTTTTATAAGAAACTTTAACCAATTTTCAAATATTTTAAATATTTAATTTCACTTATACAAGTGAACTATCTCAGAATAAAATTTTAAAATAAAACTCAATGCAGCTTTGGTTATTTATCTTTTATACCAACATAAAACTAAGTACAAATGCAGGCAGAATAAACGTGACCCGTGTGTGAGACAAAATTAAGGGCAAATGAAGAGATTAATGGTATCAGTAGAGATTGCAATCACTTCGAAGGCATAGTTTGACTTTCATCACATAACACAACTACCTCCTAAACCAAACATCTGTATGATTGAAAGATAGCAGCTGTCCAAATTAAATACAGACACCCCATCTACATACAACACAAATAAGTATGCAAATTTGAGTCCAATCTTTTTCATAATTTATCAAATTTGATATGCTAATTACTAGTACCTCATCTATTTCCTCTAACATAGTAGTAAATTTGATATGCTAATTACTAGTATATTGGATTTCAGCGAAACATCATACAGATTCGGGTGGGAGGAAAGGGTCAACATTATGAAAAACTAAACTGATGAAAAATGCACACACATAAGTTCTCAACATGAAAAAACTACACAGATTTCACAGGATCCATAAATCACATAGTAACAGATTAACAGGTAAACCATAGAATTAATTTGTGGCTGATAATTTTCCAGGCACATATGCAACAGTATAAAAATTCCGCAACATCGATGTAAAGTTCAATCACGGTAACACCATTGAATATCGAGCAATCTACATTTACTAAGAAAGCATTAAAATACAGACTACAACAAATCGATTCAAAATAAAATCTATTTAATCTAAAGCACGCGTTCAAGTTTCAAGAGTGTATTATCTCTTCGACAGAAAGAAGCCTGTTAGGTACTGCTACTGTGTGTAGATACAGCTACCAAGTATGAAGTGCATTCTTTTGTAAACCGTTCAAAAACATCTATGAATTGCTGCCACATAACTCCCAACTACCTGCTAACAACACGAAGTTGGACCATTCAGCTAAATTCATGACGAAAATAAACGCCAACATTCTAAGATGTCTTGCATTAGAACACAGTATATTATATATAGGTATAGGATAGTACCGAAGTCCTCTCTTGATCGGGTATAGATGAAAGGCCGAATCTTCAAAATTCACGCTTTGGTTTACCATCAGCCGGTGCAACCCGTATGGCTCTTCCATTCAAGTCCTGCAACCAAAACCAGATAATAAGATATTATCAATTCATACAGCGATATCATGCTGATGAGATCTTTTTATCTAAAAGTAATTTTTATAAATCCGAATTTGACATGTGAATTCAGAAATGAAAAAGCCATGCATCATTTTAATGTTTTCCAGAATGTATCTGAAACATGGCAGAAAATGAAAATTGAAAACCACAAATAATCAATAAAATATCCACTTTGCAAAGAGTGATTCGCTTGCTTACCACACCATCTAAGGACCGAATAGCACTGTTGACCTCTTCAGCGCTACCGTAAGTCACAAATCCAAAGCCTCTAGATCTACCACTTTCCCTGTCATAGATTACCTTCGCTTCTAAAACCGTTCCTTGTTCGCTAAACAATGACTCAAGTGCCAAGTTGTCAACACCCCAAGCAAGATTACCAACATGAACACGGTTTTCGCTACCTGCAAAAGAACCACTTCTTGGAGGACTTCTCCTGTCACCAAAACGAGAATTGTCACCAAAACGAGAGGTCTCGGTACGAGGTGGAGGTGGTCCAGCATTCACTCTCAATGGCCTTCCTTCCACTTCCTGTAAATTCCCAAACATGTTTTTCATTAGATGTTAATTTCATAACATAACAGATTAGTCCGTCCTACGGCCGGATACCGAGTTTTCAAAAAAAATAGTAAGCCATATTCACATTTCACATCATATAAACTCAACTATAGGAATTATAATGGGTACAATTTGGATAAGGCACTACTTTAGCATGTACCCAGAATCATACACACAACTTCAAAAATCATATGACATTATCAATTGGGTAACTAAATACTAGCAACTATTACACACACTTCAATTAACGATTAAACATCATCTATACATACATAAAATGTTCATAAAATTATAATTTATGTTTATGTGAGCATATGAGCAAATTGGATACTAAGGTACTACACTCACATTCATTTCCAATAAAAAAAATTATGTGGTATTCAAACACAATCTCAAACAACTATAAAACAATGAAATTTTAAAAACAAAATATCTTAATAATTAATAAACAAATGATGATAGATAAACTCACATAGCCATTTAACTGCTGAGCAGCAGCTTCAGCTTCCTCAGCTGTAGACATAGTCACAAAACCAAATCCTCTGCTTCTTCCCGTAGTTTTATCATAAATAACCTGCAAAAAATAAAAACAAAAATTTCACAATTTGACACCGACCCACTATTTTTCATCTAAAAGGGTAACTAATTAAACCATAAAAAACCAAACTTTGTAAATTACCTCAACCATCTCAACATTTCCAGAGTTATCAAATATCTCAGCAAGTTGAGCACTGTCAAAACTGAAAGGAAGGTTACCCACAAACAACCTCTGGGTGGCAGAGTAACTACGTCTATCTTCATCAAAGGTATCTTCTTCCTGGTCAAATTCAGACGAAACAGCGACACGAGTAACGAAACGATTGGACAAAGTTGAACGGAGAGAAACAGAGGAAATGGAAAATGGTTTGAAATTAGGGTTGAGTGAAAGGGAAGGGAGTGAAGAGAAACATTGGGGAGAAGAACAGAGAGGATTTTTGGTGAAGAGAGATGGAAGTGCTAAGGAAGTTGCAGAGGTAGACATGGTTGAAGGAAATGGATAAGGTTTTGGGAAACTAGGGTTTATGGTATTACGAAGAAGAGAGTGTGAGTGAGGGTTTGGAAATGTGATATTTATAGAAGTGAAGGGAACGGTGGAAATGAGAGGATATAAGAAGATGAAGATGATAAGGTAAGATATGATATTTGTGCCATTTTACCAATTCGCCCCTTCAATTCACAGATATTTTTCTTTTAAGTTTTTTCTTTTTTTTTTTATTAATCATCTAGTTCCCACATGAAAAGTTCCCGTTAATTCAAGGTTCGGTTAAGTAAAATATGACAAAAAAAATATTCTCAAATTGAATTTGGGTTGTCCAGAATTTTTGTTTTAAGTCTTTGAGTTCAATGTTAATTTCATGAGCTAATCTTGTTAGAATAGTTTAGAAAAATTTTAGTTTGAGAGAAATAATTTTGATTTAAGATTTATTTATTTTATGCTTGAACTTCAAATTATCGGAATCTCTTTTACCGTGAATTGGAAATTTAATACTAAAAATAAATTTTGATTTAATGTCTCAAATCGTAAATGACGGGAGGAATATTTCATATATTTGAGTGTGCGTTCAGAGTGACAACTCTCATTTCTTAGCACATAGTGCGTGAGATGCAATCGGTATAAATTGGTTTTACACTAACATTCAATTAAAATTTAGGGTATTACACAAATATTTTTTTATTTGTAGACAAAGTGGCAAACAACATTTTAACTCATACAATTGTTGTTTTGAAAAATTTCTTTTTACAGGTTATCAATTTCTATATTATATGCACAAATTCGTTTGATGCTTAATATGTTTGTATTTGTGTCTTCGAAATTATTCGAATCAATTCAACGTTTGTTTAAATTTATTCGAATAAAAACTGATATAAACTATGGCACTTAGCAATAGGGCTGACCGAAATTTGTCATGATATCCGCCATGTTCTTAGTGACGCTTGTTCACTTCTCACAGTTGGTTGAAAACATTCGTTGCTTAATCGAATGAATTTCTACGAAACAAATAATCACTTGTTTTGATCAGTTCTGTAACCAGCCGAGCATAGACTCTTGAATGAATGTATTTTATTAACATGTGATGGATATAACAAACGAAGTTAGCCCTAAACCGATGGAATGATCGTCTTTAATTAATTGAATTTTCAACTCTTTTTCAACTGTTTTACCCAAACTGAAACCCCACACCATAATTTATAGTTAATCAATTCTAATATTTTCTTATTGATTGAGAATCCTTATGATATGATACTCGAATATCGCTTCCAAACTACACTTTTTAAACTCGTTTTTGACCCGTGTGCGACAGCAGATCAATGATATTGTCAATTGAAGCTAGACTTTACCGACCTCCACATAAATACTTTATAAAACATTTTTTGAAATAACCACCACATACTTGATTTTATTTGTCATCAAATAGTCTAATAATTAAACTCAAGCATTTTAAATGTGGAGAAGCGAAAAATTCCAGGATTGAATTTAGGCTTGCAGATCAATATGTATGTAGCTATCAACTAAGTTATATTTATAAGAC
The DNA here is from genome assembly GCA_951799995.1 of Trifolium subterraneum. Taxonomy (NCBI): domain Eukaryota; kingdom Viridiplantae; phylum Streptophyta; class Magnoliopsida; order Fabales; family Fabaceae; genus Trifolium; species Trifolium subterraneum. Next base: position 34,091,258 of record OX637463.1, read on the forward strand.
TTACATACTTGATAAGGTTAAATAAGTTTTTGGTCCCTATAAATATATCGAATTTTTTTTTAGTCCCTATAAAAAATTTCAACTAACTTTTGGTCCCTCAAATATTTTCTGTCATAACTTTTGGTCCCTACTTTTAAATCAAACCTTGTGTACTTTCACATTTTTAATGGTCTTTTTGTTCATGTTTATAATATTATAAGAACATCTCACACAAAAATTTAGAATTTTTTAACATAAGATGGATTATTTATGATTTTTTAAGCGCAAAAAACTAAAAAATTCATATTTAATTCATCCATTATTAAAAAAAATTAAACTTTTGCAAGAGAAATTTCTATATTGTACTAAACATTACTATGGTAAAAAAAATTAAAATTTCGAATTATATATACAAGTTGACTGAAAAGCAAGGGCCAAAAATCATGACATGAAATATTTGAGGGACCAAAAGTTACTGAAATTTTTTAGAGAATAAAATCGAAATTTGGGTTATTTATAGGGATCAAAAACATATTTATCCCTACTTAATATATATTGGTCCAATAGACCTTTTGTTAGTTACATTTTGGTCAAATAGACTAATGGTTTGATTCACACTATATTATCAATGATGTTTCAACCCAAGGTCGGTCAAAGAATAAAACAACTTAATTAGTAAGGACTTTAGGCCCTCGAAAAAAAATTACTAAGAAAAAAGGTCTCTCATACTTCATAAGTCCATGAATCCACAATATAAAAAAGGTCTCTAAAGAACAAAAATGTATAAAAATGAGACAAAAACTTCGTAACTCCTCAAGCATTTAAGGAACAATAACATTTGAATATTTGTGTAGTGGAAATAAAATTAATAAAATCATATCTTAGATCAACATTGTTTCCTCAAATAGTAAATGTATTGGCTTTAATCATACATGGCGAGAGAGAAATAGATCAGTTGATTGATTAGCTAATTTCAGTCTAGCTTTGAGCTCGTTTGATTTGCATGTTCTAGGGAGTCCTCCTAGAGAACTCCAAAGTCTCATTTTTTATGATGTTTCTGGCGCTTGTATGTCTCAAAGCGTTCGCGTAGGGTTCTAGTTTCTTCTTTGGGCTATGCCCTCTTTTTGTAACAAAAAAAAATGTATTGACTTTATACCAACATAGTGTGACATAAGTGGTAGATACTTGAGTCCCTTAACCATTTGGTTATGGGTTCGATCCTCGGTTGATGCGTATGGAAAAACATTTGTTGGGAGAGGTCAGCCCCTTAAATGGATCTCAGTTACCTCGAGGGGATTAGTCTCCGCAATTACGCGCGGAGGATGCCTTTGATTTACCAAAAATAAATAAAAATGTATTGGCTTTATTATCGATTGAAAAAAATGTTAAATAAAATTTATTATGATAATGTATAAATAATTTTATCTCGAAAGCTAAAGTTTAAATAAAAATAAAATAAATTTAATAAAAAATTTTCTTTTAAGCAAAAAAAAAAATACACTTTAAAATTTGTTTTAAGTCTCATTTAATATTGGTTCAAAAAAAAAGTCTCATTTAATATTGAGTCGGCCTTGTTTGAACCCTAGTAGCTACATCCTTACTTACCGGAAATTAGGGGTGTGCATGGTAATGAACCGAACTAAACTTGAACCAAATATATGGTTCATAACTAAACCAAAACCACTTTCATTAAAAACCAGTTTATTTTATAAAACTGGTTCAATTTAGTTTAGAATTGGTTTACAATAAAAACCAATTACTATTTTGAATCAATTTTTTGCTTCTCTATCCTCTATGGCTTTGGTTTACGTCTTTCATATCCAGTTTTCAAAATTGATTTTCTAAAAATCTATTTTTCAATTTTTTCGAGAAAAACATTTTTGATTATTTTTTTAAAAAAAAACCGTTCCCGAAATTTTCGAGGAAAAAGTTTCAATTTTAGTTAAAAACAATTCTCGGTTTTTTTGGAAAAACTTTCCGATTTTTTCCGGAAAAAATGTTCCCGAATTTTTCGAAGAAAAAAGTTTCAATTTCAGATAAAAACAATTCCAAAGTTTTTTTCGGTAAAAAAGATCCCGGTTTTTTCCGAAAAAATTCTGGAAATTTTTTTGATATTTTTTCAGAAAAAAAGTTTCCGATCTTTAATCGGGAAATTTTTTTTATCTTTTGTTTCAGAAAAAGTTTCCTATCTTTTATCGGGAAAACAACTTTCCGATATTTTTTCGGAAAAAAGTTCCCGATTTTTTCCGGAAGTGTTTCCGATCTTTTTTAGGTAAAAATTTTCGATATTTTTTCGGAAAAAAAGTTTCCGATCTTTTTTTGGGAAAAAAATTCGATCTTTTTTTCTGAAAAAAACTTTCCAATCTTTTTTCGGATAAAAAAATCCCGATTTTTTCCGGAAAAAGTTCCCGATTTTTTCCGGAAGAATTTTACGATCTTTTTTTCGAAAAAAAGTTTCTGATCTTTTTTCGGAAAAAGTTCTTGATTTTTTCCGAAATAAAGCCCCGGATTTTTTCCAGAAAAAGTTTCCGATCTTTTTTCGGGAAAAAATTTGGATCTTTTTTCGGAAAAAATTTCGATCTTTTTTTGGAAAAAAAGTTCCTTAATTTCTCGAGGAAAAAAGTTTCCGATTTTTTTCGGTAAAAAATTTTCGATCTCTTTTTGGAAAAAATTGCAATATTTTTTCAGAATAAAAGTTTCCGATCTTTTTTCAAATTTCGATATTTGTTTCGGAAAAAAAGTTTTCAATCTTTTTTCGGTATAAAATTTTCAAAAAAAAGTTTCCGAATTTTTCAAGGAAAAGTTTTGATTTTAGATAAAAATAATTCCGGAGTTTTTTTCGGAAAAATTTTCAAAATTTTTAGCAAACGAGCAACAAGTTGCACCGCTAACCCTTAACAAATGGTACCAATTCAGTTTTGGTCCAAAATAATTTGGATTTTAAAAAGAAGTGCACCTAATTTTATAATTCGGTTAATTAGAACCAGTTCTTTGGAACACCCTTACCGGAGACTTTAATGTCGAATTACTTTTAAATCATGCTAAATAATGTAACAAATTTTTTTTTTACTAGTGTCTCTAGGCAATGATGATTAAGGAAATAAAAGCAAAAAATTTAAATAGAAAACATTTATTTTTATCCCGCGAAAAGAAAAGATTCTTTTTTAAAATTTCAAGGCATTGAATACTCAAGATTTTATTATCATTTTTTATTGGCTTTAATGCAGTTTTGATTCCACTATTTTGAAAAACTTGAACTTTTGATCCCTCTATTTTAAAAGCCAACTTTTTGATCCCCTATTTTGAAAAACTTGAACTTTTGATCCCCCAACTCATTTTTGTCAAATTTGTGATGATGTGTCAACCACATTGATGACGTGGTAGTGTCTATGTGTCAACCTCATATTTCATGTCATTATTTTTTTAAAATAAAATATTATGTATTAAAAGTATTAAAACATTAAAATAATTAATTAATTAATAATAATGAAAAAACAGTAAAATTAACCTCTATACATATATATGATTAAAAATCAATAAATTATCCCAATATATAATTAAAAATCAGTAAATTATTCAAATATATAATGAAAAATCACTAAATTGTCCAAATATATAATTAAAATTCAATAAATTACCCAAATATATAATTAAAATCACTAAATTGCCCAAATATATAGTTAAAATCCAATAAATTATCTAAATATATAATTAAAAATCACTAACAACAATCGAATTCTCATCATCATCATCTACATCACTCTCACTAGCAACATATTTTCTTACTCCCGGTTATTTTTCCTTTGTTTCAGCCTGTTTCTCTGATGGCCTATACAAACAATAATAAAACACTGTCATATAAAACTCTAGACATGTTTCTTTCTAAATGGAATCAAACACTAAAACCCTAAACATTTTTTTGTCCACCACCACTATTAAATTAATAGCAACTAAGTAACAATGGAGGACCATAACTATTATTAAATGAAGACGACCGAAAGAGACGATATGGACCACGACAACTACTAAATTAAGTGTCTGTCAAACAAAAAAACTACTAAAATAAGTGAATACCACAAACATACCTCATATAATAATTCATGTTTTCCATCTTCTTGTTCAACTTTGCGATGACTTCAGAATATTATCTTGTAAAGTGAGCGTAATGATGAACACGAGCGGATGATGAATCAAACAAAAAATTGATAACACGCAGATGAATGATGAACTGGGTTACTATTTGTGCGTGTCTGATTCTTCTACTATTCTTCCATTTTGATCATCTGCGTTTTTTAATGATTGTTAATTATTTAATGAATTATTTTATTGTTTTAATATTTGATTTAAAGATTTGATCACAAAAAATATTTGATTTAAATATATTGTTTTAATATTTGATTTAAATATTTGATAAAAAAAAAATTGATTTAAATATATTGTTTTAATATTTGATTTAAAGATTTGATAAAAAAAAAAAACTGATTTAAAAAAAATTAAAACATAATATTTCATTTTAAAAAAATAATGACATGAAATATGAGGTTGACACATAGACACTGCCACGTTATCAATGTGGTTGATACATTATCACAAATTGACCAAAATGAGTTGGGGGATCAAAACTTCAAGTTTTTCAAAAGGGTTAAATATGTTTTTAGTCCCTACTTTTTGCGAAATTATCAAGAATGGTCCCTACTTTTTAAAAATGGTCCAAAAAAACCCCAGAAAATATTCCGTTATCCAAAATAGTCCCTGCCGTCTATTTTATCCTAGTCATCAAACGGATTGATGACGTGGCATATGGTGGGACCCACTATTTTATTTGAGTTGTCACCTACATGGCAATTGTTATAAAAAGTAGGGACTATTCTTGACAATTTCGTAAAAACTAGGGACTATTCTTGACAATTTCGTAAAAAGTAAGGACTATTCTTGACTATTTCGTAAAAAGTAAGGATTATTCTTGACAATTTCGTAAAAAGTAGAGACTAAAAATTTATTTATCCCAAAATTAAATCAAATCAAAATATGTGATAGTTTGAAGTATGACTTTTTGTGTTTTTCTTGAAATAAGTTTCATTGAAAGATGTAAAAAGAATTTTCATTGGTTATTGATTATGGGGAAAAGAAGAGAGTAAATTTTATGAGAATAAGTAAAAGTAAATCTTGAAAATGGTCAAAGTTGGTTTTTTTGCTTATAATTTGGGACAAGAAAAAGTAGTTTTTTTTTTTTGCTTATAATATGAGACAAGAAAAAGTAGTTTTTTTTCTTCTTATAAGATGGGACGGAGGAGTACATGCAGTATATATTTACTTTATAAATTTCGTTGAATATATTATACATGTAGTATATGTTCTATCTTTTGGCACATACTTAATACAACAATTATACACTGCAACATATGTTTGACTTATAAATTTAAGTTCTCGTTAGTGTATAATTGTTGTATTAAGTATGTGCCAAAAGATAGAACATATACTGCATGTATAATATAATCAACGAAATTTATAAAGTAACTCAGTTTATTCTTATTTTATTTTTATTTTTATAAAACTTAAGTTTTGTTTGATTTGATTTAATTTTGGGATAAATATGTTTTTAGTCCATACTTTTTACGAAATTGTCAAGCATAGTCCCTACTTTTTACGAAATTGTCAAGAATAATCCCTACTTTTTACGAAATTGTCAAGAATAGTCCCTACTTTTTATAACAATTGCCATGTAGGTGACAACTCAAATAAAATAGTGGGTCCCACCATATGCCACGTCATCAATCCGTTTGATGACTAGGATAAAATAGACGGCAGGGACTATTTTGGATAACGGAATATTTTCTGGGGTTTTTTTGGACCATTTTTAAAAAGTAGGGACCATTCTTGATAATTTCGCAAAAAGTAGGGACTAAAAACATATTTAACCCTTTTCAAAATAGGGGGATAAAAAAGTTGGCTTTTAAAATAAGGGGATCAAAAGTTCAAGTTTTTCAAAATAGGAGGATCAAAACTGCATTAAAAGCTTTTTTATTTTTTAACTATTACTCGAGAAGAAATTCTTAGATAAATCTTCACCTAAACATTAATGTGATTAGGCACAACCAATTAAATCATTACGACTTATTAATATATTAAATAATTAATGATTGGACACAACCAATATATTAACATTTTTCCTAGTTTTATATTGATTGTGCATTTTTTTTTTTGTTCTTCTTCTTTTCGGGTGTGTGTATAGATAGATATTTCAGCAAAATATTTGTACGCGTGGATATTAGAATTAGGACGTGGTGAATGAAGTTAATATGTGGAATGCGAAAAACCGCAAAGAATGGGTTGTAGTCTAATGGAGTGAAATGTGTACAGGGAAATTTGGATATTATTGGCATGTTGTTCTTTTATTATGGCCAATATGTACAAGTGGGTATAAAATGATTTTGTTTGCTTCTTTGTTGGTGGACAAAACCAAAGCTGTATCTTCTTCATTTTGGTTTGCAAGTGGGTGAATGAGGGAGGTTTCCATAAAAAAAATTGTTAAGTAGTTTAGTGGTTAAAAATTTCATCTTAAGATGAATAGTGGAATGACCCGAGTTCGAACACCGATCTTCTACATAAATAATATATGTTTTTGCCAACTGAACTAAGCTTACGGGACAGTTTCGATCGTATTTTAACTGTGCACAAACAATTTTTATTGGATGAATTGATATAATATAAAAAAATATTTTTCAAAAAAATAAAAGCAGATAAGAAAGAATGATATGTATAATTATGTTCGAAAAATTCTCTCCCCTCCCCCCACATGTCTTTTTCACTCCCTTAACCCTCCAAAAGCAATTGGGTTCTATTACCCGAATTTTTTTCAGTGTAAATTTTACACTAGAAAACAGTTCGGGCCGTATTCCCCGAACTTTTTTTGGGGGTGTGGAGGTGAAAAAGACGTGAGGAGTGTGAAGAGAGGATCTTTCATTATATTCTAGTGATTTTGTTGATATAAAAGGAAGCGCTATATGTTTGACCTAATGGGCCTAAGCCCAAAAAGAAAAATTAAATTAAAGATTAACTAAAGAAAATCCTTCTTCTTCCCTCTCATTGTTCATAACTCTCAAGATTCTAAAAATATTTCTAAGTATTTAGCAGAAGATAAAAATCGGAGAATACTTACAAAAAGATATGTAGGTCTCGTTTGACTACAAATTTATACCTATTAGAAGATATAAGTTGAATATCTTATATATATATATATATATATATATATAGGGTAATGCTAATGCACACCCACTCACTTTTGTGAAGGTGTGCATTAGCAACATACACCTCATAATAAGACAAAAAAAAATAGTTTTAATTTAATAAAAAATAGAATTTAGGGATTAGGGATAGATATATAATTTTAATGTTGTTTTCTCCCACTTTTCCATTTTTCTTTTTAAAATCATTTTGTGACAAACTCATTATTGCCATTGGTAAAAAAAAAATTTAACACAAAAAAAAAACATAACACACAAAAAAAACTAACACATGCATACTGTTAAAAAATATAATATTAATGTTAGTAAAAAAAGATTAATTTGAAAACAAAAAAAATTTACATACATTTATAACATGCAGCAGGTAAAAAGAAGTACGACGAAAATTTCTTATAAGAAAAAATAATAATAGGGAAAACAAACTCAATCAAGATCATGCTTCAAAACAAAAAGAAACTCAATCAAGATCAAGTATGCATGAGTTAGTTTTTTTTTTTACCAATGACATAATTAGTTTGTGACAAAATGACTCAGAAGAAAAATGGAGAATTGAGAGAAAACAACACTAAAATTACATTTATATCCCTAAATTCTATTTTTTATTAAATTAATAATAAAGATTTTTTTGTCTTATTATGATGTGTATGTTGCTAATGCACACCTTCACAAAAGTGAGTGGGTGTGCATTAGCATTACCCATATATATATATATATATATATATATATATATTGGTGATGATGTTGTTGAAGTTGTATATATGTACATGTGTGTTATATATGTATATGATCGATGATTATTGATGTTGATTAGTGATGGTGTTGTTGAATATATATATGTATGTTATGTGAATTGATGAATAATTGATGGTGGAATTATGTATACATGAGGTTACATAATTGTTGGTGAACCTTTATGGTGGAGAATAACATACGCTATTCTTGTATCCATAATTGTTGGTTAATGATACCGCATGCATTTAGTCGTGTCTAGGGGACATGACATGGAGGTGGCATTAGTATGCATTAGGAATGTGCCCATTTATGTGATTATGTGCTAATTTCATATAATTGGTTGATTGATATGACTTGTGTAAGATGAATTGGTTGAAGACATTATATGTGTATTATATTGTGATACTATATGATGATGTGACTTGGTTCTTAGGTGACGTAGAGTTTTTTTTTTGAAACAGGTGACGTAGAGTTAGATAAATGACGTTGAGTAATATTTATCTATTTATTTTCCTTATTGAAGTAAATGCTAGTAATTTCTTGCATTTATGCTTATTGATTGATTATGTTTATCTAACTCTTTGTTTTGTGTATTTGTGGACCGTTGGGTGGTCTAGATACTCAGGTTGAAGATAGCACGCACGATTAGGAGGCTTTGCTAGTACTTGCGTACTCTTGTGGTGAAGAGATACTTAGATACTCCTTAGGCGTTGGTTTGTTTTGTATTTGCTCTGATAGGTGTACCACCGGGTAGTGGGACCTTTGTTTAGGTGTTATGATTAATTATCGCCTATCATTTGCTTTTATGCTCTTAGTTGTATGAGGCTTTATGCCAAACTTATTGATGTTTGTTGAGAACCTTTTGAGGTGTTGTTGAGACTTATTGATAAGTTTATGTTGAGACATTCTAGCTAATTTAGCTTACGAGCATGTTGAGATTATTTTGCTTCCGTTTGTTGTTCAATTGTATAAGCATGCTTGGTTTTTGATGAAATTTTATGTGACGCTCTACTTGTTTTATTTATTTGTTGTTTGTCTATGAATATGGGTAGCACAAGTAGGGTGTTACATCGCCGATTTCGTGAGGTGATGTTTTCGGGTCAGATCTGCAAAGTTCCGATAGTTTATGTTACGACGGCGGTGATTAACGCGGAGTCGTTTCACGTTTTGTTCTTGGTGTTTTGGTTCTCGGTGGTGTTCTCTCCTTCTCATCTCCTTAATTCTCTTGTGGTTCTCTGCTACGTGGCGGTGTTTGCGCCGGTGATTTTTCGGCGGTGCGTTGTGTTGCGTTCTTATGCCTCTGATTCGTGACTGGTTTTACGTTTGTTTTGCTGTGTGTTTGTTTTCCCCCCTATTTTTGAGTTTGTATTATAGTGGTGTTGGGTTTTGTTGTTGGGCTAATATTGAAGGTTGTGGGACATAATGTTATTATGTGTGTGGGTAGTTTTGCTAACTTGGATCTGGTGTTGCTTTCTTTTGTGGTGGCAGAAACCGTCATCATGTTATTACCGCTGATGTTTGGCTCTGATCGAAGGAGGAAAGTCGCAACTTCAAAGTGCGGTTGTGGTTCAGCTGTTGCACTCTGTATATCTTCCCTTGCCCTCTCAATAAAACCACTGCGCAGTCTCATCCTCTCTCCAAAACTTTTCTTCGCCGTGATTTTAGCCCTTTATACCGCTGTGTTTTGTTTTTGGATTTTGGATGTTGATGCTCTCTCAGACTTTGTTGTTGCTGTTTGCGCTTTGGTGCTTCGTCGTGGCTGCTTAAGGTGGTTCCCTTGTGAGTGGGTTTGAGTTTGATATCTGATTTAGTTTGGCTTGTGGTGCTCAGCAGTCTCCACCATGTCGGGTGCTTTGGTTGTATTTTTCTGGTTAGCGTTAGTGCGATGGGATTGGTGTGTTTTAGTTTTACTTTCGATGGTTTTATTACGGAGACAATTGTTCGAATCGGGTCATTTGGAGGAGTTAGTGTTGGCGTCTGGTGTAGTAATATTTGTTTGGCTTAGGGGCTACCGTTTTGGATGTGGCTGATTCCACGTGGTTTAGTGTCCGAGTAGGATTGATTGTTATTGTTGTGATGGAATTTGGTTTGGATGGGCGGGGTTGAGGGGTTTGGTGTAAGGGCCCGCTACGGGTATCGATGGATTTTAGGTGTTGTTTTAGTTAATTTTATTTCTTGTGTTATGTATTGATCATATGTGTTTGTTTTACGCACTGTGATCATTTTTCGCTCAGCTGCGATATTAATAAAATTTAGCCGTTCAAAAAAAAATAGTGTAATATAATTGTGTAAAAAAAGTTACAAAGAAATTTTTTATAAAAGTTTTAAATGAAATTTGGTTTGAATAGTTATTCTTAAAATGTTCCTATTTAGGTATTTTATCATTTTATTGCAACTGTTTTTGGATATCAAAATTTCAAAAAATCACTTAATTTTGAAGCTATTTCAAATAAATTTTCATAAAAATTATTTTTGAAATAACTTTTTGAAAAAAATTGTGATTTTGAATATATTTTGATAACAATAATGTATGTTTATGTTATGTGATGTCAAAATTAGTGTTTCAATTTAGAAAAAACGAATATAAAAAACTTATAATATTTTTAAAAATGGTTTTATAAAATCTATTGTCAAAAATACAAAGAAAAAATCTATTATTTTAAAACTGAAACAAACAGACCATTTGTCTAACATGAAACAATGTTTCAAGTGGTGTATGGTCAACAAAATAAATTTGTAAATTTTGAGTTTTTTTTTTTTATTTATTTATTAATTTTTCATTTATACATTTTTCTCATCAATCTTTGCACAAGTCATGAATAACCTTATAACGAATACGAATTATATAAAATTCACTGTTTGATTGCAAATTTATATCATATAGATATCGAAAAAAAATTAGAAAAATTGAATATCATTTGATATATTATTGATACACATCAAGATTAACGGTTGATAGATTTTTATTAAAGACAGTTGATTTTGATGAGTCTCAATAACATATAAATTGATTTTCAATTTCTCTAAAAAAAAATTTAAAATTCAATCTTAAACGTATTTATGAATTTTTAGCAATTAATTGATTAATAGCATAGCTTTTAATACTCAATTTGTGATAATTAATCTAACCAGCATTAGAGATAATAACATAGCTTTTAATACTCAATCTTTGATAATTTTTTTTATAGGTATACTATTTAGCGGCGGTTTTAACTAGGGGTGGCAAAGTGGGCATGCCCGCCCCGTTTAAGTCCGCCAAAAAGCGGTGCGGGGCAACTTAGGTGTATGGGCTCAAACTTTAAGCCCGCCCGTTTATTGGCGGGCCGGCCCGCCTTCCTCTTTTCTTTTCTTTTTATAGTTTGAATTACAATTATAAAACTATTAATTATTATAAAAAATGTCAACAATTTTTTTTTAAGAGCGCATAATAGAACTTCAACGATATCAAAAACAAACACATATTAAATTAACGAGTGACACTATATATCACGACTCATTTCACGCACGACACGTTTAACAGACATACAATTTACTTCACTGATTATTATTGATCCATCAAACATATTAGTAATTAAGTAGTAACAACATGCATTTTGCAAACTTTAAGCCCGCGGGCAAACCCGCCCCACCCCGTTTTTTAAGCGGGGCGGGCCAACTTAAGATGGCGAGTCAAACGGGCCAGCCCTCTGTCCAGCCCGCCAAAAATGGCGGGTCAAACGGGCCAGCCCGGCGGGCCGGACCCGTTTTGCCACCCCTAGTTTTGACACTATTTAAAGGCGGTTAGAAACCCCCGCTAAATAGTCTGTGTAGTTTGACCACTTTACGGTTTGCGGTGATTTCAAAACTCTCTAATTGGCCGACCCAAAATTCTTTTAGTGCTTTCCAGAATAGTCTGTGTGTACTATTTGAAAAAATTGCGATTTTAACTATATTTGATATAAGGTAATGTATGTTTATGTTATGTGATCTCAAAATTATTGATTCAATTTAGAAAACACGAATATAAAAAATCTTATAATATTTTTAAAAATGATTTTATAAAATCTGTTTTCAAAAATAAATAAAAAATCTATAATTTTAAAACTGAAACAAACAAACCTTTCCTTAACATGAAACAATGTTTCAAGAGGTGTATGGTCAACAAAATAAATTTCTAAATTTTGAGTTTTTTTTAATTTATTTAGTAATTTTTCATTTATACATTTTTCTCATCAATCTTTGCACATGAATAACCTTATAACGAATACGAATTTTATAAAATTCACCGTTTGATTGAAAATTTATATCATATAGATATCTTAAAAAAAATTAGAAAAATTAAATAGGCTTAAATATGAAAATAGTCCCTGCAATTATGACTTGTTTTGATTTTAGTCCCTGCAAAAAAAAAAGTTTGATTTTAGTCCCTGCAAAATCTCAAAAGTTTTAAAATAGTCCTTGAGCTGGATTTTTTAATGACATGTCCCATTTTTGATGATTTGGCATATAATGACTAGGATTTATTGATGACATGGTACATTTTTTATGACGTTGATTAATACATTGATTTTTCATTTAATTTTTAATTTAAAATTAAGTTTTCCATTTTTCTAAAAAACAAATTAATATTTAAAAAAAAGGTTAGAAGGGAAAAATAACATCCCCAACACACTATTCAAAACAAAGAATTCAGATCCAAGCCGTACGGTGCTGGAAGGAATCAAATTGAAACCTGCACATGGAAATGGAGCTTGTAACGTCTATGGCATGCAAGATCTACGTTGCTACAGTGCCTCTTATGCTTCTTTGTTTATCCGACACAAACCCAGATGAACAACGATGCTAAGTTCAAGAAAGGAAAATAAAAAAATGGTTCAACCTCAAAAAGTTGGAGCTTTAGTGATCCTGAATTGCAGAGAAAAAATAGGGTTGCTAGTTACAAAGTTTATTCTGTCGAAGGTAAACTCAAAGGTTCTTTTAGAAAAAGTTTTAAATGGATTAAGGATAATGCAACATAGTTGTTCATGGGTGGTAGTAGTGAAGATTATAATGATGATGGTTTAAATTTGTATTTGAAATTGAAGATGGTGAACATAAATGATCTTCACTGAATCGCGTACAAATAAATTAAACCCTAATTGCTAACTCATTCCCTTTTTCTATTTTTCGCTTTTAAATTTATTTTTTTTAATTTTAATTTGTTTTTCTGAAAAATGGTAAACTTAATTTTAATTTAAAAATTAAATGAAAAATCAATGTATTAATCCACATCATCGAAAATGGGACATGTCATCAATAAATCCTAGGCAGCATCTGCCAAATCATAAAAAATGAGACATGTCATCAAAAAATTCTTCTCAGGGACTATTTTAAAAATTTTGAAATTTTGCAGGGACTAAAATCAAACTTTTTTTTTTGCAGGGACTAAAATCAAAACAAGTCATAATTGCAAGGACTGTTTTCATATTTAAGCCAATTAAATATCATTTGATATATTATTGATACACATCAAGATTAACGGTTGATAGGTTTTTATTAAAGATATATAGTTGATTTTGATGAGGTTCAATAACATATAAAATGATTTTCAATTTCTCTAAAAAAAATTTAAAATTCAATCTTAAACGTATTTATGAATTGTTAGCAAGAATTAATTGATTAATAGCATAGCTTTTAATACTCAATCTGTGATAATTAATCTAACCAGCATTAGAGATAATAACATATAGCTTTTAATACTCAATTGTTTGATAAAAAAAATTCACAGGTATACTATTTAGCAGCGGATTTAACACTATTTAGTGGCGGTTAGAAACCCTCGCTAAATAGTCTGTGTAGTTTGACCACTTTACGGTTTGCGGTGGTTTCAAAACCCTCTAATTGGCTGACCCATAATTCATTTAGTGCTTTCCAATTTGCGGGGGTTTCAAACCGCCTATATTTGGAAGTTGACATGTAATTTACAAGTTTATTAACCTCATTTAAATTGTTTTGCGAAAAAAAAAAAACTCTATTATTAATAATTCATGTGTCCTTCTTAATTTACTTTTTCAAGTGTCCCTTCGAATGTTTTATAATTTATGGATGTTTTAAAATATGTAATTTATTTTGTCAAAGTATTAAAGTATATTTTTTTGAGAAAAAAGTACCCAAATTTTTATTTAAATTAGAGTTTTAGTGTATAAAAATTCATGTTTGATCAATCTTTTGTTAAAAATGTTTAAAATTTTGTTGGAGATATTCATATAATATTATTATAAACATAAATAAAAGTACATAACTAAAAAGTATGAAGTTTACACTTGAATTGACATAAAATATATTTCATAATATATTTTAAAAATTTATTTATTAAAAATCGTAATGGTCCACCTTTTGACTATTTTTGAGATATCCATATTAGACACACCTTCAATATATTATTTTTTTTAGTATTTTTTTTTTTTGCATTTTCGATTTATATTTATAACGGCCCTCCCAATGTTTTGTGCTAACCTTGCATAATGAGATATATGGATTTTTTTTTTAGCAAGCCAAAATGATACACACACACACACATATATAAGGCTTAATTGTATATTTTGTCTCTTATGTTTATTTTAGGTTTCAATTTGGTCAGTTATGTTAAAAAAGTTTCAACTTAGTTCTTTTAGTCAAATTTTTGTTTAAATCGTCTATGCAGCTAATAGAGTTGCGTATGCAGGAAACTTATGAGGGTACCATGTGAAAGTTTTAGAAGAAATTAACTCAAAATTTAACAAAAAAAATTAGAAAAAATTATCTCAAAATTTAACGAAAATGACGAACTTATGTTGATATCAATAACATGAGGGACCAACTTGAAACTTTTTAAACTTAAGGGACCAAATTGAAACCTAAAATAAACATAAGGGACTAAATATACAATTAAGCCTTAAAAATATTAGTTATCAAAGTTGTGCATTGACATGTGTGCATAAATCTAAAATGATACTTAAAAAGGAACAAATAGAGTATTTTCTTAGGGGTGAATGAAGGGTTCACACATTAATTTGCGAACTGTGTTTCATTCAAAAAAGATTAATGAGATGAGAAGGGTGAATAGGACAAAAAAAATTATTTTTATAAGATTCATCCTATGATGCAAACTCAGTTCACAGTTTATATCCTAAGATGCAAACTCTTTTTTTTTTTTTTTCATTTTTTTATATGTACATACTCGCATCCTAAATAGTGAAGGGGATAAATTGAAAATATCAAGGGTCGCGCAAATGTAACCGTGGACACGAGAAGAAATTCTCATAATAAGATATATCATTGTCATCTTTCATGTAAGAGAGCAAGTCCACATCATATTTCTTCATGAGCATCGGAAGAAAATTATTAGATTTGTTGTAGCAAAGAAAAAGTCAAACAATTTGTATTCTCTTGAGTCTTAAGCCATTTTCAATCACCTATAAACTGTTGTTGTCTGTAATTTCAACCACTGAATGCAACTTTCATTTCAAGTTTGAACGCTATCATAATCGTGAGAGTATTTGCAACGATTGAATACAAGATAAAACATTGCAGTCACATTTGTTGCTATGTTGACCCATCAAATACTAACAGAACGTGAAAAAGACCTTCCTACTAACATACTAGTATAGGTTATTATTATTCATAGTAAAATCATTTCAAGCCAATTATTCAACAAATTTTTAGCACTATGCCTTATTAGAAAGTTACACCATAACCATCACATTACAAAGCTGGGTTACCTACACATATTGAATTGTTAACGTGCCTTATTAGATGATCAATGAATGGTGTCAAACTCAAATGAAGGCTACTTTCCTCCTACAAAGAAGATCCAAGCCATACGCTTCTCCCCATTTGTTTCATCATAGCCAATAAATATGAAACAAACTCTCTATTAACAATTCACAAACAACAGTAATGGCTACAATGTTTTGGGTTCTGACTTTACTAAGTCTCAGCTGCTTGCTAGGATTCAATGCCCAAGCACCAGCAACTACACCATCTACAACCCCAAAAGCAACAACACCGGTCAAACCACAACCACCAACCGTGGTGGCATCAACACCAGTCAAACCACAACCACCAAAGGCAACAACACCAGTCAAACCACAACCACCAACCGTGGTGGCATCTGCCCCCATCACAAGCAAACCACCTGCAAATGTGGCACCCAAATCTGCTCCAGTGACATCACCAACTCCAAAGATTGCACCAGCTTCAAGTCCAAAAGTCACACTGCCCCAACCACCAAAAGGTTCACCTATCTCAACTCCAACATTGCCACCAGCATTACCACCACCGCCGGTTGCTTCACCACCATTACCACCACCACCAGTTGCTTCACCACCATTACCACCACCGAAGATATCGCCAACACCAATTCAAACACCGCCAGCCCCTGCACCAGTAAAGGCAACACCAGTGCCAGCACCTGCACCTGTTACTTTGCCACCAATACTGGCACCAACACCTGCAATAGTCGCACCTGTGCCACCACCTGAAACCCCCAAACACAAGAGAAGAAGACACAAACACAAACATAGGAGACATCATGCACCAGCTCCAGCACCAACAATTGTTCACAAAAGTCCCCCTGCACCACCAACTGATACGACAGATGTCGACACGCCGGCACCAGCACCTAGTCTTAATTTGGTAATATCTCTAGCCATTGAAATATCAAATTACATTTCATTAGCATTGCATTGTTCTGATCATATCTTATGTTTTTTACTTCACAGAATGGTGCACTATCAAACCATCACCGAGGGGGAAATATATGGGCAATAACTGTATTTACTATTACTATTTTTCTAGCGGTAACTGGCTACAGCTGCTAGGAGCCCCATAGTGACCACGGATTCACTCTAAACAGTTATTTGGTTTGCAAAATGTAAAATCATTCAGGTGCACAGATCTGAATATTGAGTGCCAATACTTACAATTTTTTCTTTATATTTGTTGTGATCTTTGCTCGGAAACAATAATGAATATGAATTTTTAAATTATGGAAAACTGATTATACTTAAATAGTTAAATCACTAACAATATATATAATATCCTTTCCTTTGCTAATTCAACAAAACTCATATAGGTGATTTCATTTAATTAAAAAGAGCAGTAGATAAAAATTACAATACCACTGTGTTTGATACAGAGTTTTGACACTACAGTACATGGCATACAAGAAAAATTAATCATAACACTAAAATAATAAGCCCAAATAAGTTAAGGAAAAAAAAAGCTCACATCAAAAGAACACAGACATTCTAAAAAGAGGACTAACATTAAATTTACATATCACATCCCATATATTCCATGTAAAATCAAAATTCAAATTTTGTTAAAATCCCATATTACTTGATGAAAAACTAGATTCCAAAACCAAGTTACCAAGTGTAAGTAGGACGACATCTCAGGATTAAAATTTGATCATGCATGGAAAGGTTAACACAATTCATTTTCCATATATGACAATTAAAGAACATATGATCTGATACCTCGGCAATGGCAGCATCCAATGTCAACTTGTGAGCCTTCGTGCAAGTAGCCAGCCTGCAACATAATCACGAGATCAGTAAAATGAAGCCATATTGCTGCATGGGTCCATGAAGCCATTGTTCAAAATTTCTATTGTTAACATACTCATAAACCAACAACCTAAAATTAACAGAATTTCTAAGCACCAAGAGTCCAAATTATACAAACTAGTACTCGGAGTAGAATGCAAATGAACTCTAGTATAAGCTACAACAAATAAAATGTAGACCGAGATGGTATGGTTACCTACCTGTGAGTGCCTTCAATGTAAAAACCCAAAAGTCTAACGAAGTTCTTGTGCCTCACATGACCAATAGCCTCAACTTCCACTCTAAATTTCTTTTCAGCTTGTCCACTGCATGATGAGCATAAATAGTATTAGAAACTAGCTGCTTACAAACATGCTAATCAAAAACATGAAACAATATACTACAAAACAAAGCTTTAGAACTTAAAATATAAAGTAATCATGGAATTCAATTAAAAAGTAGTGTCAATACTCACAGATTATTTAGTAGCTTCTTAATAGCCACTGGATTCTCATTGATCAGTTGGTCTTGATTGATAGACTTCTGGAAGCAACAATTCGCCGCTCTCTTGTTTTCCTTTCTAGGTACTCTGTTGCTTGTACCTGAACTATTCATATGACAACAGAATGAGCAGTGAACAAATGAGATTTATATTTATAATGCACAAATTCTTGAAAGAATATGAAAATCAACTTAAAATATAAATGTCCATAAAATTAGCCACTAAGGAGGCAAGTATGACAAGTACAATTAGACCATCATAAAACCTCTCACATTTATGCCAGCAAAATTCCTTAAGCATTTCTCTCTTAAAGCTAGGCATCATGCATGGAGAGCTGTGGACCATTAAACCATCATAAAACCTCTCACATTTATGACAAGTACAATTAGACCATTAAACCATCATAAAACCTTCCTACAGAATAAGCTCCTCAACCTGCCTTTTTAAAAATAAATTAAAAGGGAAATACATTTTGGCTTAACATTCAAGAGAACTTTCTCTCCCTTCATTGTTTTCACAGCCTTTGCCAAAGCAGGACAGAAATAACCTATATCAAAGACATATACATGATTAGTTAATTATCCATATCCGAACACAACTGCTATATACCGAGAAAAAATGCAAAGGTTTGAACTATGAAACTAACCCTGTTCAACAGTGAACTCGACCCCGTCAGATTTTGAATTTTACTTGTGATTTAACATGTGTGTCGATATCAGTATGTAAAACAACAGACCCTAATGGTAAAATGAGAATTGGGAGTAGGAAAAATAAGAATAATTTTTTTATAAGCTGGAAGTTATAACATAGAGTAGGGTCTAGAAGTTGAAAACAAGTTGGAACCCAAACTGGAGAGTAATCATCTCGGAACAAATAATAAAGGATTAACCAGTTTCACCTTCAACTAAATTGAAAATATAACTCACAATCAATAATGCAGCATATACAATGAAGAAGTTATTATATGCTACTAATCTAGACAATGTAGATCATGACATACAGTATTGCCAAACCATTTATACCACATGAAACTTTTTCTAACAAGTGCTTACAATCAGCAAAAAAGACATTCCTACATAAACATTTAATTCATTCTGCTAGTTTTTATCTTATTTTTTGGCTATGATAGTTGTCATGATACAAAATATGCAATCTTACATAAACATATGGTAATAAGGATGGTGATTATCACTATCACTTACAGTTCTTTATTCATTATTATCTCTTTGTTTTGCATATCATAATCCACAATTTAGTGGTGATCATCACTATCACTTAACAGTTCCTTAAACATGAAAATTTGACATAAAAGTACCATTTAACTGACATACTAAATGCAACATCAATTCAGATGAAAGAAACTAATGCATAGGTTGCCGCCCAGCTAGGGCATGCACTGTGGCAGCAGGAGTTGTAGTTGCTGGATGAAGAAGTTGTTCATCGAACTAATTACTCTTCAATTCTACAAGTTCTGCTTCCAGTTCATCCTGAAAACGAGAATAAATTCAAAATGACACATGGACAAGCATTAGCAACTATGTAGCACCGACATGCAACACGATATATATAGAAGTGGTTATCTATGCATTAGTTTCTTTCATCTTAATTTACATGTTAGTAAGTGTCAATGCTTCATAGATTAGTACTCTACAACACTACACAATCAAAAGGTACAAATAAACTCCTGCTATTGCTTGGAAAGAATGACCTCAAGTATTCCCGTCAAGAAACCGTATCAAAATGTTATTGACCTCGACTGCTGAAACTTAAAATCTCATAATACTCCCCAGAGAGAATCTCAAAAGTTGATACCTAAAGTGGTGATCAAGGCAGGGGAAAAGAGTAAAATTCAGTCCCTGTTGAAAACTAGTTATATTTTAAGGCTACCAACGAGACTATACAATTGTATAGTCCCTAAACTATGCATTTTTATATTGTGTGATGTTTCATAGACATCATTGAGACTATGATTTTCTCCCCATAAATAAATAATGGAACATCAGAATAGTTGCTTCCAATAGCTTTGTCACGACCCAAGCTCAGATCATGACCGGCGCACAGGCTAACACTAACTCATTATATATTCAGCCCATGCAAGCCTAATACACTAGCTATAACCTATACAGTAAAACAAATATACTTTCTAGATCGATAGATTATTGATCTCAACATATTTATATTCACAATATGTCATTCTTTTCTAGCCACACCAGTTCTTATCTTTCCTTTAACTATAAATTAAAAAGAAACTATGCTCAACTAAAATAAAGCCTCTAAGCATTATTAATACCTCTTTAACGACTAAACCAAAACTATGGTTAGTTACTTGGCAATTTCTATTAATTCCAAAATATACGCATAATACTAAACAAGAGTGTAAAGTAGCATAATTTCATGTCTACATCACCTAAGCTCATAAGAATACAAGTTGGGATCAAACCATAGGGCTGATGACCTCTGTTAGTGACAATTAACATCTAAAACAGTTGTTGTATTTGTAGCAAAGTTACCAAAATATCTAAACAGTCCATTCCAACCATTTTACTACAATCTAACTACTCTTTAATTGTCTTATAACAGTCCCTAGTGAAATTTTAACATGAGATTCCTTAAAGTCTCGTAAGCATGCATCTTGTTAAATGATGGAATTTGTGAAAAATCAACCATGGAGATGGAGAGTGTGGGTTCAGCGAACACAAGAGATGAAGGAGAAGAGAATTGGAACCTTAGATTCTCACTTAATTACCCAAGCAAACTTAATTCCATAAGAAGATGGAGAAATAGAAGAAAAATTTATGGGGAAAGGATTCTTTTGAGCTAACAATAGAAAACCAGATGAAGAAAACTGTGTTCCCCTTCTAGAGTTCTCTATATTATTATTATCATTATTATTATTATTACTCATATATAATGCAAGTTATTAAACTACCCTCCATTTGACCACTCAATCACATACATAACCTTAATGTGCTATGTATTTACCAACATGCCATCAAGTCTATAATTCTAATTCACAAGCAACTATTACTCCTCAACACTTTTAAGATTCTCTCAATTAAGCAAGGTAATTAAAACCGGACCGGACCGGCCGGTTCGACCGGTTAGACCGTGAACCGGACCTATGGCCGGTCTGATTTGCCATAAAAAACGCCACGCAAAAGGACCGGGATAAAAACGGTAAACCGGACAAAAATCGGAAAGAATCGGGGAAGCCGGCGGTTTGAGTGGTCCGGCCGTATTTTATCCTTTTTAATCAAAAACAGAAGGAAAAAATGAGAGAAAAGAAGTGGATCTAAATAAATAAGTTACTTGATTTTATCATCTTTGTCATTCTTAGTTTATTTGCTTCTTCTTCTCTATTATTTGCTGGCAAAGATGATTTGGTTACAAATGAAGAGGCAATGATACAAAGTAGAAGAATAAAACAGGTGAAAGTGAAAGTTTCCTGATGTGCAGCGCTTACAGTAAAGGAGTTGGTCAATACTTATGAAACTAGGGTTATAGTAACTTGTAAGCTTCAATTTATAAATTTGGGCTTTATGCTATACAGCCAATTACCATTATCATATGAAAATTACTTTTCCGACCCCTGCCCATTTCTTTTTTACCCCCCCAAATTGACGTTTTTGCCCTCGGGGGTATGAAAAAAATTTGCCAAGAAAATTCGGTTTTTAGAAACCGAACAACGTCGGGTCGTAAAAAACGAAGTTTCGGCAACGGTTTTTAACCGTTGCCTTAGAACAAAAAAACGTTGTCTTTAAGAGCTAACGCGACACTTCCTCAAAACAGTATCCATATGCATAACACGCAACGGTTTTAAAGTGTTATCTAAAGTGTTAGTTGAAATTCATGCATAGAACACTTTAGAGAACACTTTAAAACCGTTGCGTGTTATGCATCTGGATACTATTTTGAGGAAATGTTGCGTTAGCTCTTAAAGACAACGCTTTTTTGTTCTAAGGCAACGGTTAAAAACCGTTGCCGAAGCTTCGGTTTTTACAAAACTCGACAAATTTTTTTCATACCCCCGAGGGCAAAAACGTCAGTTTGGGGGGTAAAAAAGAAATGGGCAGGGGTCGGAAAAGCAATTTTCTTATCATATTATTATAAATTAATAAAAAATGTTTGTCAAGTTGTTATAGTCATTTGGGTCTGATGCTTCACTTTTTGTGCATTTCTTTCGTAAAAACATAAAGGTTTAGTACATTCTTTTTTTTTTTTTGCAAAGGTTTAATGCATTTTAGAATTTTTTGGTTATTATTATTTTATGTGTAATGTACCAAAGTTTTTATTTTATATTGACTATATTTTATTTTTTAATGCGTGAAATTAAGGAACATTGAGTAATTATTTATATGTTTATATTTATATATTAATTAAAATATATATTTAATTAAAAAACGGTCGGACCGGTTGAACCCCGATCCGACCAATTGAACCTTGAACCGATAAGTTTACTGGTTCGATGACCGGTCCGACCGTTTTTTAATTAAATATATATTTTAATTAATATATAAATATAAACATATAAATAATTACTCAATGTTCCTTAATTTCACGCATTAAAAAATAAAATATAGTCAATATAAAATAAAAACTTTGGTACATTACACATAAAATAATAATAACCAAAAAATTCTAAAATGCATTAAACCTTTGTAAAAAAAAAAAAAGAATGTACTAAACCTTTATATTTTTACGAAAGAAATGCACAAAAAGTGAAGCATCAGACCCAAATGACTATAACAACTTGACAAACATTTTTTATTAATTTATAATAATATGATAATGGTAGTGGGCTGTATAGCATAAAGCCCAAATTTATAAATTGAAGCTTACAAGTTGCTATAACCCTAGTTTCATAAGTATTGACCAACTCATTTACCGTAAGCGCCACACATCAGGAAACTTTCACTTTCACCTGTTTTATTCTTCTACTCTGTATCATTGCCTCTTAATTTGTAACCAAATCATCTTTGCCAGCAAATAATAGAGAAGAAGAAGCAAATAAACTAAGAATGACAAAGATGATGAAATCAAGTAACTTATTTATTTAGATCCACTTCTTTTCTCTCATTTTTTCCTTCTGTTTTTGATTAAAAAGGATAAAATACGGCCGGACCAGTCAAACCGCCGGCTTCCCCAGTTCTTTCCGGTTTTTGTCCGGTTTACCGTTTTTATCTCGGTCCTTTTGCGTGGCGTTTTTTATGGCAAATCGGACCGGCCATAGGTCCGGTTCACGGTCTAACCGGTCGAACCGGCCGGTCCGGTTTTAATTACCTTGTCATCAACATAGTTTTTTTTTTTTTTGGACAGAACTTCATCAACATAGTTGCAAACTAACAAATTCAGTTTGCCATTCAAAAAAAATTAAAAATCCAACAAATTTGGTAACTTGAATTTAATCTGTGCAAAACCTAATGAATTCAATTTGTGCAAAACCTAAATAGAGAAACGGAAACAAAAATTGTCATAAAATGTGTTCAATTGAAGGATTTTGTTAATGTGAAAAGATATTCAAAACAATTTTTCTCCATAAGGATTATAACATGCAAATATCAATGCTTAGTGAGTGGATCATTATGCAATTAAATAACCATGAACTATGAACCCTAATTTTCGATTTTGCAGTACTGATTTCTAATTTAGAGGAATGAGATGATGTGATTCATAGTGTTCAAATCAAATTCAGAGCTCAATTAGAGTATTGAAATGCCAAAACAGAATAACAAGAAATCTAAATTAGAGCATTGAAATTTAACTTACAGATAAATCGGAGAAGTAACGAGCGCAACATCAAATTTCAACGAAGAATAACAATCGTGAGGCTGAAGGAATGCGGCGAAGAGGATCGGACCGAGAGTGAGATCAAAGGGAGAGTGAGATCGGAGAAAAATCGTGAACGGAGTGAGATCGGAGAAAAACCGTGAACGGAGCAAGATCGGAGTGAGAGCGAGAGAAAAATCGGTGTCACGATATTGAATAAGAGAAAAAAAAAATTCTACCCCAACATATTTTCAAATATTCTCATCCTACCGTTATATTACTCTAATATATTTTAGGCTTAATTAGTTTATTGGTTCCTTAAAGACATTTTAGATTTCATATTGGTCCCTTAAAGACATCTCTGTTAGTCAAAAATGTCTTTTCCGTCAATTTTTATTAAAAAACGTTAGTTTTTGTTGACCAGGCTGATGTGGTATTGTGAACGTCATACAGTGTAAGTGGTCCACCATAGACCTTATTAATTTTTTAAACTTTAAGCATTTGATTTTTTTGTTAGAAAGGAAGCCATTAGATCTTACAAGTGTATTCTATCTTATAGTGATCCATCAACAACTAATTTATTCTACTTCTCCATCATCTTCTTCCTTCTACTTCTTTAAAAAATACGTAGATCTATAATCAAACCAAAAAAAAATCAGATCTCACTTTCAAGGTACAATATCATCACCTTCAACAATTCCATCATCACCACCAACCACAACCATCATCCAAAACTCTATATTGCTCTTGTCGTCTTCTATTATACATCTCAAAATTCATATTCCTATCAATTTATTCTCTCCTTTAACACAACCCACAAATCACGATAAATCAAAATCAGGACTTCAAATCTCTGTTAATGGAAATATGAAATGGAAGATGAAAACCCATAAATCAAAATCACGACCTCAAATCTCAATTAATCAAAATCACATCAAAATCATCGTTGTTCTTGTTGTTGTTGGGGGAGGGAATAAGAAATGGAAATAGAGAGGAGGGAGAGCCAGAGAGAAAGACATGGATTTTTTTGTTGTTGATGCAATTTTTGGGTTGAAAATGTTTGAAGATATATGGTGTGTTGAATAATTCTTATTTTTTTTTTTCTGGTTGTGAAGATTTGATTTATTTTTTATAAAAATTTGATTTTATTTACTTGGTCCTCATCATAAAGATTTGATTTTTTTTTTTATGATTTTTTTTCTCTCTATTTTAGGTTTTTCAATTTTATGCTTTTCTGGAATTTGTAGATTTAGATATGATTTTTTGGATGAAGATGGTGAATGTCATGTAGATTTGTTTTTTATTTTCTGGATGAAGATGAAGAGATGATTAAGATGCTATTTTTTTGGTTGATGGTATCATGGATTTGCAAGATCTAAATGCATAGATTTAAAGAAAAAGATCAAATAGTTATAATTAAAAAATTTAATGAGGTCTATGGTGGACCATTTACAGTGTTGGTCCGCCTTATACATTTAGGGTTAAAATTTAATAGAATGGACCATTTTAGGCTAACGTAATATCTTTAAGGGACCGAAGCGGAATTTTTTTTCTTTAAAGGACTAATGTGGAACCTAAAATGTCTCTATTAAGGGACCAATAAACCAATTAAGTCTATATTTTATTGGAAAAGAAATTACATACCAGTACACTTTTTTACAAGTGTGATGACACTACTAGAAATCTCGCGTTTAGAGACCGATTTAGCGACCGAAAATCGCAAAAATCGGTCTCTAAATGGCTTAGCGACCGAATTAGCGACGGACTGTTTGATAGTGGCAAAACCCTTGGTCGCTGATGGGTAGCGACCACCTTAGCGACCGTTTCTATCAGCGACCGATTTAGCGACAGTTGTCAGCGACTGATTTCGCGACCAAAGTTAGGGACCGGATCAGCGACTGGGGGTTTGCGACGCAACGTTGGACGCTATAGAGACTGATTTTGTGACCAAACTAGATTTAATTCTGTCTGTTGCGACCGCTTTTGAGACGCTACCAATAAAATACAGTCTCTATTTCGGTCTCTAACGAGGTTTTTTTTTTTAAAAAAAAAATATTAAATTTACAATCCCTAAAAGCAATTTTTTAGGTTTAATTTGTTTTTTTAAACATGCACACAACAATATTAACATAATATATTATATATTGAAGTATTAGCAAATACTAATAAAAAAATACATAATCAATCTAAAATATAACCAAGACTAAGTTATCACTACTACTACATACATTGACATCTCATATTAGTAAGCAAACTCAAAGGACGTGAAATAGAGCATATCACACAGTACAACAATAAAGTGCTATGCTACTAATAATTAAATGTCGATTTACTAATACCTAATTATATACATGTGTCTTCATCTTCATCTTCACCGGATATGGTTGAAATTAGCGAAGGGCTCATTAGATGTGAGACATCACTCTAACATCATTGTTTACCATTCATTCCTCCTGTAGTCAGAACTAAGAATATGACTATTCCAAAAAAATATTGACCACCAACAAATTTTGTAGCAATTTGTTTGTAGCAAATCATACATTTTCTTGTAGTGTATTACAAATTTCCAGAATTTTTCATTTATCCACGGTGTAACCGTGGCTAATTAACATATCGGTATGCTAATTAACATTTTCTTGTAAAACAGTGTACCGGTATGTAAATTTAACACATCAACACACTTGTAAAAATGTGTACTGGTATGTAATTTTTTTTCCAATAAAATATACTAGAGTAATATGAGGGTAGGATGGGAATATTTGAAAATATGTTGGGGGTAAAGAGATAAATGTTGGGGTAGAAAAAACAAATTTATTAACAAGAACGACGTCGCGTTATGAGATTTTTTTTGTAATCTGAGATTTTTCTTTACGTCAAAAGAGGATTTTTTTTTGTACATAAAAAGGGAATATATTAATTTAATTAATTAATAAGTAAGAATAGTAGTACCAGTATTTTGTCAAAAACAAAGAAAAAAGAATAGAAGTCATACTTTGTAAAAAATAAAAGTAATTTCAATCAAATGGTGGGTATTATACTTGAAATTAACTAGTAAAATGTTTGGTAGCAAAATGTTGGTAGCAAATCACGTTTTTTCTTGTAGTGTCATAACATTGAAGTTCCTCTGTCTTTAATGATCAACTTGCAATTAATATGGGGGTACCATAATCAATAACAGATTGTTCTAGTCTTCAAAAAAATAAAATAACACAGATTTTCTACTTTAAGAAGTATAGTATTCCCATTCCATTTTATTAATATATCTCAATGGCCAGGGATATATTGCGACAAGTAGTTGATAGAGTGTGACACGTTAAATCTTTGGCATGTATGCATTAATTGGAGTTACCATGATTTATCTACTTTATAAACTTTGGCTTTCTTTGATTTCATTTCAGGTAAAATAATGCTCCAAGATGGTGCCATTGGTGGATCAGAAGTTGTTATCTATACTAATATATCTATTCTAATTTAATATAAATGGAGAGGATCTTCACTCTCATGTCATGGCTTCCACAAATGATGTCTAGTAAAATTATAATATTTTTGCCACCTAAAAGAAAGGCAAAGCAATTTAACCATAGTTTTTCTAAAGGATTTTGTTACCGAGTGTTCTCATAGCACTCTTTAAACATTCAATTTAAAAAATAACTTTTTTATTTAAAAAGTTAAATAGTGCAATTTTCAATACATTAATTTTACAAATTTTCAATAACATTCTATAAATATTTACTATTTAAAGTCTTAAAGAGTATCCGGAAACACTCGTTAGCATTTGTCTTTTCTAAATTACCACTTTATAATTTAGAGGTATTTACCATCAACCAATGAGAATTTTCTTATCATATAACAAGTCATATAAATGGATTTGCACGTGGTAGAACTAACTTGTAACAAAATTTTATTTCACATGCAAATTCATATATGTAGCATGTTCTTATTAGTTGATTGATAAATACCACAAATTATAATGAGTAGAATATCTTTGACCTTTGACCATAGACATTGGATACTTGTGATTTGTAGTTTGTACGGTGTTTGAGCAAAGAAAAAAAAAACAAAATTATCTGACTTTATATTGAAATTGCTCTGATTATGTTGGAAAGAAGATTCCAATAATTGACCCACACATGGTTATGGATTCAATGTTTTCGCACGTTTATGATGTTATAATGGATTTTAACATGAATTTAAATGACACATATATCTTAATTTTTATACTGACGACCGATAAAAATAGTTTAATGTTTCATATCATATAAAGAAAGTGAAGTTAAATGGGGTGACCTGATAGAAAACTAAATTATTTTACATTGCTATTGTATATTCTTTTTTCTCTTTTAACAGTTAGATTTCAATTTCAAATTTTAACTTTCATATTACGCATTAAATCAATGTCAGGAAATCATATTTCCGGCCCATAGCATACATTATTAATCAATCTATAATTAGTTTAATAATAATATTTTATTTATTAAAAATAAACCATATTCATCCATTTAAAATGAGTGAGGATTTCGATGCAATACAAATGCATAATCGTTAGAAGTAAAAAGAATAAATTTATAAAGAAACTCATAGTCTTCATGTGTTAATTAATAACATAAAACGGAAAAATATTTAGCCTACAAATACAATTCTATTGAAGTAACCGAAATATTTATGTCTCCTAGTTTATAACACTGATAACATCAAAGTCATTGATTGAATAAATAAAAAAACAAAATACACCCCCACTAAGACAAAAAATGAAAACAAGCAAATAAATGAATAACGCATATCTTATTGATATTTCACAATCTACATAATTTTTTTTCCTATTTTTTTTTATATTAATATGAGCTATAAATATAGGATATGAGAGTGTTTACGTGTACTAACTTAGTTGGGATGTCCGATCAATCCTTCTTTTGCCATGATTGTTTTGCAAACATGTTTAGAACATTGTAAAAAGTTTCTAAAAAAATTCAAAATTTGAATTCTAAGTGGAATTTTTATTACTTTTATCTTTAATCTTTTGAAATTTAAATAAAATTATATTTAATTCTTCTCATTTTAAGAAATTTTAAAGTCTTGTAAAGAAACTATTTATGGTATATTTTAAACATGTGTGGAAAAAAAATATAAAAATAATTAAACAATTTTTAAAATTTTGAAAAATAGCATGGACTAAAACTGCATGCATAAAAATTTTCTAGGACCAGAATATTCCACAAATGTACGAGGAATTGTTTGCAAGTAATCTGATTAGTGAGTATTTAGTTTATTTGAAAATAACATAATATTAGAATTTTTAAGTGCAAAGAAATTTCAACTGAAAAGTTGATTTACAATATCAAAATCAACATTTGATGGCCACTGAAAAATAGGTAAAAAAGTTTCCATTTTGATTTAAATTTTTGGTTTTCCAATCTAAAAGTTTGTCTAAGGATTGTGGTGGGTTAATGTTTTTTTCTTTTTCTCATAGGTACTCTCTGTGCCTAATTTGTTTAATATATCTCTTTAGCTTATTCGAAGAAATTTTTTTGATAATTTTATAGAGTTCAACAGCATATTTAAAAGAAAAATATGGTTATTATTATAATCCATCAATCATTTGACGTCCAAATCTAATAAGATAACAACCCAAACCCACGTGAAAAACGAGACGACTTGCGACCAATTAAAAAAAAAAAATACAGTAAACCCCGTGAGCTTAGGAATATCACACTGTGTAGATGGATTTTCTTTTCGGATTCGGGACACTCCAGTTATTCACCTTTAAAATGTATTTTTTTGTTTGTTTTTGTTTTCACCACCAGTTTAATCTGGTTCGGGATCAGTTCTGACATCAAGTGATTTCAGCCTCCTCCCGATTGCAGTTGCGGGGATCGAACCGTGGTCCTTACTACTAAGTTTAGCGACAATCACCATTGAACCAACTATAGATTGATTTAAGATGGATTTTCAAGCTACTAGACTACTTGACAAAAAAAAAATACAGTATATATTAATAAATCTCATACTTCTTTTTTTATAAGGGCCGGTCCAACATAATGTGAAGCCTAAAGTTAACATTAAAATGAGGCCTAACACAAAAAACTGTTTTTTTTTTTGGTAGATAGACGAAATGACAAAATCATTAAAAACTCACACACAAGTGGAACATCCGGTGTACAAATCCCTGTCAAGACGTCACGCCTAACAATTTTAGCATTTTTTTACCAATTGAACTAAGACTGATAGATATAACATAAAAATTAAATCTACTTGTTTCAGTATTATAATATCTATAATATTACAACAGAAAAACTTCGGTTTCAATAGAAATGCTAAATTCGATATCAAAAGACTCTTAAAAAATGGAGGAAGTATTATTAAATTTAAATAAAATTTGAGGAAAAATATTTTACAAAACAAATTTAGATAAAACAAAAAGAGTTTAATTGATATGCACTGACGGTGTAAAATAGTTTTACACCATCATCCAATAAATAATCATAATTTTGCCATGTCATGTCAAAAAAGTGGGGTAAAGTGGGGCGATGTAGCCGAAAACATGGTTGGTACTGGTTGACAGTGTAAAATTATTTTAGACCGTCAGTACATATCAATTAAATCCAAACAAAAAACATTTAGGTGCATACTATAATCGGAATAATAAAGTAGCATATCCTTCAAAAATAATTAATAATAGTATAGTAGTAAAAAATGTAGCATATCCTTTAAAAATAATAATTAATAATTAATAATAGTAAAGTAGTAAAAATGTCATGAGCATGAATTGAATATTAATGCGCGTAAAAAGATGTGAAGAAAAGAATTGAACCCATGACCTGAGTATGCAAGTAGAACATATGATGCCACTGCAAAACTTCAAACATTCTACAAATGTGCATTAAAGGTCCGTTTGTTTCAGCTTTAAAAAATAGATTTTTTCTTTATATTTTTGAAAATAGATTTTGAAAAACCGTTTTTCAAAATATTACAAGATTTTTTGTATTCGTTTTTTCTAAATTGAAACACTAATTTTGACATCATATAAAATAAATGTACATTATTGAAGTTCAAAACATAGTCAAAATCATAATTTTTTCAAAAAGTTGTATTTCAAAAATGATTTTTGTGAAAATCTATTTGAAATAGCTTCAAAATTAAGTGATTTTTTGAAATTTTTATATCCAATTTTTTTTCAATAAAATGATGAAATACCTAAAATAACATTTTAAGAATAACTATTCAAACAAAATTTTCATTTGAAGCTTTTATAAAAAATTTCTTTGTAAATTTTTTTTATACAAATTTTTTTAACACTACAAAATCTATTTTCAAAAAAATCCAAAACAAACGGGCCAAATATATACAAGTACAAAATTTATATGCATTTTCATACATGCAGTTCTTACTGTTCCACTCACAACGAGGTAGTTTTTTTAATTAAAAAACAATTTTTTTTTTAAAATGAAAAAATACCAAAAACCAATTCTTTGTGAGTAGAACAACAAGAATTGCATGTATGGAAATGCATATAAGTTTTGAAAATTGCTTTTTTCGCCCCTACTATTGCTCCCAGACCCCCCAAAAATCCCAAAATACCCTCAGTTTAGTCCCAGGGAAATTTGGTACCTTTTTACCAGAATAGTATTATTTCGGTATGTAGAAACCGAAGTGATGTTAAGTGGCTACACATACGCGTTCAGACAGCAAGTTTGATGCAAAAATTTAAAAAATATATAGGTTCGGTAGAAAGCTACCGAATACGCGTTGTTTCGGTAGTTTTCTACCGAACACGCGTGATATCGGTAGGTTCGTACCGAAGTCTAGTAATATAGCAGTAGACTTCGCAAACCTTCATATCAGTTTCTCCAAAACACAATTCAACAAAATCTAGGGCGATTCTAGGGTTCTAATCGCAAAATCGAAGGTCAACAACAACAACAAGGCTTAATTCATTCACAACAACTCATCCATCACTAGATTCGCAAATTAGAGGATTGAAAATTCGTGGTTTTTATTGAAACACTTGAACAAGTAAGTATTTTAAATAACCTATCTCATTTACTTGCTTTTGACTGAGTTCTTGATTATATTTGTATGATGTTATGATTAATATGCTGATTCCACGAAATTGGAATGTTAATTTAATTAATGTATAGGGTTTGGATTTCTATTTAGGTTAATGTGCTCCAACTGTTTGATAAAATGCCTGAATGAAAAATTTTCTTGATAAAATGTTGGATTTCTTGATAAAATGCCTGGATGATGTTGATTGTTATATGCTGGATTTCTTGATAAAATGCCTGGATGATGTTGATTGTTATGATGTGCTCCAACTGTTATGATGTTTTGATAAAATGTTATGTATTTTGTTATAGGAATGACGGATGAAGTAGGACGAACGAGAGCTGGTAGGGTAAGCAAAGCACATGGCTCTGCCCGTAGAGAATGCTTGAATGTCGATAAAATTCCAAGTCGGTCTAAGGGAAAAAAGGTTGTAGTTGCTGGATCGGCTCAAGCTCAAGAGGAGGAGCCTGATGATGAAAATGAAGAAGAAATGGAACTTGAAACTGAACCGGGATTGGAAGAGCAAGAAGATGAAGACGATTTGAGTGATTTTTTTGATTTTGGAGATGAAGAGGATGAGGAAGAGCAAGAGCAAGAGCAAGAAGTAGAAGCACAAGCAGAACCACAACCATCACCACCACAAAAAAAAGAACGGAAAAAAAATACAAGAACAACACAAGGAAGAAACCCACCACGTGCCGGTGAAGGAAAAGTTTCAAGTTACCCTGGTGGTTCAACGGACTTGTCGTTGTTGCCGGGTTTTGGAAAGCATGTTGCCGCGTCATTGTGGAGAGGAGAGGTAAATTCGTATTTTAATTAATTTGCATTGAATTTGTTAAACTTGTGATTATTTCTTAATTTCTTAATTTCTGATTTTCATTGAATTTGTGCAGTGTAAAACGAGGTATTTGAGGTGCATGAACAACGGAAAGAAGATTAATGAATTTACATTGCCGAAGTCGGAGCTGGATTGATTTTGGGATGTTGTTAAGGCTAGTGGACTTCAACCACTTTTGAAGACCAATTACAATAATCTTGACTGGGGATTGCTGACGGCCTTTACCGAGCGATGGCAACCAGAGACCGGTACTTTCCATCTGCCGATTGGTGAAGTAACGATAACTCTGGATGATGTATCGTGCTTGCTACATATTCCCATCACCGGTAAAATGCTCAACCACCTTGGAACTTCGTGCACAACGGAAGAAGGTGAAGATATGTGTCGGGAGTATCTGAACTTCCCTAGAGCTAAGTGTAGGGCAGAGTTCAAGAAAATGAAAGGAGCACATATCGGGTTTCCGATGCTGGAGAAGATATACGCCGCCAATTTGAGGCGAGCGTTGAAAGCTGAAGCGGAAGAGGAAGAGGAGGAAGTTGTGCAAAATTATAAGGATTGCACCATACGAGCATTCTTGCTCTACTTGATTGGTGGAACCATTTTCGCCAACATAAGTATGCAGTATGTGGATGTCATATTCCTGACATATTTGCAAGACCTAAGCTTGGTAAACACATGGAACTGGGGTGCTTCTGGGCTGGCATATTTGTATAATTACTTGGAGAAGGCAACTAAGCCGAGATGTGGAAACCATGGAGAGTACAACTGTATGTTTCAGGTATATAAATTTAATTTATTTAAAATGATTTCATTATCTTATCTATGCAGTTGTTAAATCATTTTGTGCATTTCAAAAGGTTTATTTATTGTTAATTTGTTGTTTTTAGGCGTGGATTTATGAGCATTTCACAAGGTTCGGAGGGGGAGGGGCTAGTCCAAAGTATAGGCACCGGGATCCAATTTGCGCTAAATATTTGCCTATGAAAGGTTATAAATATCCGGATGAGCATAGGACGACATTGGATAGGATGGAAGTGGACGAAGTCACGTTTAGACCGTATGAGGATCACCGACATATTCGGCCGTTTGAAGATATCTGTTGGTACAGTGGCTGGATTATGTGTGGAAGTGCTATGATATGTCCTTATTTGC
Source organism: Trifolium subterraneum (assembly GCA_951799995.1). Taxonomy (NCBI): domain Eukaryota; kingdom Viridiplantae; phylum Streptophyta; class Magnoliopsida; order Fabales; family Fabaceae; genus Trifolium; species Trifolium subterraneum. Next base: position 34,125,062 of record OX637463.1, read on the forward strand.
CTGAGTGTGTCCTCAGGCAATTTGGACATGTCCAGTCTATTCCCAGACACCCTGATGAATCTGCAAAAGCTGGTCTGAATCGGTTTACAATTGGTGAAGCATTTGCTAACTACATGGCTGAGAATTATGTCACCGAAGAAATGAGAGGGCCAAGAGCAAAAAATGGGTTTGAAACCGTACCCGGATACATTGCATGGTTTTATCGTGTTTCGCATCCGAAGTTATGGCCACCAATTGAAGGGAATCCGGCAAGACCTGCAAATCTGGAAGTATTGATTGAGGAGGACAATGCGGCTGACAAACAAGACGTGTTTAAGATATGTAGGACGGTGATAGAGGAGGTGAATGGAAAGCTTGATGGTGAGTTGACTCTGGAAGAAGCTAGGGAATTGCTGAAGAAAGTGGTTAGGGATTTGGAGCCTGTGGCGACGTATTCGTTGCCAGTAAAGAGGAAGCGAGATTCTGGTGAAGGAAGCAAGAAGAAGAAGAAGAAGAAGAAATCTGGTGAAGATTAGTTTAGTTTAGTTTTAATGTTATTTTAGTTTGGTATGTATTAAAACAATTGATGTGTTATTTTGGAGATATGTATTTTGGTACGCACAAAGTGTTGCGATGATTATGTAATTTTGGATATTGATTTTGACTGTTTTAATGTTGTGATTTTGGATATTGATTTTGACTGTTTTAATGTTGTGATTTTGGATATTGATTATGCAATTGATGTGTGAACATGTGTAATGTGATTGTAAATTGGACAGGTTAATATATCCGAACTTGTGTTTCGGCGTGGATTTCATAAATCCATGTGAACGTCAATGTTACAAATTTTGTCGAACATCTAATACATGGTTTCGGTAGCATTGTGCCGAAATAAGTGATTCCAGAATCAAATTTCACTTATTTCGGTAGCTTTGTGCCAAAATAAGTGAATTCCAGAATCAAAATTCACTTATTTCGGTAGATTTCTACCGAACTCATGTTCTGTTTGACATACGACATGCGTTCGGTAGCATTGTGCCAAAACAAGTGAATTCCAGAATCAAAATTCACTTATTTCGGTACAATGCTACCGAACGCATGTTCTGTTGACATAGGACACTGGTTCGGTAGCTTTGTGCCGAAATAAGTGAATTCCAAAATCAAATTTCACATATTTCGGTACAATGCTACCGAACTCATGTTTAATCTGTGCGACAAGGCTTTAAACATGTAATTTCACATGGATTTACCAAATCCACGCCGAAACACAAGTTCGGATATTAATTCCTGTCCAATTTTCAATCACATTACAATAAAACACGAAACACTTTACAATGAAACACGGAACATCCTTAATTAACACGTTACAATGAAACATGAAACATCATGAATTAAACACATTACACTGAAATTAAAGACATAACATAAAACATCGGAAGACATAAAATTAGCTTAATTTAACATAGCATACAAACGTCCCCCTTTTGGATCAATTAAAATTTGATTAAACATGGAACGCACATCATCATCATCTTTCAATTGTTTCCACCCGTATTTCTTTGGTGCATCTTCAAATGAATTGCTTGAACAGTCAGCTGCCAGATCGACCCACATTTCTGCATACCCAAGTTTCGCAATTTTCAGTTGTTTGCCTTGTGCATAATGATACATGATTTCAATTCTATTTTTGATTGATTCAACAGTTGTTAGACTGGTATCCAATGCAAGGGTGAACAACTCTTTGTTACCCTGAAACTGGACAGAAAACTGATATGTTTCTACCGGATTGCGAGAACCACCAGAACCACGTGAGCATGACATAGTTAAGAATTGAAAATTGAAAAAACTAGTAAATAAATTGAAACTGAGTTGTGATTTATCTGAATACGCATCCATATATTTATATAATTTGTTGCTTGATTACATCGACAAAAAGTGTCGGTTACATTACAACCACAAAAAGTGTCGGTTACATTACAACCACATAAAGTGTCGGTTACAAACTTAGTCCACAATAATGGGATCATCTTTATTCGTCTCCAACTCCATGTCACCTTTTTCATTCTTCATCAGTTCGTCAAACTCACTCATTCGATCCAAAAAGGTATCCTCCCAAGTCTCAGCCTCTGGCGCCCGATGAGTTTTCCATTCCTTGCAACTTGGAGGCAGTGGACACCCTGACTTCAATCTTACATACACACAATGATTTGGAACCATACCAACACAAATAATCCGTGAAGATGGATCCAATGGTGGACGACCGCGGATTGGAAAAAAGGTTTCAGATTGACCAATACGATGAGTAGTCAATTCAACTACAACGCGGTTGTAGGCGGTTGCAAGGATATGCCCCATATCTGGAAATGTAAACCAATTCTCTACTGGAGCAATTCCACTCTTAGGCATAACTTTTGGAGGGTACAAACCATTGAGAATGTATTCAAATCGTTCCTTAGTACCATATATCGCTTCGTACTCTTTCCTAAACATGGTTAACTCTCTAATTAGTTTAGCCTGAACCAATCCTTGATTTTCTTCACCCTTATTAAAACACTCTGCAGCAACGCGAAATCCACAATGACCGTCACCCTTAACATCAATAATATCCTCTATATATGAATGCATGAAGAGTGACATATACTCCATGTATTTAATTGAACGGCAAGGTAAAACATTAGGAGACAAATTACCAATGCGAGCAGTCTTCCTTTTGGGCTTCGATGATTTTGACTGTGATGCTTGAGAGTCAGGAAATTGTTCATCAATGTACTCCCAATAAGATGGAGATCTGGTGGTCGAACTATTGCATTTAGCTGACTTTCCCCGCTTTTTGGCCCCTTTTGTATCTACCTGCTTGATCGGTGGAGTCAATGATGTAATTTCTGGATAAGCTATCAGACGCAATTGATCCCTGATTTGTAGCTTCATACTATGATCTGATGATTTCAACCGTTCCTAAAACAAACAAAAATATTTATTTAAATACTTAAACCTGAAAGTCAATGTTCTGGTCTAAAATATAAAGTGTATAATTATGTCGGTTACCTGAATTACATTAAACTCTTGCAAGCAGTCAACTTCACCATCAACAGTTTCATCAATCTGTAATCTCTTCCAATGAGTGTTAACCTCATCTAGTCTAATAGGTAGCATTTTTTCAATCTTCAAAGCTATTAAACAAGCACACGGTAACCCATATGTTTTCTTTATCACACAACCACACTTTTTTCGATTCCTCCCGCAATCACGTGATCGAATTTCTTCACCGCGAATAAAGTGTAAGGCCTGTCGAGAGATGTTATACACCAACTTAATGTACAAAAAATGATTTTTAAAATAATGTTCAATAGCAGTAGTACTTTGTCCAAATGACGTCTTTATCTTAGTCAGCTGGTTTGGGACCATTTGATTTATTGCCTCCCAACCCTTGACCAAATCACCCTTACAATCCGTCAAATATTGTTTTAGCGCACCATGTTGTGACTCAACTCTGTTGGTGGTAGTGTTCCCAATGTGCATAACACTGTCTGTCCATCCACTCACAAATTTTTCCTTCACCGGATCAAGGACTGTAGTTTCAACATATTTGACAAAATTTGGAAAATTTTCAAACACTTTCCTGAAATCAACAACTGCAGTCGTATATGACTCTTCTGAAGTCGAATCTACAATTGAATTCCATTGAAGTTTGAGTGTCTTAAGTAACTGAAACATCTTTTCGTCTTTTGCTTTGCAAAGGGCCTTAAACTTAGCTTTCACGTTTTTATAAACATGAACCCGACACACTAAAGCAGTTGAATTCGGAAAAACCTTTGCAACAGCATTCATCAATGACTTATCCCTATCGGTGACAATGACCTTCGGAAAGGTCTCCTTACTTATCAAAAGACTCTTACATGTCTCAAGAGCCCATACAAAATTATCTTCTTTTTCATTCGCGATATAGGCAAATCCAACATTGTACGATTCCTCAGTTGACGTTACACCGACTATCTCAAATAAAGGCATTTTATACTTGTTTGTTTTGTACGTTGAATCCATCATCAAAACAGTCGGGAAAGTGTTAAACAATTTAATACTCTCAGGATGTGCCCAAAAAATGTCTTGTATAGTTGTGGAGTCACCAATTGTTCTACACTTGTGAAAATATTTGTGAGTTTCACAACATTTCAAGAGATGTTGCAATTCAGAGAGTTCACCCCTAACATCTGTTTTAAACCTCTGGCGCGCATTGTATATTTGCTTCATATTTGTGTTGCTATCTGGATTTCGCCCTTTCAACATCGTCATAATGTTCTTCGGCGCCACCAAATTCTTAGTCAACTCGCATACACACTCCTTCTCCTCCGGTTTTAAGCGTCCAACAAGAAGATGACCTTCTAATGTTTTTGACATCTCATGGTTATGTTCACCACACACAACACTTAGACTCCATTGTTCTGATGCCAAATAATAACCTCGCAGCCTGAACGGACACAATGTTTTCCTCGTAGTTGTGTCTTCTTTCTTTGATTTCTTTTTCCTTTCTTTGTAAACACCACCTCTTTCACATCCCAATATAAATTTTTTTTTCCTATTATAAGCCCCATTGTCTGATTTCCAAATCACAATAGAAAATCCAGCGATCAGAGCCTGTCGTTTACACCAATCAATCATGACATCTCGCACCTTCATCTTTTCACAATTTACAAAATATTTGCCGGTGTCAACAACAACATTAGATTGTTCGTCATCGGGTTCCACAACATTGGGTTGAACGACGAGAGCATTGGGTTGAACGACGACAGGTATGTCGGGTTCATCAATGTTTGGTTTCAATTCAATAGTAGGAGGTTCAGCCATTACAAAAAACCTACGCTATCAACCAAACACAAAAAAAGCAAGTTATACACTATTTCGGTAGCTACGTACCGAAAGGGTACATTTCGGTAGCTACCTACCGAAAAATGGTCATTTCGGTAGCGATTTACCAGAAAATGTATTGACAGCAAAACCAAGCAAATTCGAAAAATAAACGGATTAAAGCGCTTATTACCTGTTGTATGGCAACCAATCAGTGTAGGAACCCTCTATGGATGTATAAACGTCGATTTCTTGCTTCTGAAACGCAAAAATACACCTTAGATCGCAAACATTGTGATTGTGTGTTGAAGAGGTAATGAAAGTACAAGTCTGTCAGCTAGACCCTATATAGACCAGTTTCGGTAGCTGCGTACCGAAATTGAGCGTGTTTAGCCCGTAGCTACCGAAACTGTTAATTTTTTTAAAAAAATACATGTTTTCGGTAGAAAGTTACCGAACACGTATATTTATGTTATAAACCACGCCAACAATGTAACGTGACATTAGTTCGGTAACTAGGTACCGAAATGTCTTTGATTTGGTAACTTCTTACCGAATGCTTCAAAGGGCAAATGGGTCATGCAGGGGGGCCTGGGAGCAAATGGTAGGGACGAAAAAAGCAATTTTCATAAGTTTTGTCCTATATACAAATAGGGGGCCTAATTTTTAGGTCCATATTGTCCAACAAATTTGGAGCCTAAAGCCCTAACCTTAACCTTAGTGGCTTTGGACTTGGGTGGGCCCTGTTTTTGAAATAGATATATTAATCTCATAATAAATTCAATGATTTTAAAATCTTTCTTTTACATATAAAGGGAAGTTTGAGTTGCTCATAACCAAGCTTTGTGATGATGTGACACTCTATAAAATAAGTTTACAATCTCTATTAAAACCTTTTCACTATCTCTTTTAATTAAATCATTTTAAATATCAATTTATCAAATTATCACTATATAACTTCTTACAAATTATGGCCACCAAATCCATTAATAATTTATTTGCTTCACTAATAAAAAATTTATGGAGTACTACTTTTTTTTTTACTCTTCATGTTGCATTGCATAACTATTTACATACTCAATATTGTTCTAATGTAAAATCTAAAAGAAAAAATTTGTTTCTTTCACTAATAAAAAATTTATACTACTTTTTTTACTCTTGCATAACTATTTATCACTCCCACACTCCAATATTGTACTAATGCAAAATCTAAATTAATAATTTGGCGTGTGTAACAATTTTTATTAATTTCTCATTATCATATTCACTTTTAAAATAATTTTAATGATTGTTTTCCATAGTAGTTAAAATTAGAGATAAATAAAAGTAAATTTTTTAATTTCTCATTATCCTATTCATTTTTAAAATAGTTTTAATGATTGTTTTCCATAGTAGTTAAAATTAGAGATAAATAAAAGTAAATTTTTTATTTGTTCAATTATTTTATACTAATTATTGTTTGAAATTATAATATTTTATGAATTTATGTTCACCTATCTATTTATTCATTTCTCTCATGATTTTTTTGTGTCTTTTCAAGTTATAATTACATTTAATTTAAATATTATCTAAAATTTTATTTTACACCACTACATCTTCCATAAGAAAAGTTAGTTCAAGATGAGTTTAGACAATTGTTTAACTTCCCTAATAATCAAATATGAATGAAAAATAACGTATAACAATAAAATCCTACTCTATATCATGACATGAAAAGTCACTTCTAACATGTATTAAAAATTGATGTTATAAATGTCATTTATATATAAGTTAGAGAAATGTTGAAATAAACACTATCTCTCCTACTAAAATCTTTCAATGCTAACTTGTCATGAACACTATCTACTTCCTTTTATTATTTTCGTTTTTAGATTTAACTTTTTATTGCATTTGGTTGATATTTGTGAGAGAGGAAGATCATATATAAATAACACATTAGTATTATCTTAGATTTATTTTTTTTGGAATTTACTTGATTTTTTTTATCGTGTATTTGCATATCACAAGTTCTAACTTTGTTGTATATCACTCAACATTGAAAGTACTTTTAAGGGGAGGTAAGTGAAGAAACAATGCACTATTTTATTTATATTTGTGTCTTGTGGTTGGATGAAGAGACAATATATTTTGAATTTGACTATACAAATATTTCTATATGATTTTTATTGATATTTTATTGATTCATCGGAAGGTATGGTGAGACGTCTATTGACAAGATGACATATTTAATGTGAAATATCATGTGACCCGTTTTAGATGTGTTTTGTTGTTGTTGATGAGAGTTTTAAGTTTATATGTGGTACTTTTTTGTTTATGTCGTTGGCCTGTATTCACAATACCATTGGTTTTATATTTTCCTTTGAATATCTATTTATTTTTCATTCTAACCCTATCCGATTTTAAATGTGTAACTTAAAAGACATTCATCTATGGTGCAAGATGGTTCAGTGGAGGCACTAAGGTTGACAAAAGAGAGGTTAAATTTAACAAGTATGAGTTGAGCTTGAATTGAATTAGATGTTTCGATAATGTCTACCATTTCTTTATATATGTCTTTATATACGTAGGCAAATTGATTGAAACTATAGTTCTTCTGCCATTAAGGAAAAAAAAAGTATTGTTCTTCTACTATAATATTTTTCTCATAAAACTAATTGTATTAATGTAAAATCATGTGGCTGCATCCCCCTATTCTTTCTAGATTTAATAACTTAATAAAATAATTCATTCATATATGTACTTCATCTTCTTTATGTAACTGAACAATTAATTTGTGTAACTCTTTTTGCCATATTTTATCTGATCTACTTTTTTTATTTACATAATATTTGTTATTATACATTTTTAGCTTTATTAATTTCTTAACGTGCATACCACTATTTTCTTATGTTAATGTGCATGAGATAATAAAAGGAGACTTCGATTATATATTTTGTTGTTGCCGCTAGAGAAGCCTGTGAAAATTGACTACTCATAAATATATGTCTTTAACCCATGCATTTGCATCAGTTAAGTTAAAATTTATGAAAATTTTATAGCTCTATTATCAATTGAGAGGTGATGGATGTTGAATTCTTTCAATCAATGGACTGATAATAATAACTTTTATACTCCCTCCGTCCCATATTATAAGGAGAAAAAAAAACACACTTATTAAGAAAATCAAAACTTGAGAATTTGAAATATGGTTTTATGGGTTTTTCTTGAAATAAGTTGCATGTGAAGATGTAAAAACAAATTTGATTGGTTGTTGTTTATTGAGAAAAGGAGGGAGAGAAAAAATTAAATGCAATTTGAATTTAATTTTATAAGAATAAGTAAAAAACATTCTTGAAAGTTGTTTTTTCCCTTATAATTTGGGACAAAAAAAATGGTCATTTTTCCCTTATAATATGGGACGGAGGGAGTATTTTATATTGAATATATTTATGGACTTCCACAGATGCAATTTTTGTTGTTCCACTCACAAAGAGTTGATTTTTGATGTTTCTTTCATTTTAAAAAAATAAAAGAAAACTGTTTTTTAATTAAAAAAACTACCTCTTTGTGAGAGGAAATGCTAGGTGAACATAAATTCATGAGAGAAATGAATAAATAGAATATTATTTTTTGGTATATATAATATATTCTTTGTAATAAATATATAATTTATTCTCTCATGAAATTATAATATTTTATAATATATGTTCACCTATCTAATTTAAGTTTCGTTTTTATTTCTATTTCTTCCTCTTCGTATATATCTTGACTATAATTCATTAGTTTTTATAGCATGATATGAATTAAAGTTAAAATTTTATATTGATACGACAAAATAAACTTGAATATCAGTATAAAATTTCTTAGTCTATATTTGTAGATAGATTAGTTGATGCATCATTGCCGCTCGGAAAACCCTGAAATATGGTCTCTCGTGTAAATGTATGTTATCATCTATTGTATAATTAGTTTCATCAATCCATGATCTTAATTTGTGTGTATACCTTTGTACACGAGTCTTAAATATTAAATATTTTTAGTACAAATCTTGGTTTCACTCATCATAATTATTTCTAAGCAATTTCGTAGAAAGTACTCTTCAATTTTGTATGGTAGTTTTTGTTTTCTTTCTCACTATTCACACATGTCTTAGCTATCCATTATTTTGCTTGCAGAATGTACGGACTTAAATTACCTTATCATTATATATATAGATCTCCAAATATTTAAGCCTCCTTTTTTAGCAATATAATGTCTGTGAGTTTAATTTTCAAGCATTTTTTTCTTTCTTTCTATTGATTATAATACAAGATCAAACAAGCTTCTATTTTAGCTTTTGTTGACTCCTTGTTGCTTAGAAAGCCTATGAAATGACAGCTCATGTAAGGTCATGTAAGTCATCTTTTTTATTGAAATAATGTTTATAATTAAATTAATTTTCTTTTTCACGTATTATGTTATTATAGTATTATAATGTTTTATCTTATTTGTTTCTTATTTTCTTTGTTGATTAATGGGAATATAACTATTTTTTTTCATGTAAATAAGTTGAAGGGATAAAAAAGACCTCTATTTGTTGCTTTTGTAGATCTTGAAATTTATATAGATTGAGGATATATTGATGTTGGAGGCGGAAGACAATCCAAATAATCTAATAATGTGTCATTTTTAAATACTATATAGTCTATAGTGTGTAGATGATCTACTTGATCTCTCAAGAGAAATATAGAAACAAAATTAAAGTAGAAAATAAAATATTTGGAAGTTGACACTCAAATGATGAGGTTCTTATAATTATAATAGTATATAAGTATATAACAAACAATATGAATTTGATAAAATCAACAACGAATAAGGCACATTGAATAAATAAGTATGTCATTCATCCAAAGTATATAAGAAGAATCCAAGGAGGTAATTAACATAAGACATTTTTAAAATTTAGGACAAATGCATTAAAGAGTTTTTAAGTTTAATGTTTGTAACTGGAGTAGCAATAAATGTCACAAGAAAGGGGGGTTTGAATTGTGACCCTTTTTAAAATTCTTTTTCTAAATAACAACTTAACACATTATTTCTTTTAGGAGTTAGTTAACAAGTAATCAAGGAAATAATGTTAAGACAATAATGATTGAAAAACTATAAGTGAAGGACCAGAGAACTCTGGAGTTATTTAGTTGGTTTTAGTTGAGTTGTATTTTAAGAGATTAAGAGATTAGAGAAAATACAACACCAAGAAGTTATCCTGGTTCACCCAAACTTGGGCTAGTCCAGTCCTCACAACCTTGTGAGATTATCCACTAAAATGCTCAGATCAGAACCTTCTGCTTGGCACCAACTTTTGATCAACCCTTGATCAAAATACAATCTGCTTTTCTTTACTCGAAAAGACTTTTACAAACTGCTTTTCCTAACTGGAAAAGACTTTCTCACAATCACTCAATCTAACCTAAAAGATAGATTTGAGAGGTTACAAAGTGTTTGGTAATTTGTGAGCATCAACTCATATAAGAGGTGATAGAGATAACAAGCGTGTAAACAATGAAAGTATAAGAACTTTTGTGATTAGCTTGCTTTGTGAAGAGTTTGAAACTTTGTTGATTTTTGCTTCAACAATGTATGATCAAATCTTTGTGTAAACTCTTAAGTTTTTCTTCATGTAGCTCCTTGGTATTTATAGACCTTTCTTTGTTACCATTTTCTGTGAATAGTGCGTTATCATCAGTTCACTTGTGCATTACCGTCTGTTGAAAAACTGCTGCATCATTTATGTTTCCTTAAAATACTACCACATTTGGTGAGGAAAAAAGAATATTTTCATGTGGAGATTTTCATCATTAAATCCAAGAACTTAAGTTGCTTCAATTAAATCTTGTTTGCTACTTATGACTTTCCATTGTTTTACTTGTGTATGTGTTCTTCTGGTGCGTTACCGTTGTCAGACGATAACATTACCGTTGAAACATATCTCACAAAACACATTAGCAAATAACAAGATAATCAATATTATAATTTAATTTATATGTTTGTTATCTTTAAAACATCAAATAAGGATTTTGTTCCCAACAATCTCCCCCTTTTTTATGATGACAAACATCTAAATTAATTTTGATTTTGAGAGTTTTGATAAAAAGATTTTTTGATAATCTTAAGCATTTGATTTGTCAACTACTCCCCCTCAATTTAAGCATTCTTTTTTAAATTGAGTTTTAATCTTTTTCTTTTGAGATTGAATTAAAACTGAGTTTAAATTCTAAGTTTTAATTAAGAATGATCAAGTAAAAAAATCACACTGAGTGTGACTGTCATGTCTTTAACAGTTTTGCAAAAACTTAGCATTTTTAGCGCAGTGAAAAAAAATCTTCAAGTTTTGACAGTAGCAAAAAAAAAATTTAATTATAGGATCATTATAAACATCAAAGATTAGCATAAACCTAACAGATGATCCAAGCATGATTAATAGACATTGCATATAACATATAAAAGCATTGCATAGTATCACACTGGATTACTAGCAAATCAAAGTACTTAATCAAAACATAACATAAAGAGGTTCATAGCAGTAGCAAAATACAACCAAAATACAGATGCAAACATATAGCAACACATAATTATGGCATGTTTTCAAAATAAACAAAATACGCCATAAGCAGCATAAAACATGTTTTGCTAGCATCTGAAGCTTGCTCTGCAACTGTCTTCCAGCAGCTTCCATTTTTCTTCTTCCTTTCTCCCCCTTTGTCTCATCAAAAAGACATTCAGGGCTCCTGATTAGTTGGAGTTGAATCACCAGAGGATGATGAAGGAGAAGGCTGGGGCATAACATGAACAAGAGGTGGGTAGGGGTTATGTTCTGGATATGGCAGATTGTACAAATAACATACCACGTTCCTAAACCAAGCTCTCATAATAGAATTCTCCATCGTGATGTATGAGAGATGATTATCAATAAGTTGTTGCCCTTGAAATAATTTCTTAATGTCTCTCTTAATCCTTTCTGTATTTCTCTCAGTCTTAGACCTTGGTAAGTTAGGCATAGGTTGAGGCTGAGGTTGAGGATTAGAAGGACCAGCATCGTTCATGAATGGCATAGCTTGCATGGGTGGAATTGTAGTAACAGGAGGAGGGTTCAAAATGTCATTGAAGAAAGGTTGATCAAATATATTATGGGATGATGAGTTGAAGAAATTTCCCTGAGGATTCTCATTAAATAGAGGTGAGAAATTGAAGTTTTGTGGAGATGAGAAGAGTGGAGATATGGTTTGTTCAGATAGCAAGGGTTCCAAAACTGTGTTAGGGTCAAGCTGAGTGGTAGCTTGTGTAACACCCAACTGTGGAACCACTTGTGGTGACTCAGTTTGTGGAGAAGAAATTAAATGAGTATTGATTTGAGAATTGGATGGTGGAACATTCAGATTAAACTCATTTCTTGGTTCAGCCAGTGGGGGTGAAGAATGAGTGTGAAGATTTTCTTCATCAGGAATGGGATCAGATGGAATAAAAGGATCATTTTGGTCATATAGGTTTGGTGGTTCAGGTTCAGACACAACTTGATCAGCTTGCACAGACTGTGCAGTGTTATCCAAATTACTTCTTTTTCTCTTATAGGTTCTGATAGGGACATCAGGAGTAGGATCAGGTTTGAAATGTTTCAAGTTTTTTAGGTCAAATCTTTTGACTTTGGTCTCAGCAGTTTCACCCTTGAGAGAGACTTCAAAATGTTTAAAAATTTGGGTTAAAACCATGCCATAAGAAACACAGAATTTTTTGTTATTCCAGTTTGCAACTTCCATCATGAATTTGATAATGATAAATGGAAGGTTTAGGCGTTTTCTCTCAAAGAGGTGATGAATGACCATGAGGTCATTGTCACCTAAGGCATCATATTTGCCTTGCCTAGGCATTATATTGCCTTTGCAGATAATGTTGAAGATTTTTGGTAGTAGTTTGAGGTGAGGTGTGGTGAACTGATCTTTTGGAGTGGTAGGCTTAAAAAGAGATTCTCTAACCTCATCAATTGACACATTGGCTTGGCTATACCAGTTACTACCATAAGCTTTGAGACCATCAGTTGGAAGTTTAAAAAACTTAGCAATAAACTCAACATCTAAGACAATTTCTACTCCTTTGACTATGGACCTAATGGTGTTGGTGTCATTGTCACAGTGAGCTTGATAAAAGAAAGCTTGTACTAACCTAGGGTAGTAAGTTTCTTTAATTTGAAGAAAGTGAGACCAACCTTGATAGTCCGTATAGTACTTGAGATCAAGCTCGTGTTTTTCCAAAGCTTGAAGGTTAAAGAACCGTCCAGCAGCAACTGGTCTTGTTCTCCATTTCTTTAAGAATCTTTTCTCATCAGCTTTTCCAAACAAGGGGGTTCTGTCCTTTACTAACTCATTAATTGATTTTTGTCTGAAGCGCTTCTTTGGCTGCACTTCTGCTTCTTCAGGAACATTCTTTCCTTTGTCTTTGTCAGAAAAAGGTTTAGAACTTTTTGGAGAAGGAGTTTTTTCAGAAGAAGAAGTGGAGTTAGGTGAAGACTCAGAAAGGGTTTTTGATGATTTTGGGGTTGAGCTAGAAGAAGATTTTTTAGGATCATCTTCTTCTTCATCAGTGGTCTCACAAGTAATGTAAATGCGTTCAGCATTACTTTGAGATTTACCAACTCCAGATAAAATCCTTTGAGAACGGCGAGTTGGTAACGAGCTTGAAGGTTGTTTCTTCTTAACCTTTGGTTTGAGATGAGGTGGAGTTTGATTAAGGTTTGGAGGCTGGTGTTGTTGAAAATGTGGAGGAAAGATGGTTTGGAGAGCTGGAAGGTTTAAGGGTTCATCAGAGGGATTGTTCTGGCGGAAGCTTGGGCGAATTGGTGATGGATTATGGAATGGAGGAGCTCTTCTGGCGGTTTGTTTCGTGCGAACCATGATTGAGGGTTTGAGAGGAAGAAGATGAAGGTTTAGAAGATGAAGTGTTGATCAGAGAATCTAAAAAGTTTGAGTGAGAGAGTGAGAGTGAAGAAGTGAAAGGTTGAGTGTTGGTAACCGAGAAAAGAAGTGAGAGAAGGGACAATGAATGAAGGAGTATCTTGGAAAATGATACTCAAGGTATAGGTAATAATGATCATCTATCATAGATTGAAAAGATGAAAAGTTTTTGCTTTTGAAAAACTTTTCTTCTTCCTACGTGGAAGCTTGGGGTGAATAGGGGAAAAGGGACTAGCAACCACACAAATAGATACTTAGCCAAGTAAGTTGTGTAAGGGATTGGATATAATATTTAGTTTTTCTTTTAAAAGATTAAAACGATCTTCTACTAAAGGTTTAGTAAAGATATCAGCTAATTGATTTTCAGTATCAACAAATATTAATTCAAAATCCTTTTTGTTTATGTGATCCCTAATAAAATGATGTTTTATTTCAATATGCTTTGATCTTGAGTGTTGAATGGGATTTTTTGACAAATTAATTGCACTAGTATTATCGCAAAAAATAGGTACATTTGTGTACCTTATTGAGTAATCTTCAAGCTGATTTTTGATCCATAAAATTTGAGAGCAGCAGCTTGCAGCTGACACATATTCAGCTTCAGTAGTGGATAATGCTATCGTGTTTTGTTTTCTGCATGACCAGCTTATGAGTGCTTTTCCAAGAAATTGACACGCACCACTTGTACTTTTTCTTTCAATTTTGTCACCAGCGTAGTCAGCGTCACAAAAAGCTATCAAGTCAAAAATAGAATCTTTGCTATACCAAAGACCAACATTAGTAGTACCGACAAGATATCTGAAAATTCTCTTTACTGCTGTCAGATGAGATTCCCTAGGAGAAACTTGAAAACGTGCACATAGACCTACTCCAAAAACAATATCTGGTCTACTGGCAGTTAAGTACAAAAGAGATCCAATCATACCTCTGTACTCCTTTTCAGAGACAATTTTACCCTTTTCATCCTTGTCTAAAAATGAAGATGGATGCATTGGAGTTGCCATTAGTTTGGCTTCATTCATTTTATATTTTTTGAGAAGATCTTTAATATATTTTTCTTGACAAATAAAAATACCATGTGTTTCTTGTTTAATTTGTAAACCAAGAAAATATCTTAATTCTCCCATCATACTCATTTCAAATTCACTTTGCATGAGATGGGAAAAGTCTTCACACATTTTTTCATTTGTTGATCCAAAAGTGATATCATCAACATATACTTGTACAATAAGTAAATCATTTTGATCAAGCTTTCTAAAAAGAGTTGTGTCAATTTTTCCTCTAGAAAATTCGTTCTTAATCAAGAATGCACTTAATCTATCATACCAAGCTCGAGGAGCTTGTTTTAGACCATATAAAGCTTTTGAAAGTTTAAACACATGATCTTGTTTTTGTTTATTTTCAAAACCAGGAGGTTGATGAACATAAACTTCTTCATTAAGAAAACCATTTAAAAAAGCACTTTTAACATCCATTTGAAATAGTTTGATATTTTTATGAGATGCATATGCTAAAAGAATTCTTATTGCTTCTAACCTTGCAACTGGAGCAAAAGTTTCATCATAATCAATACCTTCTTGTTGATTGTAGCCTTGAGCAACAAGTCTAGCTTTGTTTCTAATAACTTTTCCTTCTTCATTTAGTTTGTTCCTGAACACCCATCTTGTTCCTATTATTGAGTGATTTGCAGGAGATGGAACAAGTGACCATACTTGATTTTTTTTAAATTGAAGAAGTTCTTCTTCCATTGCTTCTACCCATGATTTGTCAATAATAGCTTCTTCAATGGATTTTGGCTCTATCTGAGAGATCAATGCCAAGTTGCTTTCGTTTTCTTTAAATGAAAACCTTGTTCTTACTCCATCCGTTGGTTTTCCAATGATTTGATCTGGAGGATGACTCCCAACAATTCTTAAGGTTTTTGGAGGAAGTAAAGGATCTTCTTCTTCCTTTTGAGTTGGAGTTTCTTGAGTAGTTTGAATTTCTTGTTCTTCTTCGTTGGAAGGTATTATGAGATCATCAAATTCATCAAAGACAATGTGCATGCTTATCTCCATAGTTTGAGTTCTTAAATTATAAATTCTATAACCTTTAGAGTTAGTAGAATATCCCAGAAAAATAGCTTTGTCTGATTTTGAATCAAACTTACCAAGATTTTCTTTTGTGTTTAAGATATAACAAAAACAACCAAAAATATGAAAATATGAGATGTTTGGTTTTCTATTTTTCCAAAGTTCATAAGGTGTTTTGTTTAAAATTTTTCTAATTGAAACACGATTCAAAATATAGCAAGATGTATTTATGGCTTCAGCCCAAAAATATTTTTCAACATTTGATTCATGTAACAAAGTTCTTGCCATTTCTTGTAAGGTTCTATTTTTTCTTTCAACTACTCCATTTTGTTGAGGAGTTCTTGCACAAGAGAAATTGTGAGAAATTCAATTTTCATCAAAGAATGATTTGAAAGAAGAATTTTCAAATTCTCCCCCATGATCACTTCTGACAGAAATGATATTTGAGCCTTGTTCGTTTTGAACTAGTTTACAAAAGTTTTTGAAGGCATCACAAGATTCATCTTTATTTTTCAAAAATAACACCCATGTGAATCTAGAGTAGTCATCTACTATAACAAAACCATATTGTTTCCCACCAAGACTCGTGGTGTTGACAGGACCAAATAAGTCAATGTGAAGAAGCTCCAAAGGTTTTTTAGTTGAAATAAAATCTTTTAGATGAAAACTACTTTTAACTTGTTTTCCTCTTACACAAGCTTCACAAACTTTATCTTTATCAAACTTTATTTTTGGAAGACCTCTTACTAAATCAAGTTGAGATATTTTTGAAATTGTTTTCATGCTTACATGACCAGCTCTTTTGTGCCAAATCCACTTATCTTTTTCAATAGACATAAAACATGATTCAGCCGGAATGTCATCTAAGTATAAAACATATAAGTTTTTCTTTCTTGATCCAGAAAAGAAAAATTTTCCTGAGGAGGTTTGTTTAACTTCACAAATGTTTGGTTTAAAAATGACTTCAAAGCCAGTATCACAAAGTTGACTAATACTAAGCAGATTATGTTTAAGACCTTCAACGTATTGAACATTTTCTATTTTTGCAGAATTATTTTTACCTATAATACCTTTTCCTTTTATTTGTGCAGTATTATTATTTCCAAACGTAACTGATCCTCCTTCCTTTTGTACGAAGGAGAGGAAACATCTTCTATCTCCTGTCATGTGTTTTGAACAGCCACTGTCCAAAAACCATGGCTTTTTCTTTACCCCTTGATAATGTACCTGCAATTTGATTCTTTGATGCTTTAGGTACCCATATCATCTTGGGTCCTTGATGGTTAGTTCTAACAAACTGACATTTTTCTTCATGATTATCTTCATACCAACCTTGTTTCAATATTTTTTCTGTATGACGATAACGTTTTGGTTCTTTGTAAAATTTAAGTTCTAATTTTTTCTTTTGAAAACAAATGGATTCTAGGTGACCAAACTTTTTGCAAAAAGAACATTTAACCTTAATTTCTTTTTTGTCAGGAATAAAATGGTTTTTGTATAATTTCTGAGTTTGTGTATTATCAAAACCTAAACCTGTTTTATTGAAGAAATTTGATTGTGATCCCATAATGTTTTGAAGAGTTTCTGTGGATTTTATGAAAACTGTCAGATCAGTTCTAAGTTTTTTTATTTCAGTTTTTAGTAAAGAATTTTCCTTTTCTTGATCAGAAGTATCTAAAGGCAGACTTTGTTTTTGATTAAGTTCTTGAATCGTTTTCTTGAGTTCATTATTTGAACTCAGAGTCAAGCAGTAAACTATCAAAGTTAGTTTCTAATTCATTAAATAAATGAGTTTTATCAAAAAGGAATACCTCTTCATTGTCTGAGTTTGCCATTAGATAGATGTTGGCTTCTTCTTCTTCATTTGTTTCAGATTCATCATCATCTTCCCAGGTGGCCATCATTGACTTTTTCTTAAAAGGAAATTTCCTAGGAGTTTTGCTCAAAGGACATTCTGATTTGTAATGCCCAGGTTTGTTGCATCCGAAACAAGTAACTTGACTTTTGTCAAAGTCAATTTTTGAGTTATCTTTTCCTATTGAAAAATTCTTTCTAATTTGATCTCTTCTTCTTAGCATTCTCTGAATCTTACTAGAGATAAAAGCTAACTCACTTTCAGCTTCCTCTTGTGTTGAATCTGTGTCTTTAGTTTCTACTTCTAAAGAACAGATATTATTTGTTTCTTTTTCAGAGGCTTTTAAAGCAATAGTTTTATCTTTCTTTAAAGGTTTATCCCCTTGAAGAACAACCTCATGAGCTCTTAGAGATCCAATAAGATCTTCTATGGGAAGAATTTTTAAATCTTTGGTTTGAGTAATTGCAGTAACCATGGGTCTCCAAGAAATTGGAAGACATCTTAAGATTTTTCTAATTCTATCATGTGTTGTGAGAGATTTCCCAAGTGATCTTAATTCATTTATTATAGAAGTAAATCTTGAGAACATTTCATCAATGCTTTCATTTTCACCCATTTCAAAGGTTTCAAATTTATTTACTCCTATGTCTATTCTAGTTTCTTTTACATGATTAGTTCCTTCATGATGAATTCTTAAAGTGTCCCAAACTTGTTTGACCGTGACACATTCATCTACTCTTTCACTTTCTTCCATGCTTAAGGCACAAGATAAAAATAAGTGAGCTTTAGAGTTTAGGAGTACCTTTGTTTGTTCAACTGTAGTCCAAGCTTCTTCTGGTTTCTCAGAGATGACTCCTTCAGGTGAAGTTGCTGTAGGAACATAATCTCCTTTTGTAACTATACGCCACATACCTACTTCCTGGTTCACCCAAACTTGGGCTAGTCCAGTCCTCACAACCTTGTGAGATTATCCACAAAAATGCTCAGATCAGAACCTTCTGCTTGGCACCAACTTTTGATCAACCCTTGATCAAAATACAATATGCTTTTCTTTACTCGAAAAGACTTTTACAAACTGCTTTTCCTAACTGGAAAAGACTTTCTCACAATCACTCAATCTAACCTAAAAGATAGATTTGAGAGGTTACAAAGTGTTTGGTAATTTGTGAGCATCAACTCATATAAGAGGTGATAGAGATAACAAGCGTGTAAACAATGAAAGTATAAGAACTTTTGTGATTAGCTTGCTTTGTGAAGAGTTTGAAACTTTGTTGATTTTTGCTTCAACAATGTATGATCAAATCTTTGTGTAAACTCTTAAGTTTTTCTTCATGTAGCTCCTTGGTATTTATAGACCTTTCATTTGCTGAAGAGGAGCGTATGAGAGAGATTTTGAAATTCAAAATCTGTCAAAGATACGTTGTGATCTTTGTTACCATTTTCTGTGAATAGTGCGTTATCGTCAGTTCACTTGTGCATTACCGTCTGTTGAAAAACTGCTGCAATGCTTTGCATGGTTTTTGAAGCTTTTACGTGGCTTCTAACTTGTTCATATGAGAGGATCAAATTTGAATTTGTGATGACAATGCATCAGTAATTTGAGAATGTTGGAGGAGCCTTTGTCTCTCATGAGGAGACCAACCTATGTAGCATGTTTGATGACTCTTGTCCTTTTCACATAAGGCAAGATGTGCTTGCTTCTTGTCCACAAAAATCAATTCCCATGTGATGAGAAAATATCTTTTTTCATTTGTTCATAAGCTTCTACGTGGGAGTATCTTTCTCCTTTGGTGACTTTCCTTTTGTTTGCATGATAAGGCCTTGATTACATAGTCCAAAAATTTGCTAGGCCCGTGAAATCTTTTATGTCATATTTGGCATAAAAACATCATTTATGTTTCCTTAAAATACTACCACATTTGGTGAGGAAAAAGAAATATTTTCATGTGGAGATTTTCATCATTAAATCCAAGAACTTAAGTTGCTTCAATTAAATCTTGTTTGCTACTTATGACTTTCCATTGTTTTACTTGTGTATGTGTTCTTCTGGTGCGTTACCGTTGTCAGACGATAACATTATCGTTGAAACATATCTCACAAAACACATTAGCAAATAACAAGATAATCAATATTATAATTTAATTTATATGTTTGTTATCTTTAAAACATCAAATAAGGATTTTGTTCCCAACAGTAACATATTGATCCTTTAATTGAATTTTTTTTTGACAAAAATCCTTTAAGTCTTAGCCACCTCAGAGTTCCAGAAGCACGCGTCTATTTTTTATTTTGTTAAAATATATTATCATATAAGTAAAACTAAACTGAAAAGCCAAATAAAAATTAATAAAAAAAAAAGACAAAGAAAAAATGAGGGGACAAAAGCCTCATTAAAAAAAAAGAGAGAACAAGAATTAACCATGGTAAAAAGAGATAAACAAAATCGCTCGCTAAAAACATTCTAACCAATAAAATATGAGATAAAATTCTACCGAGTGAATATTTGAGAAGACACTTTAACAGAAATCAATTTATTATCAGAACAAGAATCGTCTTATATTAGAGATCTTACATTATATGAAGGAGTAGTGTAAATAGTAATATCATGTGGTGCATAAGACAAAAGGATGAAAAGAAAAAATCATCAATTGTAAAAATTGTTGATGCTTATGCATCAAAATAAATTTTAAAAATTGTTGAAATTGTAGATATTAAAACATATTTACATATATATTTATAAAATATAATCACACATATTTAAACACACTTACATGCAAAAAATTGGGATGATTTAAATAATCTTATTATTTACAAAAAAAATAGTGTGTATATGTGTGTTGAAATTCACTAAAAATTCCAAAAATATTACAATATTAGTTACATATAATTCACTATTAAAAGAATGTTTAAGTAACAACTCAAAATAAAATAGTGAGGTATTTGTAAAAATAAGATGACTTGTTAAATGTTTAATTCTTCTAAAATAATAAATTTTCTTTACCTGAGCCAAATAACTAAACCTAAATTCAAATATATGAAATAATCGTCCAAACTATATATTTGCAACAAAAAATATTCAAGTTTATTTTATAACAAAAAAAAATAAACTCATAAGCAAAGATAATTAAATAAGAGAGACAAAAACAACAATAAATTTGAAGGACACAAACCTCACCAAGAAAAAAGAAAAACAAACCAAAAAATAGGACCAAGCAAACAAAAATAATGTAAATTAAGCAATGGACTAAAAAAATTGAGATAAAATATCACCAAGTGAATATGTGAGAAGAAACTTTAAAAAAATGAGAGGGGAGTAAGTAGATAATTTTATTTGATACTTAAATTTTATAGAATGGAGTAAACAGTTATGCTATTTGATACGTAATTTAAAAAAAAAAATCACATGATAAAAAAAATCAAAGCTAATATATATGAATCATATTCTATAACCAAACTTATTTCAATATTACTCATGAACAATATTATTGGCACATATAAGTATGTATGCATCCAACAATCTAATTGAAAAATAATAAGGGATACATAAAAATAAAAAGCAAAATGACACATGTGACTATACAATTGTAACTCATATAAAGAAAATTAAGATCTTATCCAATTACACTATTAAAATAAAATGTGGTAAATTTCTTCAACTTTATAAAATATTATAAGAGATCTATATATTACCTTAAAATATAAACAAAACTACGATATAAATCAATAAAAAAAATCATATTTTCTAAACAACTTTTTATTTTATTTGTATACATATACTATGTTAAATATAATTATATTTTAAAATAGTATCTATCATTTAACTATATGTGAATATACTTATCATAATTATCACAAATATTTTAATTGAACCCGTGCAACGCACGGGTTTATTCCTAGTGAGAATAATTGGTACTAGTGTAAAATATTTTTACATATATATCTATTCAAATCATATCATGAGAAATACTTGCTTGAGCACAAGACCAAATATTTTATATTTTGACGCGCCCACAATTTTTTTTTAAAATTAATAGAAAAAATAATAAAGTGATGTTAAATGATAGACTAATTATTTTATATTTAGATTTGTTCAATTATGTTTGGGCCCAAATATTTTTTATTTGAGCTTATACCTATATATAATAGAAATTTAGAATTCTTCTCATATCGTACATAGGGTCTCTTATCGGATGCACCCGTAAAAAAAATGTTACACCAACCATGCATACACATTAATTCCTTCAAAAATATTAAAATATATAATATAATCTATGAAGCACGGACACTCCTCAGATTAGTCGTGTCCTTGTCAGTGTCGAACACCGATGCCGACACTTATGATTACATATTATGTCATTTTTTCAAATTATTATCAGTATCGATATGTTAGTGTCTGTGTCGTGTCTGATGTCCTTGTCTATATGGGTGTTTCATAGAATATAATACAATATGAGGCCATGCCTACATAGCGGATTGCATTAAAAAGATAAGTATTTTTCTTTTTCCCTCTATCTATATCCACACCACACGAGTCACGAGATTATATAAATGATCCAGATCCCATTATATTAAGTGATCCACCAAATATTTCGCTTATAGTACTGTTACAACTACTACATCCCATTCAACCAACTAAGCAACGTCAGTGGTAGGTGATGATTAGATTTCAACCACAACTTAGAAAATCTTAGGTTGTCCTAAAAGAAAAAAAAACCTCTTAACTTTTCAACTTTATCAACTTTTTAAAAATAATTAAATGATGATATTTATATTTTGTTTCAATTTCAATTTGGGTGATACTTCCATAAACTATATATTGTGATACTTTGTCTCACCAAAGACATTTTCTTTTGGTCTTATCTAAAGAGGAAAGATTATATTTACAACAAAAACAAAATACAAATGATATACCAATACCATTTCCAACCACACCAAATGGATAAATTGAAAAATAAAATCATTTAGCTAATCTTGTTCATTAATTATAGTATACTTGACAAATTTATAATTGTTTTAATCAAAACAGTGGTGCATGTTTGGAAAGCAAGTTTAAAGAAAACTTTCAAACACTTGAAATAGCAATTGATTTATAATAATAGGCGAATGCTAACGAGTGCTTCCACTGGGCACTCTTTAAGCCTAATTTATATATATATAAACTTTAAGACTAATTTAATTGGACTAAACCTCAATAAGGTGAAGATTGTACTATCTTTATAAACTTTATCTTAATTTATAGAAAATGCTTGACCACCCTTATGAAAATACTTGATGCTAAAAGAACTCTCATAATAATAGAGAGGAGAAAACTCACATAAAGGGAAAAGGAAATTAATTACTAATTCATGGGGTAGAATTCCCTCACATAGCTAGAGTGACAAGATTCTCTTGAATCCATGCAATCATCATCACTAGATAATGGGTCAGGTTTGTTAAAGAGATGTCACATAAAAAAAATTATATAATTTTCTTAAAAACTTCATTAATTCAATTCTCATATATCACAATGCTAAAGGCTTTTATGATTACTACTAATAAGAACAAGAACCTTAGTTAGATTCTCAAGTTTAAATGCACTAAAAAATAAATCCAAAGACTTGGCTTTCAATGTTTATCATTTTTCTTTTGGTTTGGTTGAATATTTATATACTATTTGTTTTTTCTGTCTTAAGAGGACTAAGCCAAAATGGGTATATGTGATCACTTACAAGTCAACAAAGTAAACGCGTTTGTTTGGTAAAGCAGATAGACAATATAGCATGCTTTACCAGTTTACCTACCCCAACCCCAAGTACCCTATAATAAAATACTACATGAAACTATTTGTTATTTTTTAGTATTAAGAATTCAACTTTAGTCAGAAACTTTGGAGCAGGTCAAAGTAATGTTGTACATAAGAATGACGAACATTTTGTAGTGGATAATGGACATGCTGACCTGGAAATTACAATTGCAAATGTATAAACTCATTATTATCTTTTTTTTCATGACAATTGAAAAAGAAAGAGACAAATATTTTTATTATTAAATAATAAAAAGATAGGATAAACTAAGAAACTAACTAAGTGATAGTATACTAGTACTATTCACAAAAATCACAAGTGCATCAAAACAAATAAGAGTACCCAACTTACGAGAGATATTTAGTCCAAGTGAAGTAACATCCCTTCTCAAACTATGGCTTATAAATGTCAATCAAGTCAAGTTTGGATATTAATTCATTGAACTTTGGAGCTGCTAAAGGCTTTGTCAAACCTCAGCCAATTGATCTTCTGTGGGAATAGGAAGCAACCTGAGTAAACCTTGTTGAACCTTTTCTCTCACAAGATGACACTCTATCTCTAGGTGTTTTGTTCTTTCATGAAAAATAGGATTTGAGGCTATGTGCAATGCACTCTGGCTATCACAGTAGATTACAAGCTGTTTACTGCATTGGATTTTTAAATCATTCATTAAGAATGTGAGCCAAATGAGTTCACATGTTGCACTTGATAATGCTCTGTATTCAGTCTCTGATGAAGACTTTGATACTGTGGTTTGTTTCTTGGCTTTCCATGATATGACAGATGAACCAAGAAAGAAACAATAACCACTGGTTGACTTTCTTGTATCAATGCAACCAGCCCAATCACTGTCAGAAAACCCAAGTAATTGAAGATCAGATTGCCTAGAAAACATCAAACCTCTGTCAGGATTATACTTAAGGTATCTGGTCACTCTACAAGTTGCATTATAGTGGTTAATGGTTGGTTTGGCCAAGAATTGGCTGAGTTGTTGAGTAGCAAAACTAATATCTAGCCTTGTGTTACACAGATACAACAGTTTTCCTATGAGTCTTATGTATTCTAGACATCTTCATATGGCTTGCTATCATCAATGTGGAGTTTGATAGCATGATCAAGTGGAACTGAAGCAGGTTTAGATCCTAACAAGCCAGAGTCTTTTAACAAGTCTAGACAGTATTTCCTTTGGGAGATGGTAATTCCCTCCCTTGATTGTGCCACATCTAAGCCCAGAAAATACTTCAGAGGACCAAGATCTTTGATCTTGGAATTTGTGTCTAGAATGCTCTTAATCCTGTTGATCTCAGTCAAATCAGTTCCAGCAAGAATAATGTCATCCACATAGACAACTAGACAAGCAAAGCAGTCAATTGACTAGCAGTTTGGAATGTAAATAAAGAGTAATCTGCTGTAGACTGTGTATAACCTTCTGCAATGAGCATATAAGTCAACTTCTCATACCACTTCCTACTTTCTTGTTTCAATCCACACAAGCTCTTTTGTAATTTGCAAACTTGATTTTGTTTGGATGAAGTGACACCCTCAAGGATTGTCATATACACATCTTCTTGCAACTCACCATGCAAGAAGGAATTATTCACATCTAATTGATGGAGTAACCAACCTTTGATGGAATCAATGGCAAGTAAAAGTCTCACAGTAGTTAGCTTTGCCACTGGTGATAAGGTATCAAAAAAATCCAGGCCATCCACTTGGTTATAACCTTTTGCAACCAACCTGGCTTTGTATCTCTCAATTGTACCATTAACCTTATATTTCACCTTGTAAACCCATTTGCACCCTATGGGCTTGATATGAGGTGGTAAATCAACAATCTCCCAAGTACCAGTCTTGGCTAAAGCTTTTAATTCATCATTCATAGCCTTTTGCCAACATTCAAACTTACAAGCTTCTGAATAAGAGTGTGGCTTTGTGTTGTGTGTGAGAGAGACAGTGAATGCATGATGAGATGAAGACAAATTTTTAAAAGAGTAATACATTGAGATATGATATAAGCTACCTGATGATGTTGGTACAGATGGTGTGTTTGAAAAGTTACACACATAATCTGACAAGTAAGAGGGAGCATGTTTCACTCTAGATGGTCTATCGATGGTTTTAGAATTTGGGAGTTCTGTGGTGTCATGATGGATTGGAGAGGTATTTGTCTCTAAAGGTGATGGTGGCTCAAGGTGGTCATGATCATGTATAAAAGCAAGATTAGGATTAGGATTTAATGTGTCAATATCAGCAGGGGAGTGTGACTCATAATTGGCATCAATTGAAGTGGGAACACTGGTAATTGGTTCAGATGTGGGAGTGTTGGAAATTGATTCAGGGGAAGATGATTCATGTGGGGTAAAAATGGAAGTGCTGGGTTCAGTCACTGTAATTGGTGTAGAATGTGTATGGTAGTGCCAAGGTAAAGAATTGGATGATGATTTGTAAGGCAATATATGATCATGATAAGTGACATTTCTGGATATGAAAATTCCCTTGCTATGTAGATCATAAAGAATTGTGCCTTTGACACCTTGCTTATAACCCAAGAAAATACATTTTCTAGCTCTAGGTGCAAGTTTTGTTCTATGTGACTGTAAAGTGGATGCATAAGCTAATGAACCAAAAACTTTCAAATTTTTAATGTCAGGTAATGTATTATGTATTAGTTCATAAAGAGACTTATTTCCTAAAACAACAGAGGGCCTCTTATTTATAAGATAAGTAGCATGTTGCACATCATAGGACCAAAACTTATTAGGTAAAAATGCTTGATATAAATGGGCTCTCCCAACATTCAACAAATGTTGATGCTTACGTTCTACTCTACCATTTTGCTCTGGTGATTCAACACAAGATGTTTGATGAATAATTCCCTTTGAAGAATAAAACTGAGGCATAAGAAATTCAACACCATTATCTGTTCTTACAATTTTGACTTTTGAGTTGTGTTGAGTTTCAATAAATTTTATGAAATCAATGACATGTTGTCTTGCCTCATATTTATGCTTCATTAGAATTATCCTTGTGAATCTACTATAGTCATCCACAACAGTAAAAAAATAAGCATGATTATGTATAGATCTAGATGCAATATGACCCCAAATATCAAAATGTATCAATTCATAAGAAACAGAAGCTTTATTCATACTAATATTGTAAGACAATTTTTTGTGTTTGGCAAGGTGGCAAATATCACAAATGCCTTTATTATCTACGGTAATGAAAGGAAAACTATATTGAAGTAAAGACATTCTATTTTTAGATATATGGCCTAGTCTAAAATGCCACAAGGCTTGGGCAGATATTTTTGGTTGTTGTGTTCCATCAGTAGTGTAATTAAGCATGCACTTCTTGACTTGTAAGAGTAAGATAGTATAAACCTTCAATCACACTAGCAGAACCAATCATCCTCTTAGTAAGTTGGTCTTGGATTAGGCATTTTGAATTAGTGAAACTAACTTTATAATTTGGTACTTTACACAATTGAGAAATAGAAATAAGATTGACAGAAAATTTGGAATACACATCATATTTGTTATGACAAAACTATCTGAAAATTTCACAATGCCCGAGTATTTGGCTAGAACAATATTACCATTTGGTAATTTGACCTTTATAGGAATAATTTCACTATATGAGTGAAACCACTGGATGGAGCTGCACATATGATGGTTAGCTCCAGAGTCAACAATCCAATTTCCTAAGCTACATGTTTGAAAAAATTGAGAATGCATACCTTGATTCACTGATGTATGACCAGTGAAATCAACTGAGCCAACCTGATTAGAAGTTGCAGAGGTTGAAGCTTGGCTAGGGAATGAATGTTGAAGAAGAGAGATTAATTGTAGAGCCTGATCTTGAGTAATGAGATTGGCATTATCAGAAACAGTGTGATGATTTGCATTATCAGAAGCAATTTGATCATCTATCCCTCCCTCAATTGCAGCATTATGAGCCTGAGAATTCTTGCGAAGATGTGGAGGTAAGCCATACTTCTTGAAGCAATTGGCAACGATGTGATTATCTTTACCACAAAACGTGCAAATCTTCTTGGAAGAAGATGAGGAACCTCGAGTATTGGCAGTATTGAGTAAAACTTTAGATTCATCAGAGGGATAGAAATTGTCCTGACGTTCATGTTGAAGAACTAGAGAAAAAACCTTAGTCATTGGAGGAAGAGGATCCATGAGAAATATTTGAGACTTCACAACAGCAAAATTTTCATTCAAACCGGTGTGGAATCGAATGATGTAGAGAAGAGTATGATTAGCACGCGCAGATCGCATAGCTTCACAACAACAACGGTGCCGATAGCTACAATTCAACATCGAAAGATAAATTTCGAGTTCTTCCCAAATTAATTTCAAATCGGAGTAAAATTCATTGACGGTGCGTGAATCTTGCTTAAGAGCATACAAATCTTGTTGAAGTTCAGCAATTCTAATGAGATCGGACCGAGAAAACCTCTCTTTAAGATCATTCCAAACGCCAACTGCGTTTTCCATGAATACAATCGATTGAGAAATTGACTTAGAAACAGAGTTCATAATCCATGGATGTACCAGCATATTACATCGAATGAATCTTCAGGTATCGGAATAGATCCATCAACGAAATCCAGTTTGAGCTTTCCACCGAGTGCACGACGCATCGATCGTGACCACGAGTAGTAATTAGAGCCATTGAGGAGCGGAGTAACCTTGAAAGAGGAGGGTTCGTCGCTGGAATGAACAAAGTATGGCGAAGAAGGATCGGAAGTAGGATCCAAAGGAGCAATACGCGGTGGCATTGTCACCGGAGAAGGTAGTTACAGAATAACAAAAAACGGTTACGCAGCGAA
The DNA here is from genome assembly GCA_951799995.1 of Trifolium subterraneum. Taxonomy (NCBI): domain Eukaryota; kingdom Viridiplantae; phylum Streptophyta; class Magnoliopsida; order Fabales; family Fabaceae; genus Trifolium; species Trifolium subterraneum. The sequence goes on from OX637463.1 coordinate 34,153,399, forward strand.
GAAAGGATCTTAGACTGCGAAAGATACCATGTTAAGATTGTAAATCAAAGAGAGTAGAAGAAAAGGTTTCATTATGATGAATCAATTTGATTACATGAAAAATGAATAAAAGGTCACATACAACTATATATAGTCAAAGACTAAACATAACTGACTTGTAAACTAAACAAAGCCTAGTCACTAATATCACTGACTTAGATCTAATAAGCATCCTCCTTACTTATGTAGCTACTATCTTAACATGAAGAGCTTTTGATGATGAGAATATATAGAAATCTTTTACATCTTTTGAGTGAACATTATTATAGAGAAAGATAAATAAATAAATACTTAATTAATATATTTTTAAGTTATAAATATCTAACAACATAGATTAAATTTTGAATAATTAATAAAAAAAATTCAAAATTTTACTTCAATACAAATTTTAAGTTGCACCAAATTAAAAATAAATAAATTGTATTATAAAAAATGAACCCTCCAAACTTTTTTTCTCCCCAACTCCTCTATTCCTTTCACTTGTTCCTCCCTTTTCTACAAAGCCCTCACCTTCCCTACAAATTCCCTACAACTAAGGGGAAGAAAAGGAGAGTTTGAAGAGGGAATTTGGATTTGCGGTTTTTTGGTGAGGAGATATTGAGAGAGAAAATGATTTGGTGATGACATGAATAAGAAATTTGGGTTTTGAGATTAACACAAGGATGATGAAGAAATCCCAAATTCTAGAATTTTTTTTTAGTTTTTTATTTATTTAATTAAATTAGTTTTTATTTAGTTTTATCGTAAAATTTGAGTGATCGTTCGACATGTACAACAAGTGTCTTATGTCATAAGTCACGTCATTAAATGAGTACATGTGGGCATGTGACAATGTCATGTCAGCGTCCATTAATTCTATTTAATAGCAGAGATCAAAATTGGCGAAAATATATTTTTAAGGGGTCAAAGCTTGACGATATTTTTAGGGACTAAATATAAAATTTAGAATATTTATAGAAACTTAAAACATATTTAACCATTAAATAAACTAAGTTTTAATTATGACTTTTTACTTGTATTTTTTATTTTCAGTTATTATGAATAAATCATTGGAATGTGAAGAAGAGTAATTATGATGCATATAATCATGCTTTAAAGACCCAGACTTGTTTTATTGTGTGGAATGCAAAGCAAATATGGGTGTAGCCAAAAGATCAAAAAACCGCCACTAAAAGTTGGAGCACATGAAAAGTCAAGCTATTACACACTCTGGGACCTGTCAAGGTCCATGATGGCTTGCCACAATGTACCGTGGCAAGAATGTCAGTAGCTATTGGTTGCACGGAGAAGACCCTGTCAAGAACTGTGGTGGCCTAACATGGTCGTGGCAGGCTGAACCTTAGAAATTGTTGGTTTAATTTCATCTCTTCGATTCATACTTTAATATACTTAATATGTAATAATGTCTTAATGGATAATGTATTACACGAAATATAGATTATCATCTAGGTTATAAATAGGGCCTTTAGCCAATGGTAAAATCATTTCTCACTCTTATAATTTTATAATATATTTTCTAAATTTTTTTTTTTTTTGTTCTTTAGTTTTCTATTTTAAATTGATGATCACCGTGTCTATGTGTGAGCGGTTCTCTTTTTATCCTAGCTAGGATTATGAAAAATAATTGAAGAATATAATTTTATATATTTTTTTGTTTTCACCACCGGTTTAATCTAGTTCGGGAGTCAGTTATGGCATTAAGTGATTTCAGCACCCTCCCAATCGCAGTTGCGGGGATCGAACCGTTGTCCTCCCTACTTGGAATTTCTAACAAATATTATCATATATCTTATGCTCTTCATTTTATAAAATATCAGGCAAGCAATATACGAATAAAACTATAACATTTTTGTGGGAAGAAATTATATTAACATGTCAAATACAAATGTAATTTTTTTTTTCTTCCTTTTTTAAGTAAATACAAATGGATTGGTTTTCTCTATTAACGCAGCGTTAGGAATTGACGTCAATTATATACTACTAAAAAAAGACAAATTCAAAATTAGAAATTTGAATTGTTATAAGAATGTTTTTCTTTTTTCACCATTAGATTTAAAATAACAACATTGCTATTCCTCGCGAAAAAATCATCACGAGATACTCACAAATATAGGGGAATTGTACAACAAGTGTTTTATGTCATAAGCTATGTCATTAAATGAGTACATGTGGGCATGTGACAATGTCATGTCAGCGTCTATTATTTAATAGCAGAGATTAAAATTGGTGAAAATATATTTTTAAGGGACCAAAGGTTGACGATTTTTTTTTAGGGACTAAATATAAAATTTAGAATATTTTTTTGAATTAGGCAACTATATAAATTCAAAAAGGAAGTCTGTACAAGGTGATAAAAAATGATCCAACCGTAAAAAAAGACAAGTTAGAGCAAAAAGAGAAGACTAAACTAGATAAGCAGTTGAGCAATATGCCCCTTAAGCTTAGGACTCCTCCGGCCTCTGTAAACTATGATGTTAATAATCTCTTCATCTATGTTTGTACTGTAAACTTTGTTGTGAAAGCAAGCATCATTCCTATATTTTCATAAAGCGTAGATTGTTTCAGCAGCCGCACTTTTGAGCAGCCGAGCCTTCCACCCCTTGCCTTTACTAAGTCTTGTGATCCATCGTAATTCCTCATTCCATTCCAAGGGTGCGTGATCAATTTTCAGCCACCTGAGAACCTTTCGCCAAATATTCTTCAGCTCGTTGCAGCCAAAAAACAGGTGATTGATGTTTTTCTCCTTGTGACTAAAAACATATTTAACCATTAAATAAACTAAGCTTTTATTATGACGTTTTACTTGTATTTGTTTATTTTCAATTATTACGAATAAATCATTGGAATGTGAAGAAGTGTAATTTTAATGCATATAATCGTGCCTTAAAGACCCAAACTTGTTTTATTGTGTGGAATGCAGAACAAGTATGGGTATAGCTAAAAGATCAAAAAACGGCGGCTAAAAGCTGGAGCACATGAAAAAAATAGGGGTATTGAAGTCAATTATATACTACTAATAAAAGAATAATTGTAAATTAGAGAATTGAATTGTTACAAGGTATGTTTTTCTTTTTTCACCATTAGATTTAGAATAACAACATTGTTATTCCTCGCGAAAAAATCATCACGAACTACTCACAAAAATAGGGGAATTGTAACACAAGTGTCTTATGTCGTCATAAGCCACGTCATTAAATGAGTACATGTGGGCATGTGACAATGTCATGTCAGCGTCTATTATTTAATAGCAGAGATTAAAATTGGCGAAAATATATTTTTAAGGGACCAAAGCTTGACGATTTTTTTTAGGGACTAAATATAAAATTTAGAATATTTATAGGACTAAAAACATATTTAACCATTAAATAAATTAAGCTTTTATTATGACTTTTTACTTGTATTTGTTTATTTTCAGTTATTATAAATAAATCATTGGAATGTGAAGAAGAGTAATTTTGATGCATATAATCGTGCTTTAAAAGACCCAAATTTGTTTTATTGTGTGGAATTCAAAACAAGTATGAGTGTAGCCAAAAGATCAAACAACAGCCACTAAAAATTGGAGCACATGAAAAAAAAATGGGAATTGAATCAATTATATACTACTAAAAAAAGACAAATTCTAAATTAGGGAATTGAATTGTTACAAGGTGTTTTTCTTTTTTCACTATTCCTCGCGAAAAAATCATCACGAAATACTCAATAAATGTGCTTAATCGGAAAACATGAGTGGTTACAATAGAAAAAGGTGGAGAGAGTATTAGTATAAAAAACATCGTGATGTTGTCGTGTTGAATTTTTTCGCCGGAAGTAGCAATTTTCTTAGAATAATGACTAGGATTAATTGTTGAGAGATATTGAGATAGAGATTGAGAGGATCCAAAGTAGGATCTGGATTCTGTGCAGTCGTTTTTTTGCTGCAGTCGTGCAGTCACTCATTTATAACCATCCGATCAAGATCAGACGGCCACGATTTAAACTGACTGCATTTGATTAAATCACTTGATCATGATCGGACGACTGTAAATCGACTGCATCATAAAGTCGACTGCACTGGATCCAATTCCTCCAAAATATGATGCACGGGTACTCCATTTAAGGGAGAGTACCGGTACCAGGTACGTACCCGTACCGGATACATATTCGTACCTTAATTTATGTCTATACACATACATTAGTTTTTTTAAAATACTGTACTCCGTACTAGTACCCGTATCGAATACCGGTACCGTACCCGCACCTAGAAAACATAACCCATCATTTCACACTATGGAAAAATCAAAGATCACACTCTTGTTACATTGGAGGGAGAATATTTTCTTCATCATTCACATCCTTCAACATACATTTTAAGCTCAATTACTGCATTTATGATCACAATGCTACACATAATGTTTAGAGGTGTGCTATTTATCACGAAATCAAAGTGAATAAACAGTGATCGTTAGATCTTCTACTTTAGAGGAAAACATAGGTGGATCCAAGTAAAAATGAAAAAGAGCACTGTTATTTATCGCGAGAAACTTGTTCACGAATTTTTCACGAAGTCAACGCCTAGAGTAGTAACATACGTATTCCATTTGTTTTTTTGTAGTTTCATGCTCTGTACTAATATATATCACCATTCTTTTATACTAATATATATATCACCATGCTTGTTTAATTTAGTGGTGTGTGAATGGATGTATTATTATTATTATTATTATTATTATTATTATTATTATTATTATTATTTTTGCATTATCGTCCCTGAAATTTTTCCCAACAAGTGGTAAAATACCTTAAAAATTTGCATTGTATTGTTCTGTCATGTAATATTATGTCCGATACTTATTTTTTGCAAATTAAACGAATCTTAAAATATACTGTCTTCGTACCAAAATATAAGCAAAAATTAGTCAACAAAATGAATATATTTAGTCTAAATTTTGAACAAAATACATTACATTTCTTTAACTCATTTTTGCACATATTTTGGGACTGAAGAGTATACTTGGACATACATTTTTTTATTAGGGTTAAATATGTTTTTTGTCCCTATAGTTTTCCACAATATCGTTTTTAGTCTCTGGAGATTTTTTTCGCACTTTTTAGTCCCCGAAATTTGTGCCGTCAGTATTTTTAGTCCCTACTTTTAATCAAACTCTTGCATATTTTCATATTTTTGAATGGTCTTTTTATTCATGTTTATAATATTATAAGAACATCTCCGATAAAAAATTTAGAATTTTTTAACATAAAATGAATTATTTATGAATTTGTATGTGTAAAACACTAAAAAATTCATATTTAATTCATCTTTTATTAAAAAAAATTAAACTTTTACAATAGAGATTCATATAATGTACGCTTTACTTACCTCACGGCCGAACTCTGTATTACTATGCCCCCTTCCCCTAGGAACCAGAGGGTTATAAACAAAAAAAAAAAAGTGATTCATACACTACTAGAAAAATCTAAAATACCGATGGGTGAAATCCGTCTCTAAAAAGCAAATATTCCATCACTAAGCATATTAGAGACAAAATTAGAGATAGATTTGATTCTGTCGTTAATTTCCTCGTCTCTAAACTATCAGAGACGGATTTTATATTTCGTCTCTGATTGGAGACGGAATTTATCCGTCACTAATAAATAAAAATTCATCTCTAAACATCGAATTCAAAACACAATAATTCCGTCTCTATTGGAGACAGAATTATCCGTCTCTAAATTCAAATATTTCTGTCTCTAAAATTCCGTCTCTAAGCATAGAATTTCCGTAGAGACAAAACACATTTTCCGTCTCTAATTAGTTGTTATTTTTTTTTTGTCTATTTAGCAATTAAATGCTTATACATTTTTTTAAATATTAATTTTTATTTACTATATGTAATTAATATAATTCTAGAATGTGAGAAAATCAAATTTCAATTGACACCAAATGTATTTCATTCTTACAAAGTATCAAGTGCACCACTACGACACTAAATAAAAATATCAAACTTAAAGTTGTCCAACACACAAAAATACATATAATTGATTTAACAAATACATAAAAGAAACTAACTAACACTAAACTTCATCACCCATCACATCATTTTCATTAGCATCTATCTCTTTTGTTAATAACATCCATCACCCATCACATCATGGAGAGTTTTCGTTGATATTAGACTCAAACCTTCCAAAAATCTGCTCTCAATGCTCCATCTTTTGTTTTGATGTTTCTTGTTCAACATTATTTTGCTCAAGTTCAACGAATGATGCTTCGATCTTAGCCTCCATAGCAGCAACTTTATCTGATGATACCATATCGATAGAAATTAAATTGAAGGTGAGAATTTCAAACATTTTTTGATAGTGGCAGCTTGTCTTGAGATCCTAATCCAAATATGTGTCCCTTCTAAAAAAGTATTTCATGACCTTCATCTCCACTTGGATGAATCTCATGATGCATTTATAAGAAGAAAAAATTATGTTTTGTGAATGTTACATTTTATCCAAACCAAATCATGGTGGTGAATCTCTTATAAAAATTATGTTTTGCCAATGAAGCAATTCAAACCTTAATGTAATATTGGAGTATGACCAATCTCTACTCCCTGAAAGCCAAAATACAAGAATTTCATGCCAAAAAATAATATACACAATCCCTAAAGATCTAAGTGTTTGCTAAAAAGAGAAATAGAGAAAGTAAAACGACCGTAAAAAAGCCTAATTGAAAGAAAACTCGAACAACACAAACTAAAACCTTAAATAAAAAAAAAAAGAAGAGCAATTAAATTAGCGGATTGAAAATATAGAGGTGGGAATAAGAATCTGAGATTTGATTAGTTAATATTCAATTTCATCAACTTATGCTAAAGTACTTTAAATTTCACCAATTCTCTTGAGAAACTAAAATTTGATATTAAATCTAAAACTAGTAATAAACTTCAAGAGCAACCTACAATCTTAAGTTACTTTTACATCCAATTAGCTTTACCAACATCAACTAACTCTTGATAGAAATCCTAAAATTTCAATCCTGTACTACTAGAAAGCTAATAACCGGCAAAACAAATTAGAAACAAAGGTCAATTATCTAATGAATAAAACATACCATTAATCAAACTCAAAAAGAAATTATTTTTCAACTTAAAGAAAAAGGGAAGTTAAGACTTGAAACAAAATTTGGTCTAGTAGTATGATACAAGCTGAGAAGAGAAAGAAGTGAATCTAAACAATAGTAACACACAGAAAAAGATCCCTTGGGCAAGAGATATCCACGCAGCAAAGAGAGAAGTAGAGCATCGTAATTTAAGTGCATCTTCGGAACGGCGGATATAGTGTGTTACACTATTTGATTTATTTGAAAAAGAAGAAGTACGTAAGGGGAAAAGATGACGGAAACGGAGAGCATCAGAGCGATGCCAATGGATGTAGGGGAAGAGATACGCTTAAGAAGAAAATTATTAGGGTTTTTTTGGATATATCTAATTTAATTTAAGAATGTTTGGTAAAAATAAAAATAAAAAGTTAAGAATTGCCTCAAATCTTCAAAAAAAACAAAAACCTTATAATAATAATATTCGTAACAAAAAGATTAACACATAATATATATATATATATATAGTGTTCAAAAACAATTAACACATCTTATAAAAAAAAAATATCTTATCAACAAAAAAACAAATTTTTTTGAAGACAAAAAAAAAAATTAACATATCGCACCCGAATAATTTTTTTTATACTTAACACATTTTTATAATTTGTTACAATTTTATTTCATATAAAAGACTATTTTATTTTATAGCGTGATATTGTAATTTGAATTATCAAAAAAAAAAAATATTGTAATTTGAGATTAATTGTTATACATTGATCGGTATAATTTTTTTTACACATGTATCTAAACAACAAATCACACTATATTGTCATTTTTATAAGTTATAATTCCTAAAATATCTCAACAAAAATTTATGTGGCGTTATTTTATTGGATGTATGTGTAGAGAAAATTTGTGGGATGACCAGGGATCGAGCCTTGACCCCTACATATTATGGTATTATTTTGAGAAGAGTCTGAAGTTCGAACATCGACTCCTGTAAATATAATTTGATGTTTTTATCAACTGAGTTAAACTCACGGTGTCTTTGGACAAAATATTAATACATTACTATTGCTATAATATATTATATATTTTAAATTAATTATTTTTTTTTTATAGTATAATTAGTTTGGGCGAGCATTGAATACAATCTTTTAAAATTATAATGTTCAAGCGAACAACAAATTGATGCAAATTGAAACAGTATTACGTTAATTTAATAGAGACGGACGATAGAGACGGAAATACTCGAAGACGGATTTTGTCTCTAACAAAAGTTTGACTATTTTAATAACAAGTTGACTCATTAGAGACGGATATTGAGACTGAAAATATTAGATACGACTAAAATTTGTCTCTAAAATCCGTCTCCAACTATTATTTTCTATTTATAATTAAAGAAATAATCAAGTAGAGACGGATTTAGAGACAAAATGATTTAGAGACGGAATATTCCATCTCTATCATCTGTCACTAATACATATATTTTAGTTTTCGTCTCTAATTGTTTTTTTCTGTCTCTAATTTTGTTTCTAATAGAGAAGAAATAAATTCCGTCTCTAAATTCCGTCGGTATTTAAACTTTTTCTAGTAGTGATATAATGTACTAAATATGACCACAAAAAAATTAAAATTTCGAATGATATTCACGAGTTGAATGAAAAGTAGGGACTAAAAACATTGATTGGAAAAATTTCAAGGACTAAAAAGTGTTAAAAAAATCTTCAGTAACTAAAAACGAAATTATTCGAAACTATAGAGACCAAAAACATATTTAATTTTTTTTTATTATTATTATTAGACCTCACATATCACATTTCATGAATAAATAAATAAATGTACAATATACAATTAGTAGACTAATTAGTAAGAGGAGCGCAAATTTTTATTGCTCTCGTGATGTTTCGTGAACAAATGGTTCGCCACATTTAGCATTATCGAATGAAAAAAGGTGCTACACTTGCATTTATGTGTCGTGATGTTTTCGTGAAGCATTTTTCGTAAGATATAATGTTTACCGAGAGATGCTATATAGTGCGAAGCATCATCTCACAAAATTTCACGAACTGAAAAAATTGCTACCTTCTCATAAGCAAATTCACGGATTATACCCGGATTAACTTAAATAAAAGATACCTTTATAATACAAATATGACAAATTCTATGGTACATATGATAATTTCTAATGTACCCGTACATTAGATAATTAAATTAACGTATAAATGCATATTTAAAGGAAGTTATTTTTCTTATCATTAAAATGATTATAGTAACTAAATATTTTTCATCAAAACTGTCAAAAATATAAAATTTGATATTTTTTTAATTTTTATTCTTCATAATAGTGGATATTGATTTTTTTCTAAAAAATATTAGAAAAATTAGTGTAATGCTTATAAACAATGAAATTGTGTTTTTTCCTGTGATATTATTATCTCTAAAATACAATAATCGACTAATAGTTTTTTAATTAATAAAAATAATCGTTAATTTATCAATTTACTGTCGTAGAAGCTCCATTGGGCTGACTTTTTATTTGGACAAATTTACCTCTCTCTTAAAATTCAAATATATTCAAATATGACATAAGGCATTTTTTTTTTGGTTTAATTACACTTTTAGTTCATTATCTTTATTTTAAGTTTCAAGTTGGTACCTTATCTTTTAAAATTTCAAGTTGGTACCTTATCTTTTCTGCAGGTTTCAAGTTGGTACTTCCGTCAATTTTATAACTATTACCGTTAAATTTGGTCACGTCTCATCTGTCCAAGTGTGTCACATGTTCAAATTAGTTTGCCACGTGTCCAAATTTAACGGTAATAGTTAAAAAATTGACGGAAGGTACCAACTTGAAACCTGCAGAAAAGATAAGGTATCAACTTGAAACTTTTAAAAGATAGGGTACCAACTTGAAACTTTTAAAAGATAGGGTACCAACTTGAAACCTAAAATAAAGATAAGGAACCAAAAGTGTAATTAAACTTTTTTTTTTATTTAAGTTAGATACATGTAGGCGTGAAACGCACTTGCATGGCCGGCTAGTAAACAATAACGTGGACAAGGTTGACAACGTGTTACAAATCAATTACTGCTATCTTTTGTGTGAATATTTTACTTCGAAAATTTAATTTAAGAAAATTGTTTAGTGAGAGAGAAACCAACAAAATTGGATATATTATTCATAGATCAAATCAAACCAAAGTTGAATTTCTGCTTCCTCCTACTCAACATTTTTCATGTTTAATACTATTAAAGCATGTTTTTCTTTTTTTAATGGAAAACATATTATATATAATATAAAAACGAAAAAAGTACAGGAGAAAGTTGAGTAGATCAAGGAGGTACAAGAAATACACTCCATCAAACCACATCAATCTATTAGACAAGAAAACAAAATAAAACTACAAGTAAACAAGAAAGGTACACCACCAACAAACTAGAAGCCCTCGAAGGCACTGCCACGAGAAGAAGCATACCCATCAGGAGGAGAGGTAAGGATCAACTGCAGGTAAGATAAAAGCATGTGTGATTCTCACATGTAGGAAACATAGATCTTCAAGTCAAATAATAATGACTACTCACTTTATTTAGCTAATAAACTTTCAATTTCGTCCCTCGACTAACAATTTCTCTCCAATTTAGTCCATAAACTATAAAAATATATTAAATAGTTCTCAAACTATTAATAATCCATCAATTTGGTCCTTGAACTATCATTTTCTCCCATGTTTTTAAAAGAATTGAGGGACTAAATTGATGTATTTATATAATTTAGAGACTATTTATTTAGTATATTTTGATAGTTTATGGACTAAATTGAGGAGAGATTAATAGTTTAAGGGGGCGTTTGTTTCACGGTTGAATATTTCATTCCCAGGAATAATTTTCCCAGGAAATAATGACGGGTATTTTATTCCTTGGTATTTCAAAAAAAAAGTGTTTGGTTAATAAATGATATGCTCTTGGGAGTTATTTCTATGAGTGGGTATATAAGTAGTTATTTTCATTTTATTCTCATGTTCATGGGAATCTTTCATTCCCATCCATTTTCTTGGGATTAAAATCATGGGAAAGTGGAAGTTATTTTCTTCCTGGGAATGTTTTATTCTTGGAAGTTAATTTTTTAACTTTGTAACAAACGTAGGAATTTATACCTGTAACTTCTACATTCCAAGAAATAACTTTTCCAACCATGAAACAAACACTCCCTAAGGAATAAATTGATGGTTTATTCTTATTTAGCCTGAGTCACATATGACACTTACAAAAAAACTATATATTATGCAACATTCTCGTTGTAAATCAATTTGGTATACATGTTACTTTTAATCTTTATACTTGTGTGTTGACTTGATACTGTATTTGTGATACTACATATATTCATGATATTTAGTGACGGGTTCAATATATACTTCCCGATATAAATTTGTGGCGGTCTAAACCGCCGCAAATTAAAGAAAAACGACAACAAAATATAAAACTATATTATTTCTGGCATAGTCTCAACGTGTTATTATTGTCCTTATTAACCATACTATAGACCATATATATGCTTAAGAATAGTGTTTTATTATTAAATAGGATCTCACAATCTAAGGCATGCTTGATGTCCTATTGAATAAAGAATCTATTATAAGAACTTTATTATAAATTAACAAATATATAAATTAATAATATGGTACAAAAGCATATTCAATTAACATAAATCGATTATTAGGACTTATTCAACAGAAAGTACGGGGAGTTCTCCAATCCAATGCAACATAAATTTAGAAGAAGAAGAAAAAAAGTTAACATAGCAAATGCAAAACAAAACACAAACACCCACACCAAAAACAATACAATGCAGGTAGAATGCAACAATAAAACAACTAAATTTAGGTAACAAGCTACAAATAGCGACAATAAGATATATAACTATAACTATAAATATCAAAAGTATCCGACAATAACAAAGGTAATCTACATAATCAAAAGAAGTCGGGGGGATTAGGGCAACCAAAGAAAATATGTTAGAACTACAATGACTCGTTAATGACCTAGCGGCAAAGGTGCCAATTAGATATATGTAATGTGTCGCTATCTATTTATAAAAGACGCACAAGGATCCGCATGCATGTCTTGCTTATAAGATAATCAAAAGATAACGGGGGATTAGGGCAACCAAAGAAAATATAACAATAACAACGAGAATCAAAAGAAGTCGGGAGGGATTAGGGCAACCAAAGAAAATGTGTTAGAACTACAAGGACTCATTAATGGGGGTGGGATGAGTAGCTCAACTGGTTAAGCCAATTGAGCGGGGTTAAAGAGCTGGAAGTTCAGAGTTCGAATCCTGGCAAAGACAAAATTAATCTAACATTGTAATACTAATAACTAACATTGTTTATAAAAAAAAAAAAAACAATGACTCGTTAATGACGTAGTGGCAAAGGTGCTAATTATTTATAATTAGACTGAATATATGTAATGTGTTGCTATCCATTTGTAAAAGATGCACAAAGATCCATATACACGTCTTGCTTAAAAGAACACTTTCCACACAATATAATTGAATCTAATCCACCATTTGTTCAACACATCAAACCTTATCAAAGGAAATAGCTAGTGTCATTTGGAGACTTTCAAAAACCCTAGATCACAAAGTGCTAGCTAGATCTTAATGCAAGGCATTATTGGTGCCGATGACCACTATTAAAGGAGTATCATAAATTTGAATCGATTCACTTAAAATAAAATCATATAAATTTATTTCTTTTTTTTTTTTATATAAGCAAATGATATTATATAAAGTTGATTTCTTAATATTTAACCATTGAAGATGTCTAAGTACTAGTAATATTTTTCTAGTCAAATATATTTAAAATTTGTCTAAGTACTAATATTTTTTTAGTCAAATATATTTAAAAATGTACTACTATTATTATTACTTAAAAAAACACGAGTAGTAAGTAAAATTTAAAAAGGGTTGGCCACTTGACAAATGTAGTTGGTGTTTGTTTGTGTAAACCTTGTATTGTATTATTCCACATTTTCAATTTCATTTCCACTCTTTGTGGCCAACTACCACTTTAGTTTGGTTAGGTTTCGTGTTTTGTGTCCACACAAGCACAAGATGACATCGCATACCAATAATAATGTCATTACAATATGCCACGTTGCAAAATATTAGCCGCCGATTAAGATCCAACGTTTGTAATAATTTATCCACCAACCCCCTTACACCCCCCTTCATGCATCACTACCACCCCTTATTCCCACCTACCAAACACCAACGCACAAGATTTCAAATGGCCCCAACACGTTATTTTCCTTCATTTTTTTATTTTTTTTATGATCAAATTTCCATTATATATTCTCTACTCTCTCTTCCTCACTTCCTCAGGAAATAAAATTCATCATTGTTCATTATTTCCCACCCAACACCACATAACAAATACATTTCCTTTCCTCTCATCAATTTCATAAATTACAATTATTACTTTCTACACCCCTCTCGACTATTATTAACATAATGGAGGGAATTACCAATGGCCATGCTGAAACAACTTTTTGTGTGACCAAAAGTGTTGGTGATCCACTTAACTGGGGTGCAGCCGCGGAGTCATTGATGGGGAGTCATTTGGATGAGGTGAAGCGTATGGTTGAGGAGTATCGTAACCCGTTGGTTAAAATTGGCGGCGAGACGCTTACCATTGCTCAGGTGGCTGGAATTGCTTCTCATGATAGTGGTGTGAGGGTGGAGCTGTCTGAGTCCGCAAGGGCCGGCGTTAAGGCGAGCAGTGATTGGGTGATGGACAGCATGAACAATGGGACTGATAGTTATGGTGTTACCACCGGTTTTGGTGCCACCTCTCACCGGAGAACCAAGCAGGGCGGTGCCTTGCAGAAGGAGCTAATTAGGTAATTAAATATTACTAACTACTATTTTATTTGGAATCGATCTAAGACTAAGGCTACTAAAGTACTCCCTTTAAAGCTATACAAAAATATTTTTCACAAAATTTTATAAACAAAATGACCGTTTATAAATATAAAATGTTCAATACATTAAAATTTTCATCATTTTTTTTTTGTGGGGATCTGTTTTAATTTTTAATAGCTTTATTACGCATTTCACGTCAACTGTGTCTTGCAATTCATCTAAACATGTCACTAAGTCTCCAATACCGTCAACACTTTCGTTAAGAATTTTCTTTGATTAATTCTTTTTAAGAAAATGAACATGTTGCTGTTTCAAAAATAATAAATGAACGTGGTAATTAATTAGGAATATTGACTAAGAAATAGTCTTTTCTGTTATATTGACTAAATATTTAATTTAATACATTATACTTTCTATGATCTTATTTATAAATAAAAGTAGATAAAAAATATTATCAAAAAAGAAAACAAGTAGATAAAAAATACATAAATTTCTTTAACCAACTTTTTTTTGTTAAGTGGTTTAGTGGTTAGAATTTTACTTTTTAAAGTGAATAAAAAAGTCGAGGTTCGAACTTCGGACACTCCTTTTAAAAGTAAAATTCTTGTCATCGGGCTCCTGAACAAAAATAAAAATTGTTTAATTTGTACATCATAATGAACATTAGTTGATGATTTAGTAAAAAAAAACAAAAATTTAATAGTAAAAAAAGAAGATAATTTTTTTAATTAATTTTTACAATCTTTTTATTTTATGAATTTACCTTGATTTAAGCTCTCTTTTGACCAAATACGAAAATTGATGATAATTAATTAGGCAAACCCTTTATTTAATATATAGTTTGCTTAAAACTATTTTATAAGGAAACCAAGTTGATTGGGCTCCAGTGGCAAGGAGCTCCTTCCAAGGACGTATCCGGGGAATACCGGGTTCGATTCCCAGGGGGAACAACGCTTGGCCAGTGTGCATGCCTCTACGCACGAGTCGGATTAGTCGTCCACCTTTGGTGGGTCGGAAACCGGTGCGAAAGCCAAAAAAAAAAAAAAAAAACTATTTTATAAGGAGGTTGGTTGAGGAATCGTTATCGGCCTGCGTATTTGTTTTCACCTATGATGTCAAACGATACTTTTTAAGTTATGATCATGTCAATGGTCTTAAGTATATGTATCAATTAAGTTTAAGGGATATGAACTTACTTTAATATCACTCATACTACAAATCTAATATCTAATATTGTTAATTAGTAAAACAAACGATATTCGATATTAACTTGTAAATATTTTTGTTTATCACAAAACACAAAAACATACACTTCATTTATAAAAGGTTTTAAGTAATTATTAAATAGTTAAAAAATAATAATAATTAAACGATATAAAAACTGAGATAGTTAGCAATTTGTTTTACAATTATTTGGTTTTCTTTTGACCCAATTGCTTGCTTTAAAACAGAAAGTTAGCAATTTGTTTTACAATTATTTTGTTTTCTTTTGACTAGAAAATAATTATTTTAAGAAAATTTATTTGTTCACTCATTGATTGATTTTTATTATTCCTTAAAATAAATTTTTTCTAGTCTTCTTAAAATAAATTTTCTTAAAATAATTATTTGATAATAGAAAGTACAAATCTCTTTTTGTTCACCAAAAAGATATTAAGCAACTATTTTACTAAGTATACTAAGATATTTTTAATAAAATATATAAAATCTCACCTCATTTAATCCACTTGAGTTGGTCTGGTGGTATTGACTCGAGACCTAAAAGTGTGTTTCTCCTTAATACTAATAAATATAGTAATAAAAAATATATTTGGTTTGTCCACAAATATTAGCTCAAATGGTAGAAATACCTAAATTCTTAATGTCAGACGTCATGATCGGGGTTCGATTCCTAGTCCTCCATTTTGTGTGTTTCAGTTTCCAATGACTTTATCATTTCTCCCGAACAAAAAACTATGTATATATATTTGGTTTACATAGAAACGTGGGTGTAGCTGTAGTCGTTGGATGTGTTTTTTTTTGGTAACAAAAGACAACAAGTAATAAATTTTGTACTAAACAAAGGCTAGGCTGAGACTTGTCCACATCCATGGCACACACTCGTGTCCTAACTCGTGGTCCAGCACACTGAATTAGAAATGGTCCTGTAACGAGTTAATTAATTAACCAACTAATATTAGGATTTAGGTTAGCTGAATCTTAGAACAAGACAAGTAGTTTGCACGTGATGTGTGGTTTGTTGACGGCCTAACCTTCTACCATTCTTCGAAATCACTAGTACTGTAATTCCTAACTCACCCTCTTTGACCCAAAACTAATCATTGTTTTTCTTAGTCACCTAACTGTATATTATAATATGACTTAGTCAATGAAGTGAAAAATAATTAGATATCTTAATTATTTAGTAGTACATGATTGGTCAATAAATTCATAATTCTTATGTTATTTTGGTTACCCTTGATTTCAGGTTTTTGAATGCTGGAATATTTGGCAATGGTACAGAATCTAACTGTACACTACCACACACAGCAACTAGAGCTGCAATGCTTGTGAGAATCAACACTCTTCTTCAAGGATATTCTGGAATTAGATTTGAAATTTTGGAGGCTATCACTAAGCTCCTAAACAACAACATTACCCCATGTTTACCACTTCGTGGTACAATCACGGCTTCGGGTGATCTTGTTCCACTTTCTTACATTGCCGGTTTGTTAACCGGAAGACCCAACTCCAAAGCTGTTGGACCATCTGGAGAAATTCTCAATGCCAAAGAAGCTTTTCAACTTGCAGGCATTGGTTCTGAGTTTTTTGAATTGCAACCAAAAGAAGGTCTTGCTCTTGTTAATGGTACTGCCGTTGGTTCTGGTTTAGCTTCTATTGTTCTATTTGAAGCAAATGTACTAGCGGTTTTGTCTGAAGTTATGTCGGCAATTTTTGCTGAAGTTATGCAAGGGAAACCAGAATTCACCGATCATTTGACTCATAAGTTGAAGCATCACCCTGGTCAAATTGAAGCTGCTGCTATTATGGAACATATTTTGGATGGAAGTGCTTATGTTAAAGCAGCTAAGAAGTTACACGAAACTGATCCATTACAAAAGCCTAAACAGGATCGTTATGCACTTAGAACTTCACCTCAATGGCTTGGTCCTTTGATTGAAGTGATAAGATTTTCAACCAAGTCAATTGAGAGAGAAATTAACTCAGTTAATGACAATCCTTTGATTGATGTTTCAAGGAACAAGGCCATTCATGGTGGTAACTTTCAAGGAACACCTATTGGAGTTTCAATGGATAACACACGTTTAGCTCTTGCTTCAATTGGTAAACTCATGTTTGCTCAATTCTCTGAACTTGTTAATGATTTTTACAACAACGGTTTGCCTTCCAATCTTACTGCTAGTAGGAACCCAAGTTTGGACTACGGTTTCAAGGGAGCTGAAATTGCCATGGCTTCTTATTGCTCTGAGTTACAATATCTTGCTAATCCCGTCACCACCCATGTCCAAAGTGCCGAGCAACACAACCAAGATGTTAACTCTTTGGGTTTGATTTCTTCTAGAAAAACAAATGAATCTATTGAGATCTTAAAGCTCATGTCTTCCACTTTCTTGATTGCACTATGTCAAGCAATCGACTTGAGGCATTTGGAGGAGAATTTGAGGAACACCGTCAAGAACACCGTAAGCCAAGTAGCTAAGAGAACACTCACTACCGGTGTGAACGGAGAACTTCATCCTTCTAGATTTTGTGAGAAAGATTTGCTCAAAGTTGTTGATAGGGAGTATGTATTTGCCTATGCTGATGATCCTTGTCTAGCCACATACCCTTTGATGCAAAAGTTGAGACAAGTGCTTGTGGATCATGCATTGGTAAATGCTGATGGGGAGAAGAATTTGAACACATCAATCTTCCAAAAGATTGCAACTTTTGAGGATGAGTTGAAAGCTATCTTGCCAAAGGAGGTTGAAAGTACAAGGGCTGCATATGAAAATGGGCAGTGTGGAATTTCAAACAAGATTAAGGAATGCAGGTCTTACCCATTGTATAAGTTTGTTAGAGAGGAGTTGGGAACAGCGTTGCTAACCGGAGAAAAAGTGATATCGCCAGGCGAAGAGTGCGACAAATTGTTCACAGCTATGTGCCAAGGTAAAATTGTTGATCCTCTTATGGAATGCCTCGGAGAGTGGAACGGTGCTCCTCTTCCAATATGTTAATTAGCTCAATCTGTTTCTTTGAGAAGTGATTTCTTTATATATTCGTAGTAGACTATATATATATACTATAGTAGTTGCATTGAGAAGCAGTTGGTTTGCCTATAAGCATATGAAAAATGGCAAATCAATTTCCTGCTCAAAGCATCACTTATTAAGTGTTAAGGAACTTTTAATTGTTTTTGTAATAGAATTTCATTTGTTTGCCACAACTTTGGGTGCAAATATCACGTGATCCACGTGGTGTTTGATGTAAATGGTGTTTTTTTTTCATGAATAAAATAATGTTTCAGCCATGAAAAATGTAGTGTATTACATTTTTGTGATTAATTATCTCTGTTTTATTTTATTAAAAAATTAAGCAATTAATTTTGGTAGAAAATTACTGTCATGAATTTATTAGTACAAACATTTGTGTTCCTAGAGCAAGACTCAATTAAGTATTGTGTCTGATACATAAGAAATAAAAAGCCATCAATGATAGTGGCAGTAGATCACACATTACATTACAAAGACAATGTCAGAAAATATGTGTGGGGCGCTAGTTTGAGATGCATTCCAAAATCAAACAAGAATAGAACATATATATAACAATTGGAAGAAACAATACTAGAGAAGGAATTGATCAAATAGTTTCTCTAATGACTAAAAACAAGCCAAGCAAGGATTCCCTGAATTCACCTCTTTCTTTACCTTAAATTTTTTTGTCCTAAACATGATAAATAAAGCTCCTTTGCAGATTTTGTGTTTATGATTAATTCACACATGGTTGACTCCATTTACTGCACCAAATAGTAGTAGTGACAGTAGTAAATCCTAGTATCTGAAAACATAGTACTAGAAACAGGTTGAATTTTAATTTTCAACATAGAGAGTATGATGAGAAGCAAATCATATTTAAGGATCAATTTAATCTTGTAGAGGAGAATCTACTCAATGGTCTACAAATATATGTTGGTCTCAAGTTGTTAAAGTAGAAAAGTAAGTATGTTTTTATCGTCTCCACAAGAACTGGTGCGATATCGATGCCGTTCAACAATTAATATAATTTTAAGTAAGGATTCCAAAGATGTTTGGTAAGGAAAATGTAATTTGCGACATTGTAAAAGACGTCAAAGATGATTAAAATCCAGAGAGATTGGATTGCTGGGATTAAACTTTGCTAATTCATCCATATGTATTATCTTAATCAGTTATATATATTTCAGCTATCAATCAATATTATCACGTATCGCTCGTTGAACGTTTCCGTGTCCAGATAACGCCGAGATATCTATTATACCTATTAACCTCTGATGTCTCAGATCATCAATCAATACAATAGCATTAAGCTTCGATACTCGAAGTGAATATTGAACCTAAATCTATGTCTAGAGTTTAGTATTCAAAAAGTGATTATCCTAGTTCTTTGATTCAAATAATATATGTCTATATCAATTCAAATCTTAAAGTAAAACATGAAAATCAAAGATAACACTAATATTGATGGATAAACTAAAACATATATAAAGTCATGATCAAGATTAATACATAGTTATAAACAAGCTACATCCAATCCCAACAAAAGTGTCTTTAGCTATTCATTACCATGGTAGCTTTACACAAGTGAGAAGAAAAGAAATGAAATACAACACCGGTGTCGATTTCCCGAACAATTGGTATGCATCCACTTCGTTTCCTCCGTCGTTCTGTGCTTTCTCCCTATGTATTTGTAATGTTTTGTCTTGTGGGAGTGAATGAATGGTGTAAGAATGAATGGTTGATGCTTCTTTTTATAGGCTTGGAATCCTTCAACTTTAAGAAAACAATTTTGCCACTTGACTTCCACTTGCACCGCCTCCGTTTCTTCTTAATCTCATTTACTTTTCAATTCCAATGAAGAGGACAAATACTATGTTTGCTTTTCCTTGGGCCTTCGTGTACCTCATTTTGTATGGGCTTTTAGACAATTTTCTTTACTTCATTGGCCTACAATAAGGTATAATAATAGTAATAATTAATAAATAATAATAATACATTAAACTAATAATAATAATACATTAAAGTATACCAAAAATCCAAATATTTACAAATAGTTGGGCTTTTCATTGAAATACTTTGTAAAACAAGTCAATAAATGCCTAAATTATATATATAAAATCACCTACTTTTGCCACTTATCACAAGTGGGCCAGGAAAATATAGTGCAAAGGAAAGGAGCGTTATTGCATGCTCTGTCTAACAAAACTAGGATTGTGTTAGAAATAAACTTAAGGAGCTAGAGAGTAGAGATAGAGAATATGAAAGCTTTGTATTATTCTCTTTATATATATATATATATAGGGGAACTTTCAAGTGAGAGAGATTTTAAAATGAGAGGGTGTTAGCCCATATTTTAGTCGAGCTAAAATAGGCAGTTAAGAGCCTCATTAAATGACTTGATTTATTGTCATTTAAAGATTTGTCTAAAAAACCAAGCAGATGAGTGGTGAATCTGTCGAAATTTGATATATTATTGTATAGAAGCAGTAGGTGTCGAATTTGACACAAAACGAAGCGTGCAGTATTTTTGTGTCGAATTCGACATGATACGAAGTGCGTTTTGAAAATGCGCTGGTTCATTGGTTCATTGTGTGTCGAATTCGACATGATACGGAGTTGTGTTTACAGACTTTCTGGTTCACCAGTTTATGCAGGTGTCAAGAAGGATTTTCAGTTTCCTAGACTTAGTACATTTGGTGGCGAATTGGTACGTTGACGGGTTCGACATCAAGAGGTGCAAAAGATTCAAATTCAAATTTAATTAAGTTCTGTCCAGATGACGTGTCTAGTAGTTAGAATTTGAACGTTGGAGACAGTTGTGTTCCTTCGCCTATATGTAGTAGTTTTTCATATGAAAAAAAAGGTCACAAAATTCACATACAAAATCCTGAAAACTCACAATGCTCACGCTATCGAGAAAGTTGAGTGCTGAACGGAAAAAGTATGATTTGGTGAACCATTTCCTTATAAAACTTTTACAATTCAGTACAATTTACAATTCTTGTCAAGTCTGTTATTCCCTTTAAATTCCTGCAATTTATCATATTTCATTCTGTCGAATGAAATTGTTGCCTTCCTTTTATTAATTTTGGCAAAGTTTACTTTTCTGCAAAACCACCATTTTATTTGTTGACAAATTATTTTGAAATCAAACACTTTCAAAACTTGAAACTTCAAATAAAACCATGAATGTTCATACTTTCTGGAAATATATGCACAAAATTATGTCCCGGGATTTACTAGTTGATCCCTCAAGTAATAAATTTTAAAACTAGCGCTTGTTTACCAAAAATCACGGTAAACAAATTGGCACGCCCAGTGGGACCTAATTTATTGTGTTTTTCTTTGTTTAGAAAGTAGTTTTATTTGAATTTGTCTGAGAATTCTTGTTGGTTGGTGTTCAAATTTGTGTGTTTTGATTTTGTATGCATCTAAGAAGTGGAAAATCTCTTCCAAATTTGACAAGTGCTAAATCTCGTCCAAAAATGGTTAGACCACCCAATAATAATCAAAACAACAGTAACCCTTCAAACCCTGGAGGGCAACCAACCCAAGCGTCTAATAATAACGCTACAATCCCTGCCCAGATTTCTGGTACAACGGGAACAACTGCTCCTTCGTCAGTTATAAGTGAAATTGGGGTAACTGCCCCAATGACGAATGTGACATTGTCTAGTTCAATTATGTCACCAGCATCCTATATTTTGGGAAATAACCCTACTCAAGGGAATTCTAGTGGTCATATGAGCCCTATAAGACCTTTTTCATTATCCGGAGATCCTATGTATGGTATGCCTACATCCTTGATGGTTGGCTTACACAATAGTCAACCTAATATGGAGATTCCAAATATGTTTTCTCCTTCAGGATCTGGAGTGGTGAATCAACAAAGGGTAGTTCCCCAAAATTTAACAAATACATCCGTTTTGGCAATTCGACAACAAATGGATGACAGTAACCATGAAATGGTTAATATGTTGACACAACAATTAGGAACTGTGATAAATCCTTTAATTCAAAATACAAATGACAGTTACCAAATGTTAACTAACCAAATGAGTCGAATGGCTGATTTCTTTGGGGCACCACCCATACAGCAACAACCAATTCGACCAATACAAGTTCAGGCGCCTGTTCAGGAGACACAGATGCCTAACAATCCAGGGGTGCCAGAAAACCATGGGCAACAACGACCAGTGGCACAAGTAGAACCACCAGTCCAAAATGTTGTTGAACCAAATCCTGGTGTAGTCTTGGTTAATAGAAACCAAAATGCTGACGAAGTAATTAGAAACGTTCAACAGAACCGCTTTGAAGGGCAAAATAATTTGGCCCATCTAGTGGAAACAATTCTAGCCCAAAATGGCCTTAACATAGGATTGCATAGGCCTAACTTTGTTTCTGCCTTATCTGAATATGTACTCCAGACTGAGTTACCAAGAAATTGGAAAACTCCAAAATTTACGAAGTTTGCTGGGGATACGAGTGAGTCAACCGTAGAACATATTGCCAGATATATGGTAGAAGCGGGGAATATTGCAGACAATGAGAATTTAAGGATGAAATATTTTCCAAATTCTTTAACCAAGAATGCTTTCACTTGGTTCACCACCCTTCCCCCACATTCAATACACACTTGGACTCAATTAGAAAGGTTGTTTCATGAACAGTTTTACATGGGACAAACCAAAATTAGCCTTAAAGAATTGGCTAGTGTTAAGCGTAAAATTCCTGAGTCCATTGATGATTATTTGAATAGATTTCGACTTCTCAAAGCAAGGTGCTTCACCCAAGTGCCTGAACATGAGTTGGTTGAAATGGCTGCTGGTGGCCTTGACTATTCTATTAGAAAGAAGTTGGATACTCAGCATCTAAGAGATATGGCCCAATTGGCAGATAGAGTTCGACAGGTTGAACGCCTTAAGGCAGAAAAAGCTAGATCTTCTAAGTTTCATAAAAAAGAAAAAGTAGCATATGTAGAAACTTATGAAAGTGATGATGAGTTCGACAATGAATATGATTGTGTTGAAAATAATGAGGTCAATATTGCTGAATTAAAACCAGGACCTCCTTATACTTGTAAATTGTTAAAACCATCAAATGGAAAAAATCCTGTCGAACCAAAAAACGATAAATTTGTTTCTAAAACTTACACATTTGATATTACAAAATGTGATGAGATTTTTGATTTGTTGGTCACTGATGGCCAAATTGTTGTGCCAAAAGGTTTAAAAATTCCACCTTTGGAACAGAGAAAGAAAAGAGGTTTTTGTAAGTTTCATAATTTTCTGGGACATAAAACCTCACAATGTGTTCTTTTCAGGGACTTGGTTCAAAAGGCATTGAACGATGGAAGGCTGAAGTTTGGTGACAAAACCAAACCACCAATGAAAATAGATGAGGATCCCCTACAACTGTTAGATGCAACATACGTCGAACCGGTGGATTGTTTGATGGTGGATGCAATGGATCTTACTGGTGGAGCCCAACTGTTGGCTATTCCTGAAGAAGAGTACGAAGAGAAAATCAAGTCAGTTTATCCAAACGCTGACGAAAGTTTAATTGATTTTCTGAAGAAATGTAAGTTGAACAACAGCGAGGTAGCATTATGCCCTCGTTGCAGTGCAGTGTTTGACAAGAAGGCTACTGAGGGCCTTGACAAATATATGCCTTATTCGAAAAGGCAAAACAACTGGCCAAAACAAAGGCCAATTCAGAACAAGGGTGTAATGAGTCGAATCCCCGCTCACCAGAGGTTGGGATACAAAACTACTTTTGTGCCATCCAATAAGGCCCCTGTTAATCAATGGGTCCATAATCACCAAAGGTTCTCAAACAAATCCTTTACTGAGAAAGGAAGTTCTAGCAATACTGGATCTGGAAATTCTGGAGATCCAAAGAAATTTGCTTATAAAAGTAACTACATGGGGAAAAATCCCATGACTAGGACCCAATGGCGCAGGTATCAGCGCCAGAAGAAATTGGCTTCTCAGGTTGTTCAGAATGCTCCAAACAACAAAGGCAAGCAAATTGCTGAAACCTCTAAGAGGCCAATAAAAGAAAGGGTTAATTATCCTGTTGAAATTCTGAAACGGGATGACAAGGTTGAAAATGAAATTTTTGATGATGACGATCTCCTAGATTCTGAAGGTGATTTTAATGTGATTGTCAGCGTAGTGTCAATCTTGCCTATGGAGTATGACGTATGGTCTGAGGTTGTAGAAAATGAGGAAGACTTTGATAATGGTGATATGGCGTTGCATAGGCCAGTCTGTTACTATGTGATGAATAACGGGTGCTTAGAGGATCAAATGGCATCGTTCGAGAAACCGGATGAAAGCATGAAAAGCCATCTAAAGCCACTCTTTATCCAAGTGAAGGCAAATAATGTAGGTGTTAATAAAGTGCTGATAGATGGTGGAGCGGCAGTGAATTTAATGCCGGAATTCATGTTAAAGAAGATTGGAAAATCCACAACTGATCTGCACACACACAATATTGTCCTGTCAAATTATGAGGGTGAAACAGGATTCTCACTGGGGGCAATCCAAGTTGACATTGCAGTTGGTAGCACAATTAGACCAACTTTATTCTTGGTGATAGCGTCAAAGGCTAATTACAATTTGCTTCTGGGAAGAGAATGGATCCACGGCGTTGGAGCAGTACCTTCTACCCTTCACCAAAGGGTGAGTATTTGGAAACAAGATGGCGTGGTGGAGAACATTGAAGCCGATCAAAGTTATTTTAGGGCTGAAACTCACAACATTACAAAGAGTTCCTTTGACAAGAAACTGGCGAACATTGCGCCATGCACTGAAAAAGATTTCGCTTATGCCCATTCTGACAACATTTACCATTCTGTCAAATTAGACCCAACCCATGGCTTCATATGGGAGAGGGAAGAAGCAGATGGTATACAAAGGGAGGAGGAAAGCGAGATTCACCCAACTGGGTGGGAAATTGACGAAAATTTCTATGTCTGAGTCCCAAGCATGGGCAAAGATTTCGGCTTATGTTGCCGAAAACAGAATAAATATGGCTTTAGAGGCCAGTTTGTTTCAAGAAAATATGGCTGTTGAAGCCACTGATCAAAATAATGGCAAGTTGGCACCAGAAATGCAAAAGCTTGACTGCATTTATGAAGACGAACCATTAGGATTTGAAAAAGATCCTTTGAGTTCAAACCCAAAGATGCAGGCTCAAGATTCCTTGCAAGAGATTGATCTTGGAGATGGTCGAACAAAAAGACCAACATATATTAGTTCCAAACTGCCCAATGATTTGAAGAATAAATTGGTCGAACTTCTCAAGGAGTACAAAGACTGTTTTGCCTGGGATTACAATGAAATGCCAGGATTAGACAGAAAATTGGTGGAACACAGACTGCCAATTCGACCAGACAAAAAGCCAGTTAAACAACTGCCAAGGAGATTTGCGCCAGACATCATGACCAAGATCAAAGAGGAAATTGAAAGGCTGCTGAAGAGTAGATTCATCAGAACTGCCAGGTACGTCGAATGGTTAGCAAATATAGTCCCTGTTATTAAGAAAAATGGATCTCTTAGAATATGCATAGATTTTAGGGATTTAAATAATGCTACACCTAAAGACGAGTATGCTATGCCAGTGGCTGAAATGTTAATAGACTCAGCAGCAGGTTTTGAATATTTAAGTATGTTAGATGGCTATTCTGGCTATAACCAAATTTTTATTGCTGAAGAAGATGTGTCAAAAACTGCTTTTAGATGTCCAGGAGCCTTAGGCACACATGAATGGGTTGTGATGCCTTTTGGTTTAAAAAACGCTGGGGCAACTTATCAAAGAGCCATGAACTCAATTTTTCATGATTTTATTGACACATTTATGCAAGTTTATATTGACGATATTATAGTTAAATCTTCGTCAAAAGGTGATCACCTGACTCACCTTAAACAATCTTTTGAACGAATGAGGAAATATGGGTTAAAGATGAATCCATTAAAATGTGCCTTCTGTGTTCATGCAGGAGATTTCCTAGGTTTTGTGGTGCATAAAAAAGGCATCGAAATAAACCAGAACAAGACTAAGGCAATCATGGAGACTCAGCCTCCAAGAAACAAAAAACAACTTCAATCCTTGCTAGGAAAGATAAATTTCTTGAGGAGATTTATATCAAATCTAAGTGGTAAGGCACAACCATTCTCACCACTACTTCGACTCAAGAAAGAAGATACTTTCACTTGGGGGCAAGATCAACAAAAAGCATTTGATGACATCAAAGGTTATTTGTCAAAACCTCCAACACTGATGCCTCCAATCAGAGGCAAAGCAATGAAGTTATATATTTCAACATCACATTCGACTCTGGGCAGCATGCTTGCACAAGAAGACGAAACTGGTCATGAAAAGGCCATTTATTATTTAAGTAGAGTCTTGAATGATGTAGAAACTAGATATAGTGATATTGAAAAATTATGCCTTTGTCTTTATTTCTCGTGTATGAAACTTAAACATTATATTAAGCCTGTTGAAGTGTATGTGTATTCGCATTATGATGTTATTAAACATATGCTATCAAAACCAATTCTGCATAGTCGAATTGGAAAATGGGCCTTAGCTCTCACCGAATATTCACTCACATATAAACCTCTGAAAGCTATAAAAGGCCAAATAGTGGCTGATTTTATTGTAGATCACTCAGCGGTGGAAGCACCACAAAGTTATGTGGATTTGGAACCCTGGAAATTATATTTTGATGGATCCAAACACAAACATGGAACTGGAATTGGAATTCTAATAATTTCACCTTTAAAAATTCCAACCAAGTTCAAATACAAAATCAATGGTTTTTGCTCAAACAATGAGGCTGAATACGAAGCTTTGATTACAGGCCTTGAAATCTTGTTAGACTTGGGGGCAAAACACATTGTGATAAGAGGTGATTCAGAGTTAGTGTTAAAACAAATCAGCAAAGAGTATAAGTGCATCAAAGAACATCTGATAAAATATTTTGTTGTTGCCAATTCTTTGTTGAAACGTTTTGACAATGTGAAAATTGAGTATATTCCTCGTATAGAGAATCAAGAGGCGAATGACTTAGCACAAATTGCCTCTGGGTATAAAATCTCCAAAGATAAATTGGAAGAATTAATTGAAATTAAGGACAAAAGAATTGTTCCTGAACCAGATTCGACACAATTGTCATCGCCAAAACTCGTGGGGGCAGATGAACCACATGAAATATACGAAATTTTGGCCATTGACAATTTATCTGATAGTGACTGGAGGAGACCAGTGGTCGAATACTTGAGTAATCCTCTAGGCATAGTTAGTCGAAAAATAAAATATAAAGCCATGAGTTATGTTATCATTGGCAATGAATTATTGAAGAAAACTTCTGAAGGAATTTTGTTGAAATGTTTAAGTGAAACTGAAGCTTACCTGGCAATGTCAGATGTTCATAGTGGCGCTTGTGGATCACATCAAGCAGGCCATAAAATGAAATGGTTATTGTTTCGCCAAGGATTGTATTGGCCAACAATATTGAAAGATTGCATTGAATTTGCCAAAGGCTGTCAGGAGTGTCAAAAGAATTCAGGTATACAACATGTTCCCGCAAGTGAGTTACATTCAATAATTAAACCCTGGCCATTTAGAGGATGGGCATTAGATTTGATTGGAGAAATTAGACCCGCTTCTTCAAAAAATCAACGTTATATAATAGTTGGTATAGATTACTTTACCAAATGGATTGAGGCAGTACCTATGCCAAATGTTGATCAAGAAGCAGTAATAAATTTCATCCAAAATCATATCATCTATAGGTATGGTATACCTGAAACCATCACCACTGATCAAGGTTCAGTATTTACTGGACGAAAGATGGTGGAGTTTGCCCAACAAACTGGTTTTAAATTGCTGACTTCGACGCCCTATTATGCCCAAGCAAATGGACAAGTTGAAGCAGCTAATAAGATCATTATTGGTCTAATTAAGAAACACATAGCCCAGAAACCAAGAAATTGGAATAAAACATTGGATCAAGTGTTATGGGCTTGCAGAAATTCTCCTAAAGAATCAACTAATACTACTCCATTTCGACTAACATATGGTCATGATGCCGTATTACCAGTTGAGATAAACTTACAGTCAGTGAGAATCCAAAGACAAATGGAAATTCCAACTGACCATTATTGGAATATGATGTTAGATGAATTAGTTGATTTAGATGAAGAAAGATTGAAAGCTTTAGAAATGTTGACTCGTCAGAAAGACAGAGTTGCTAAAGCATACAATAAGAAGGTAAAAAATAAAACCTTTAATGTCGGAGACTTGGTTTGGAAAGTAATTTTGCCAATGGACAGGAAAGATAGAGTCTTAGGCAAATGGTCCCCAAATTGGGAAGGACCATTCAAAATTACTCAAGTATTTTCAAATGGTGCCTATGAGATTCGAGAATTGACAGAAGATTCACATACTTTAAGTATAAATGGTAAATACTTGAAAAAGTATAAACCAATATTGCAAGAAGTAAAAATAAGTTAAGCATAATATAAATGCAAGGAAATTAACATGGCAATAAATTCTAAAGTTGCCACAGTAGGGCATTGTCAATATTACATAACAAAAAACCAAATAAACCAAGTTTCATGCTGAAATATATAAAGGCAGAATTCGACAAAACAAAATAAATGACTAGAAGGAAAGATCTAGAGTGAAGCTTTGAGCTCTTCATAAAGACGCCTGTAAGTGGCGAGTTCGACATCCAGAATGTCATTAGTCTCGACCAAAGTCTGAACTTCGCCATCAACAGCCACAGATGCACTAAAATAGTCGATCCCCTTCTTGGCTTCGACAGCTATTTTCTTCTCAAGATTGGAAGTAGCAGCCAGGAGGTTTTCTTTACGCTTGACCTTTTCAGCAGCAATCTTTTCTTCATACTCTTGAATCTGCAACTTCAAGTTTGCCACATGCTGCTCCCATTTGGAAATATTCTGATCCTGTTCTTGAGTTACCGAGTGGCTAGTTGTGTCAACTTCTTTTTGAAGTTGCTCGACCGTTTCATTGGCAGCACTTGCTTTCTTGAGCAGATTGGCATGATTTTCTTGTCGAACCTTTAACCTTGCTTCACTGTCGACCTTATTGCGATAAGCTGTTGCATAATTGCCAATTAAAAATTCCAGTCGATTGAGAGTTACTTGGATACTCCTGTCAGTGAGTGGGTTCTGGAGTTTCTTTAGAAAGGCCAGATAACTGAATGCAGTCGCAGGATTGGCTTCAATAGCTTGCAAAACATCTTGTTCGACGAAGTCAGTTTGTAGCTTCGCCATAAGAGCTGCTTGTCGAGAATCAGTTGATTGGAGAGATGAGTTGCTCTGGGTACCTTCACTGGAGGTTTGACTCTTTGCCCATTTTTTGGTGAGTAAAAGGTTAAGTGCTGTTGCTGGGTTATCCTCTTGCATCTTGACGAATTCGTCTTCAGACAATCCAATATCTGCTGATAGCTTTGATGTCGAAGAGACAGGGAGTATGTCATCTCCTCCTTCTTCAGCTTCCTTTATTGCTTCATCATCAAATGTAGTATTATCAGCAGTGTCTTCAGTCGAATTCTCCTCTTCTCCAGATGTCGAATCTGTTTCCTCTTGAGAGGTTGTCTGTTCAGAACTGGACGAATTTCTTGATTCCTCAACAGTAGGATTATCCTGTACTCCAGTTTCGACTGGTACAGCATCAGGAGTTTGTACTTCGACAACGGGAATCTCCTCTGAAGGTCCCTTTTCGACATTAGAAGCTTTAGGAGGAGAATGCTCTTTAGTAGACTCTGGCAACAGAGTTGTATCCTGCACAAAGAGGCAAATGTTAGTTGCAAATATTATGAGCAATTTATTCTATAAGGAATAAAGAATAGAATAAAATTACCTTTGGATTAGAATCAGCCAAGCAAGAGTTAGTGCTTTCGCCTTTGGAAAGAGGGATATTGACAACATCTGGCGAAGTAGTCACTACAGGTACATCTGTTGTAGATATGGGAATTGTCTGAGTTGGTGGAACTTGTTGAGTGGAAGTTTCTTCTTGGTCATCTTCTTCATCCTCAAGGATTAGCTGTCGAATCTTTGCACGCCTCTTTTCCTTCTTCTTTTTCTTCTCCGGAGGACCAGTGATATTTTTAGTCTGGGGTTCGACAGTGGCAGGATGTTTGCCTTTATCAGTATCACCTTGAGTGATTGGTGAGACTATTGGAGAATCAGTATCCTTATCCTGCTAATGAATAAAGGGTGAAAATTATTAAGTGAATAATTTGTAAGATAAAGACTTCAATAGATAAGGAAATTCGACAGCAAGTTACTTGTGGCTCTTCAACACTGGCAGGTCCAGAAATGTCTAGCTTTGTCTTCTTGCTCTTTTTTGTTGTTGATGGTGGACTGTTTTGCCTTTTTCGACTCTGATAAAATAAACATGGGAAATAAATACCATTATCAGATAAGGTATATTGGTGTCAGCCAGAGTTGACAAGAAATAAAAAATACCTTAACTTCTGGAGGTGCTTGCATTTCTTTTGTTGCCAATTTCTTGCCTTTCTTCACAATCACCTCTGATGCAGTCGAAACGCTGGGTGTTGATGAAGAAGCTGTAAAATAAATAAAGTAAGCATTTACAATAAAACAGTCTAAACTAGTCGAAGTTGGTGACAGTGTCGAAGACATACCTTTGCGTTTTGAAGTAAGCTGGAGTGCGTCGAGACCAGCGTTGACTTGTTGCATAATGGTCTCTTCAGAAGGCACGTTCTTCTTATAGTACATGCTCCACCAGTTGGCGAATTCAAGAGTACAAAAGCAAGATGGTTTGAAAGGAAATGGGTTGATCTGGTAGATTATCTCTTCTGCTGCTTTCAGTCGACGTTGGTAATATGCCTCACTCATACCAGAATTTCCTAGAACTATGTCATCTTTATTTTTGAACAAACTCTTAGGCATAAACTGTGACAAGCCAAACTGGCGAGCAACCAAATTTGGTTGGTATCCGACCAAACCCAGATAAGCTCTTTGAACTCCCAGTCGAGAAGACAGGATGGCAGGACTTAAGAATGCCAACCAAAGCTCATTGACAGAAGTTTCTTTATTAGGATCCGTAGCAGGAAAATCTTGAGTCAACCAACTTGGCCCAATTCGACGTGTTATGAAAGGGAAGTTTTCTGGTTGAAACTTGTCAAATGATAAGAAAATTTTGAAATAAAATTGGAAAAGTTCCTTAGGGGAATTCAAACCAGGAGTTTTTTGTTGGAATAAAGCCAGTCGAAAAGCTTCTATGTTCCTTTTTGCTACCTTCGACTCCTCAACTGGTGAGATGGTTAAGTTTAGGTTCGACGCAAAAGTGGCATTAAGCCACAACTGTAGCAGCCATATAGGACCAGCCATGGTGAGTTTATCTTTGTTGCTGGGTTTGTCAGAACTCTTGAGGTTGTCACTACCATCAATCAAAGAATGATAGAGAGAGGCTAAGAGGAGCTTACCAAAAGAAAAATTTCTTCCTTCATGAATTTGGATAGCTAAAGGGATAAGCCTGGTAACAACTTGCAGGGATCCAGTACAAAAAATAAATTGGGACAACCAATAGGTAAGAAAGGCTATATGCTCATGATCTGTCACCTCTGCACTTTTGGTAACATATTGTTCTTGGATGTATTTGGAATACGTTTTGGCAGTGTAGGCAAAAGTGTGGGTCGAACTGACGTATGTTGGGTCGAAGGATGGACCAGTAGGTCTCAAACCTGTGATTGCTGCGACATCTAACAAAGTAGGGGTCAACATCCCAGCTTTAAATTGGAACGTGTTAGTCGAACTGTCCCAAAAGTGTAGTGCAGCTAAAAGCATTTCAGGGTGATATTTTGGGCATTCTCTAGATAACTGAATTAAGTCGAAAATGTCATATTGACGCCAAGACTCACCAAATTTGGCTTGTACCTTGTCAAGCCATTCAATGTAGGATTTGCTAGTCGAAGGGGCTGATCTAAATACTCTATGCCTAGGTTCCATATAACTCATATTATACGTCGAATTGACGAATGCCCTAGGTTCACAGGTGGTATATCCAGGGAAAATTTCCTTAACCTCATCATTGAAATTCGACAGAGGTGGAAATGGTCCAGCAAAGGCTAATTGTTCGCTACAGAGAAGGTGAGGAATCAGTACCTGTTTCTCCCAGATTTTGCATGTTTCAATTTCTGGCGTTGGTTCAGAGACGAAATCCATGTTGTTTTCCTTGATAAGCTGTGCATCGTTGGAAGAAATAGGAACTGCTGCTGCTGTTCGTGAACTGGAAGCCATGGAAATCAATTTTTGAAGAACAGAAGGTTTTTGCTCAAAAATGGGTACAACGAAAATTAGATTTTTTCACCCAAACAACTTTCCAGAAACGCTGATAGATCCAAATGAAACGCAAATGATCAGTGGGGTTTCTAAAAAGATCAAAGAAAACTATGCAAATATGCTGATTGTGGTTCAGATTTGATGGAGGTTTTTGAGTTTTTCTTGTAAGAATGTTGTGGATGAAAGAAGAAGATGAAGTGTTGGGGAAAGTGAGAAATGGAAAGGTGGGATAATAGGTTTGCTTGATCTATTTATAGAACCAACAATGCAGAAGTTTAAAATAAATCAAAAAGAAATTTTTGATTTTAACCATCCAGATTTTGCCACATGTCCCACTAAGTTGAACAGTTGAACAATCGTGGGTATTAAATGACAGTTAGAAACTGAGTCATGATTATTATGCGTGGGAAATCTAAAAAGTTTTTTTAAAAATTTTGTCACTATCTCTTGAGATTCTAGCAATCACAATCGAAGCTGACAAACTTTTGGGGGCAATTTGTTAGCCCATATTTTAGTCGAGCTAAAATAGGCAGTTAAGAGCCTCATTAAATGACTTGATTTATTGTCATTTAAAGATTTGTCTAAAAAACCAAGCAGATGAGTGGTGAATCTGTCGAAATTTGATATATTATTGTATAGAAGCAGTAGGTGTCGAATTTGACACAAAACGAAGCGTGCAGTATTTTTGTGTCGAATTCGACATGATACGAAGTGCGTTTTGAAAATGCGCTGGTTCATTGGTTCATTGTGTGTCGAATTCGACATGATACGGAGTTGTGTTTACAGACTTTCTGGTTCACCAGTTTATGCAGGTGTCAAGAAGGATTTTCAGTTTCCTAGACTTAGTACATTTGGTGGCGAATTGGTACGTTGACGGGTTCGACATCAAGAGGTGCAAAAGATTCAAATTCAAATTTAATTAAGTTCTGTCCAGATGACGTGTCTAGTAGTTAGAATTTGAACGTTGGAGACAGTTGTGTTCCTTCGCCTATATGTAGTAGTTTTTCATATGAAAAAAAAGGTCACAAAATTCACATACAAAATCCTGAAAACTCACAATGCTCACGCTATCGAGAAAGTTGAGTGCTGAACGGAAAAAGTATGATTTGGTGAACCATTTCCTTATAAAACTTTTACAATTCAGTACAATTTACAATTCTTGTCAAGTCTGTTATTCCCTTTAAATTCCTGCAATTTATCATATTTCATTCTGTCGAATGAAATTGTTGCCTTCCTTTTATTAATTTTGGCAAAGTTTACTTTTTTGCAAAACCACCATTTTATTTGTTGACAAATTATTTTGAAATCAAACACTTTCAAAACTTGAAACTTCAAATAAAACCATGAATGTTCATACTTTCTGGAAATATATGCACAAAATTATGTCCCGGGATTTACTAGTTGATCCCTCAAGTAATAAATTTTAAAACTAGCGCTTGTTTACCAAAAATCACGGTAAACAGAGGGTGAGAGGGTTCAATCTCAACCATTTGATTAAAATAATGGATGTGATTAGATTTTAAGTTTAAGTGTGAGAGTGAAAAGTCACGTGAGTTTGTTTCCAAAGTTTTCATTAACCATACACTTTCTCTCTCTTACTCTGCCGATGAACAGAGAATACGAAAAGTTTTTCCCTCATCTTCATCTTTCTCTTTTATGTCATTCTTCATCTTTCTCCCTTCATCTTCATTAACCAAACACATTTCGCTCTTTGCTTTTTTACGCCGACGGAGGTAAATACCTTTGCACATTTGTTTGCCGTGATTTACTACTACTATTATTATTGTCACTCTGCATCATTTATATAAGCTTCCATGCTTCTTTTTTTTTTTTTATTGTAAATCATTTATTGGGATTGGATCCTCTCCAATTTTCCCTCATGTTTTCTCTCCTTTTTTTTAATTTAAGGGTTGATTTTCTCTCCTTTTTATTCCTCATGTTTTTCTCAACCCTTAGATTAAGAAAAATGAGAGAAAATTGGAGAGGATCCAAATCCTCATTTATTACTACCTAGGAATAAAATGGTTAACTTATGGTGTGAAACATATAAGCTTTCAGAGTTAGATGATTATTTGAGGTTGATTTTTTATTATTAATAGGTAGTAATAAATGATGCACAATAAAAAAAACATGGAAGCTTATATAAATGATGCAGAGTGACAATAATAATAGTAGTAGTAAATCACGGCAAAAAAATGTGCAAGATATTTACCTCCGTCGGCGTAAAGAAGCAAAGAGAGAAATGTGTTTGGTTAATGAAGATGAAGGGAGAAAGATGAAGAATGACATAAAAGAGAAAGATGAAGATGAGGAAAAACTTTTCGTATTCTCTATTCAGTAGAGTAAGAGAGAGAAAGTGTATGGTTAATGAAAACTTTGGAAACAAACTCACGTGACTCTACACTCTCACACTTAAACTTAAAATCTAATCACATCCATTATTTTAATCAAATGGTTGAGATTGAACCCTCTACATATGTATGTGTGTGTGTGTGTTTTTACACTATATAGTAACATAACATGAGTCATATTTATATGACAGAAATAAGTAAGTGAATCATAAAGGTAATTAATGTCCACTTAGAAAGTCATTTACTAGTGAGAGTTAAGAAACATGGAAGATTAAGATGGACATCTACTAACTTATAATTATTCATAACACTCCTCCTTGGATGTCGATCGAGGATGTGCCTCACTAAAACTTTACTAGGGAAAAAAATCTAGTGGGAAAAAATTCTATTAAAGGAAAAAGAGTATGGCATCTTTTTACATGGTATATTTAGGGATGTTGCTTAAAAAAAATATATATATTTAGAGATGAATACAACAACTTATAATTATTCATAACACTCTCCTTTTTATATGTCCCGTGAGGTAGGGACATATAGGGATCAAGGTTTGAATTTTGTTAATCTCCCTTATTCCTTTGAGGAAAATGCTAAACATGAGTCACTTGTTAAGCTTATTAATAAGGAAATTTTATATCGAAAGTTCTGCAGTCAATATCTTAAAATTGTGAAAAGTTATATTTTCAACATAAATTTTATTTTTTATTTTCTTTTACGGTATGTTTAACAAGTGTCCCGGAGCACCGTTTAGCATGACCCTTCATTTAAAATGTTAAATTCTTTTGTTTTTCTTCTTTTGTCAAGTAGTCTAGTGACGAGAAATTCTACCATATAATGGATAAATGTGATGATCGGGGTTCGAACCATGACCCCCTAAATATATTCTAATATAACTTCTCTGCCAATTGAATTAAACTCACCAGAAGTCACTGTATTAATTAAGAAAAAAAATGTTTTTCACATGTTAGGGCTTAGGAGAGAAATTGGATTAAAATTGTTTTGGACGTTATGAGTTGGGAAAGAAATTGGATTAAAAATTGTTTTTTACATGTTAGGAATTTTTTTTGTTGACAAAAATAAAAGATATTCATTCATTCAAATCGGTAGAGTACATCAAATTCAAGTACAGATTCAATACTGCTAAAAACGAAAAGGATGAATCTGCGAACAAGCTCACAGCATCCAAGTTAATAGCAGAAATCGGCTTACTCATGCCTACAAATAATGTGATAAAATCAAAGTAACTGAAATACCTATGTCTCCGGATCTGCATCGTTGACGAACTTAATCACTGTGTGAATCAGTAGTTGACCGAAGTTGATCTGCCGATTCAATCAATCGAACACCGCACAACAAGACGGGATAACAAATAAACACCGCACCAAGACGGGATATCAAACAACG
Organism: Trifolium subterraneum; assembly: GCA_951799995.1. Lineage (NCBI taxonomy): Eukaryota > Viridiplantae > Streptophyta > Magnoliopsida > Fabales > Fabaceae > Trifolium > Trifolium subterraneum. The sequence continues at coordinate 34,189,767 of OX637463.1, forward strand.
TCGCACTGAGACGACCAAATCACACACAAAAACACAAAAGAAAGATCCAATTTATGTGAAAATCACTTATTTAGAGTAAAGCAAATAAAAAAGATATGCACATGGGTGATTTTGGGTCAAAAAACCCAAAACCACCCATTTTCGTGACCCAAAATCACCCATTTTCGATGAAAAAGATGAACAAACTTAGAGAAAAGGAAGAGCTTATCTCTCTAAAAAAATTAGGGCCGACTATTTACATGTTAGGACTTAGGAGCACAATTGTTCTATGTCATGTTTTAATTGGATTAAAATTTCTTTAAAAAAAATATGGATTTAATTGGATTTAAAATTTCATAAAAAAAATTAGAAGGATGCTAATCAGTTCTGTCGCACTAATTAAGGATATTTTTTACATAAAAAATTACAATTAAGATATTTTAAAAATATTAACTACACAAATTTCAATATAATTTAGGAGAAAACTTAGAAGAACTTGGTTACCCATTCTACAAAAATGGGTTAGGTGACCCATCCTAAGAGTATTAAATATATTGGTCCACCAAAATGTCATTTACAATGTTATTAATTTTCAATTGTGACAACACAACTTTTAATAATTGTAAATATACCCATGTTCCAAATTCCAATTCATATTTTCTAATTTTTCTATGATTCTCTTCCGGTATGTTTTTCTTTACGAATCATTCAGCCATTATATTCCATCTTGTCTTCCTCTTTTGATGTACACAGTATTCTCAAAAATCACTTTTTACTTCTTCTCTAAATGCATCTCTTTTTTCTTACCCAAATTCTTCTCTTGATAATGGGTAACATGGTTTAGATATCAAATTTGAGTATTTTCTTCAACAAATCTGAGCAGTTCTTTAGTAAATCTGGGTATTTGCTCTTCATATTTTGACTTTTAGTTTTAACACATTTTTAATTGAAATTAAAATCATAAATATATTATAAATGAATTATATGATGTTTCTGAGTTATTAATTGTAGTTTTTTATGTTAAATTTGTCCTGCAACGTGCGAGATCTAGATCTGCGTCGGACAGAATTCGGGTCAAAATGACCCGCTAGAGGTTGAAGATGAAGTTTCTGTCTGTTGCTGCTTTTAACCAGTACACCACCTAGCTTTTACATTATAAAGTAGTTTCTTAATATATATATACACACACACAGACACACACGTTAAAACCAGCAACAGACAAAAACTTCATCTTCAACCTCTAGCGGGTCATTTTGACCCGAGTTCTGATCCGACGCAGATCTAGATCTCGCACGTTGCAGGCCAAATTTAACATAAAAAACTACAATTAATAACTCAGAAACATTATATAATTCATTTCTAATATATTTATGATTTTAATTTCAATTAAAAATGTGTTAAATCAAATACTAAAAGTCAAAATATGAAGAACAAATACCCATATTTACTAAAGAACTGCTCAGATTTGTTGAAGAAAATACTCAAATTTGATATCTAAACCATGTTACCCATTATCAAGAGAATAATTTGGGTAAGAAAAAAGAGATGCATTTAGAGAAGTAAAAAGTGATTTTTGAGAATACTGTGCATATCAAAAGAGGAAGACAAGATGGAAGATAATGGCTGAATGATTCGTAAAGAAAAACATACTGGAAGAGAATCATAGAAAAATTAGAAAATATGAATTGGAATTTGGAACATGGGTGTATTTACAATTATTAAAAGTTGTGTTGTCACAATTGAAAATTAATAACATTGTAAATGACATTTTGGTGGACCAATATATTTAATACATTTAGGATGGGTCACCTAACCCATTTTTGTAGAATGGGTACTTAAGAATTTGCCAACTTGGAAACATTTCTCTAAAAGTTATTTAAACTGTTTTCCAATAATATTATGACATGTGGATTAATGAGTCCATGCCTCTTCAATGTAGCATGAGGTGCATAAACCTCTTTTTTGGGAATGACGTAGCTGCAAAAAAGAGTGGTATGAAAAATCGATTTCTAATCTGTAAATAGGGGGAAAAACTGAAGAAAATTAATCAAACAAATTAAGGATTTGGAAAATCAATTTGCAAAATAATCAAGCCATTAATATGTTGGTTCTGACTTATTGCTCGGTGGTCGGTACCATTAGTGGCTGTTTTCATCTGTGAGATTTTAATGGAAGCAAAACAGAAGAAACAAACAGATTCAATAGTTCAATAGTGGGTCTGGCGTGGTTTCATTAATCCATGTGGCATAATATTATTGGAAAACAGTTTGAACAGTGCCTACAAAACTGTTTCTAAGTTTTCTCCAATAATTTATTATATTGAATTTCTTTAACCAGTACTCTGCAAATTTTCCAAAAATTATCAAACCAAATAAAACATTTTTTTTATTTTTAATTTTTTTTTATAAAAAAAACTTTTTTTTAAACTCAGATAAAGCTTTTTTTTATACTAGTTAATTCAAATATTTTCATCTTCAAGATGACCAGATCATTTGCGCGCTCCACACTATAATCTTTTTTAAACGTGTGTAAAATCATTGTGTGTATATTGTTGAAGATACCATGCATGTTCTTCGGACCACCCTTTAGCTAAAGTTATTTGGTGTAATTTGATGAATGACGCAGTGGGAGAACAATTTTATTCCGCAAATTTGCAAGACTGGATAAGCCTGAACCTGCAGCAAGATCTCGAGAGAGTGACGACAGGTGATTGGAGTTGTGTATGGGCAGTGGGGTGTCATTTTCTATGGCTATGGCACAACAGAGAAGCCAATGGAGACCAGCGAATTCGGCCGAATCAACCATGACAGGCGATTATGAGTTGGGCTCATCGTATAAGCAAGCCAATGTTTCGCCGGCAACGTCACATATAAAATCTAAGGTGGTAGCTCAAATTGGGTGGACTAGTCCGGAAGGAGATTGTATTATGCTTAATACCGATGGACCGAGCAGACGAGGTAGTACTGTTGGATGTGGGGACTACTTAGAAATTCGAGTGGGCATTGGCTCGGGGGCTTCTCCCGTCACTTGGGTCAGTGTAATGCCTACCTTGCAGAGTTATGGGGAGTCTTCGATGGGCTCATGTTTGCATATGATGGAGGCTTTAAAAAGATTGTGTTGCATGTCGACTCCAATGAAGTGGTTCAAACTCTATAAAGCGATAGGGACAACAGTGTTGTTGGTTGGAGACTTATTCAGGAAATTTGACGGCTACTTGTTATGGATTAAGAAGTTTGGATTTGTCACTCTTATCGTGAATCTAATGTTTTTGCCAATGCCCTTGCTAATTTGGGGTGTGATCATGAGTCGGGAATGCGTGTGTATGAACAATGTCCTGCAAGTTCGAACTCTCTGTTGTTATTAACCGATGTTATGGGCAGGGGCGTCTCCAAGTTTGTAGAGGTCATATGTAAATTTAAAAAGTGACCCCTCAATTAAAAAACTTCCTCAAAAATTGCAAATAAAAAAAATAACCATCATTGTAATTAACATAAAAAATATTCACATCCTAATCAATAACAATAAAATACATTTTAGATACTTAAATGAATCATGTCGATGTTTGTGTGTTTTACGCTATTTCTTTTTTCTTGATCTCTCTTCACACAACTACGATTCTTTTTTTTTTAGAGAAACTGGACCTAACTGTTGAGTCTTACATTTTGTTACAATCTATTAAATTTTACATCTCTAATTTACTTATATTACTAACCCATGTATATTTTTTTGAGACCCTCATTTTCAGGAGGGCTTATTCCATCGCTCATGTTTAGGCGTGTAATTGGACCGGTTTGGATCGGTTTTGAGTGAATCCGATGTCCGAACCAATGAACTCTCGATTGGTTCGGTTTTTAGTGTTTTTCAAAAATGAATCCGAACCAAACTCATCGGTTTGGTTCGGATACTTTAATCGGTTTTATACCACATTTTTTCCCGATGTATTTCATGCTATTATTTTTTTTCCGATATATATTTTTCCTATAAGTTCATCAAATAAGTTCATAAAATACAATTATTTTCCCATAAATTCATTAAATACATAGTACAATCATATTGAAATTAAGTTCATAAGTTTTTCAAATAATAAAGTACAACAAAAATAAAACTTCAAGTTAACTTCATCACTAGTAAGACGTATTCCGGCAACGCTTGACATGAGAGGTTACTGTTTTTTTAGAGTTTGAGATAAAATATATGAGAGCAGAACAACGTGAGAGTGTTGTGTTGTTTGCGCAATATTAAGAGATGAGAACTGAGAGCAGCGTGAGGTTTTTTGCAGCTGTGACTGTGAGGAGACCGAGTCTGAGAGTTTATAAGTTAAGATTTATATGTGATGTGAGTATGCGAAAGATTTTTTTTATAAGTAGTTGTGCCTTTTATTTTTAGGAATGTGCTAACTTGGGATATGAAGGGACAAAAGAAACACCATTGGAAAGAACAACAAATATGAGAATGAAAGATATGCCATGTTTTTTTTTAATGGGGGTGAGAGGGGTAGCACAACTGGTTGAACCAGTTGAGCTAAGGGTTAAAGGAGTTTGAGGTCCAAGGCTCAAGTCCTGGCAACGAGAAAAACTAACATATAATGTAATATACTAACAACTAACAATTTGTCATTCAGAAGAAAAAAAAAAGAGTCATAAAATAGAGGGGGTGTGTTAGCCCATATTTTAGTCGAGCTAAAATAGGCAGTTAAGAGCCTCATTAAATGACTTGATTTATTGTCATTTAAAGATTTGTCTAAAAAACCAAGCAGATGAGTGGTGAATCTGTCGAAATTTGATATATTATTGTATAGAAGCAGTAGGTGTCGAATTTGACACAAAACGAAGCGTGCAGTATTTTTGTGTCGAATTCGACATGATACGAAGTGCGTTTTGAAAATGCGCTGGTTCATTGGTTCATTGTGTGTCGAATTCGACATGATACGGAGTTGTGTTTACAGACTTTCTGGTTCACCAGTTTATGCAGGTGTCAAGAAGGATTTTCAGTTTCCTAGACTTAGTACATTTGGTGGCGAATTGGTACGTTGACGGGTTCGACATCAAGAGGTGCAAAAGATTCAAATTCAAATTTAATTAAGTTCTGTCCAGATGACGTGTCTAGTAGTTAGAATTTGAACGTTGGAGACAGTTGTGTTCCTTCGCCTATATGTAGTAGTTTTTCATATGAAAAAAAAGGTCACAAAATTCACATACAAAATCCTGAAAACTCACAATGCTCACGCTATCGAGAAAGTTGAGTGCTGAACGGAAAAAGTATGATTTGGTGAACCATTTCCTTATAAAACTTTTACAATTCAGTACAATTTACAATTCTTGTCAAGTCTGTTATTCCCTTTAAATTCCTGCAATTTATCATATTTCATTCTGTCGAATGAAATTGTTGCCTTCCTTTTATTAATTTTGGCAAAGTTTACTTTTCTGCAAAACCACCATTTTATTTGTTGACAAATTATTTTGAAATCAAACACTTTCAAAACTTGAAACTTCAAATAAAACCATGAATGTTCATACTTTCTGGAAATATATGCACAAAATTATGTCCCGGGATTTACTAGTTGATCCCTCAAGTAATAAATTTTAAAACTAGCGCTTGTTTACCAAAAATCACGGTAAACAGGGTGTTAGTGACATAGACACAAAGTTCAGGGGAGATTAATGTATTTTTCCTTTTTTTTTTTAATAGATGTAGGCTACTTAAAAAAATTAACTTAATAATAATATATATTTTGTAAAAAAGAACTTAATAGTATATATATCGGTTTGGTTCGGTTTGTTTATCGGTTTTTAAAATTCGATCCGAGAACCGAACCAAACCACATCGGTTTTCAATTGGTTTGGTTCGGTTTTTGATCCGAACCATAAGAATCGGTTTTTTCCGGTTTGGATTGATTTGGGTCATCGGTTCAATTGGATTTTTCTGATCCGCTTACACTCCTACTCATGTTGCACATGCATCTGAGCCTCCTCTGGTTATGAGATAACTACCCCTAGAGTCATCTATGTGTAGTCTCTCTTTCCTTTGGACTTCAGCCCCTTTGTATAAAAAAAATAAAATAAAATTTAAACAGTCTAAAATTAAACAAAAAATAAATAATGAATAATTTGGTTTCGTGCGTTTGATGTGAGAATCAGAAACAACATAGCGTTGGTGAAGTATAGCTTCTCAGATCCTCAGACGAACACTCGGAAGCCGCTATTTCGCAAATCAAAGAGCTTTCTCTTCCGCCACCACTCCGATCCGCGCCACTCTTTTCCCCGGCGATGGCATCGGTCCCGAGATTGCCGAATCCGTCAAACAGGTTCCCTTCCATTCTCTCTCTCTCTCTCTCTCTCTCTCTCTCTCTCTCTCTGATTCATTCCGTCAAATTATTTCTCTCTTTTAT